>JBBHKE010002950.1:0-56381 GCA_037447655.1 Zygnema cylindricum
GGAGGAAGGGAGGGAAGAGAGAGGCATAGATGGGAGAGGGAGGCGAAGATGCGAGATTAAAGAGGGAGAGGGCAACGGGGAGAGGGAATGGTCGAGGGAGAGGGAAAGCACGGAGGAAGAGAGAGGAAAGAGCGGGAGAGGGAGGGGGGAATGGGAGCGAGATAGTGAAGAGAGCGAGGTGGGGACGAGGGATAGGGAGAAGGAAGAGTGGGACGGTGAACGGAAGAGAAAAAGGTAGAAGGCCGGGGTAGTTGATGTATTTTCCCTTTAACACAGCAATCACATTTCCATTTATATTTGGTGAAATTAGGACTTACCACTAAGTTAAAACCCAATATTTAGTCCAACTTAACAGAGTTCCCGTTTGCCTTAGGTCATGCTCAAACATGCTCAGAAATTCTCAAAAACAACATTCGAGTACTGAACGTAAATATATTTATTTCACTGTTTAATTCTCCCTCTCCCTCTTTCCCTCCCTCTCCCTCTCCCTATCGCATTTTCATTTCTTTTTGGTGAAAATGGGTCGTTCCACTAAGTTATCACCCAATTTATAGTCAAACTTAGCACAATTCCCGTCTGCCTTAGGTCATGCTCAAATGGAGTATTCGAGTTATGACCAGAAATTTTATTATTTAAATGTTTATTTTTCCCGCTCCCCCTTCCACGCACCTTCCCCCTCCCCGTCCCCCTCCCCCTCCCCTTCTCGCATTTCCATTTATCTTGGGAGAAAATAGATTTTTTCACTAAGTCATCACCCAGTATTTTGTCTAACTTAACAGAGTTCTCGTTTGCCTTAGGACTTGCTCAGATATAACATTCGAGTACGGACCACAAATTTCCTTATGTGAATGTTTATTTCTCCATCTCCACTGATCACAAATTTCCTTTTTAAATTGTTTATTTCTCTTTCTCCTTCTCCCCCTCCCTTTCCCCCTCCCACTACCACTCCCACTCCCCCTTCCCGTTAATTTGTTTGTCACAACTTTCAGCACCAAAGGTGTTAATGTGAAGTGCATAAAATGCTTAAATGAGGAACTTAAAGCAAACTGGACCATTGACAGTGTGTTGGACCCAATATCCATTTAAGAAAGTCAAGCAAATAATAAGCAAAGCACTTACTTAGAGTTTTCATGTAGAAGTACCCAAAGCCCACGTCATTTTGCCCACCATCCGTTGACTTTAACCAACAATTATTTTCATGAACCCTGTAACCAATACACCCGCAATCCTCCGTGCACTTTTTTTTGCATTCCGAAATGGTCCCAACATAGTATCCCATGTTTATTCCGTAATTATCAATGTGGCGGTAAGCGGTGTAAAAATACTGAATGTCGTTGCACACTCGAGCATCTACATAGTGAAAAGGACTCCACACACAAACAGATTATTAAAATTTACACTTTTGTCAAAAAATGAAAGGCAAAAAATGTGAGAAACTACAATGAATGCACAAAATCACATCGCGCCCACACTATATCTCTGACTCATTAACCCTCGAGCTCACCGAAAGCACGTTTTAGTGAAATTTCAGATATTTTTTTTTTTTCACTTCATGGTACAATTGACCCAAAGAAATGGTTGTACACAACAAGCCCAAAAACACAAACAATATTGTGACCATTCAAAAAAAAAAAGATAAGAGCTTAATGGTAAACAGAAACATGATAAGATTTGCCCGTTGCAACTACTTAGAAGCGTAAGAACTTTAATTTCTGCCATTCACTATCTTACCATGATTTGAAAAACAAAAAAATTGTAAATACTTGGCTGTATAATGAAATACTCAATTGATGAGTTGGCATACAGCAAGATAATCTAGCTTGTTGGACATCGCATATTCCAGCTTACCATAGCCGTAGACACCAACTTCGCAAAGTGTTAAAATTTTATTTTTACCACTTAGGCGTACCCAAACATAACGGCCGGCGCTCAAGCATGTCTTTGTGAAAGGTCTTCCTTCCCATGATCCATTGTAATAATTGGAAGAATCGCACTCTTTATTTCCTTCATTGTTCCAAATTTCGCTGTTTGCTCCCACCCATACTTCAACCCCACTCATTCTGTCTTTACAACAATCAAGACGATTATATAAATCCACCTTTACAATTTGCGAGGTTTTCCCGAGGTCCACCATCCACCATGCACCATTACCGCCGTTGGTGTGCGAACAACTATTCTTGTCGTAGAAGTTTCCACTTGAGTCACCGTCAACTGCAAGACTTGCTGAGTATTGGACTCCTTTCTCGATCATTGTGCTGCTCTGAAGTGCCGGGCGACCCTCGGCATAATTAACTGGAAGTAAAAACCACAAAAGTTGTTAATGTGGATACTCGTAAAAACAGCATTCATTGATCTTATACAACTTCTACAACGTGAAAAGTTAAACAATAAAGTGGTTAAAGTAGCAGTTAAACAAATAGTAATATCAAATCCTCACCAATAGTAATTAACTAAGAGTAAAAGGTAATTGATTCTGATGGGAAGTTTTAAGAGAACAAGAGGTGAGGATTGGAATCGAAGTATAGTCCATCTTTATCAGGCCACAAACAAGATGATGTGTCAGATTTGGCATTATTCTTTCATTGGGCAAAGTCTGCGTGCTTCGGAATGCTATTATTTGCACTTTCAAACCGTTGAATTTCTTTGATTAAGGATCATATACAAAAAGAGCTTTATCGTGTTTATGTCCTTCAGTATTCGGTATTTATGATATGTTACTTCAGGCGATAGTCAACTGAGCGTTATAATCTGTCCAAGTGTCCTGGTAATTCAAGTGTAAAAATACACAATGAATCACAATGAGTCATAAATACTTGAATTCAAATTCAGGTGAAAATTATCAAAAGCTATAACATCATCTTATCGTAACCACAAAGTAGACGACGACTCAATGTGGCTGAATTTCTTTCCTACTGCAAAATCTGTGTATTAGAGGATGCTATAGCTACCATATCTCAATATTTGAGCTTCTCTGAAAATAATAACTAAATAATACATATTGTGTTCACAGTGGTGCGGTGTAAGTTATTTATGATGGTTTGTTGTTTGCTACAACAGAGAAAAAAAAGTCCAGATATCTTGGTACTTCAATTGTGAGCTGTAAAGTTGTTGATGTCCGCTGAAATATACGAATACAAAACGTCGTTAATTTTACTAGCGCAAAAACATTATTACCACGGGGTATATTTCAGTGTCATTAGTTCTATTCTAAGTCCGGACAATCCGTTTACTAAGCTATGGAAGTGAAAATGTTTAGGGTCGAGACAGAAAATTAGAAGTGAAATAGGGTTTATTTACCGTGATAACATTATCGATGCACTTCAACCCAACGAAATGATTGATGTGCTCCTATCTCAAAATTTTAACTGTACTTGAGAGTACATTTCAATAGTGACAGTTTATTGGAAGAAGAACAAGTACCTTCGACTAAGACCATATGCATGACATTCTCCAAGAGATCACGTCAGATAAAGACAAAAAAACAAACAAAGGGTGACACAACACAAACAGTGTGTGTAGCGATACAAAGAATAACAAGCGAAAAATCAAAGGCATTAACTCACTAACATTACATTCACTTCAAAAAAGGCACATTTTTCGACAAATATCAATATAATGAACAAAGCTTCTTTCTCTCTAGCATTTAAAAAAGGAAACACTCACCTAAACCTAAAATTTCACCTTACTCAAAGACGGCAATACCCACCTCTTGACCAATACCAACATAGTTGACCAAAAAGGAAGGAGAAGGCACACAAGAAACTCAGACTCTCTTTCACAACTTGAACAAAAACGAAAACAAGACCAAACGTCCAAAATACTACAACACACGAAAAAACATTAAACTGAAGGAAACACTTACATCACAGAATTTTTGTTAACGACATGACAAAGGGAGAGACTTAATGGGAAAGCAAAGACCAACTTTTCTCTTCCTTTAATCTATCGGTGACGATTGTTTAGGTATACACATATTCATGCATGTAAGCGTAAACATGTAGCGTAGTCCATTTCTATGAGATTGTTGATTCACAACAACTCATAAGAATGACACTTGCCTTTTTTTATCCTTAATCGAGTTCTTTTTAGGTGTACCCGCTGATGTTAAAAAAAATTAAATCAATTTAGTAATGATTGCCCTTTGTGTCACATATTAGACCATGTCCGAATATGAAAAATTTCTTGTTGAAATTGCGGAATCAAATGTTCCCATGCTTGAATACTTAGGATTAACAAACATGATTTTTAAGACCTCCACACAAGCGGCAACAGTTCTAATAGGCACTTTTTGTGCTTTCGACAGAGGAATGCTCTCTTACGACCGAAATCGATCCAAGAGCTTAGTTCGCCTTTCGTAAACAGTAAATAATTATGGCAGTGTCAATAGTCAATGTTGGCATTGACAACATTGGAGTTAACGAGGCGTCTCATATCAATATGCATTGGAAATAAGGATATGAAATTTTACAAATCAAATGCCGTCGGTAAAAAAAAAAAAATCACTGGAAAATGGCGACAATTGGGATAATGAAATAACATACTCTTGTTGCCCATCAATAGACAACAACCCAAAATCAAAGCAATGTGAGAAACAAGTAATAATCATTTGACATAAAATGGGAATTCGGTCAAATGTCAAGAACATTTGATGTTGGGTGAATGGAAAATTTGGGTCTAAAGGCTTACCTAGGGTTTTGACATACATATCCCAATTATTGCTCATGTCCAAATCAGAATCCACTTTGATGAAAGATTTAATCCAACACCATTCAGTATTGTTAACTTTGGGCGACAAAGCAAAGCCTTTGCAATTGCAATCACTTGCACATTTACGTGAGCAGAATCTCCATGCATCGCCTGGGGAAAAGTAAGATAAAATCCAACCGATAATATCATTTCCAGGTGAATTCACTTTCTCAATACGTCGCCAGGAAACAAATTCTGTGCAAGATGAATCATCTGTCGCTGCAGTGGTCATTTGTGGCAAACTTGATTCCTGATTGGCCATAATGGCTTTTGGGACCTTTCCCTGCAAGGCTTGAGCATGTTCTTTTGGAGAAGGTGGCACGACGGCCCAGACTCCCCCAGTACACACTCCGAGCATAACGAAGACGGCAGCAACTCGCATGATTTGTTTACCGGAGCCGCCAACCATGCCCATGTTTGTTGAACACCTCCTTCCCTCTACTTTCTCCTCCACCCCTCTCAATTTGCTTCGTGTTTCATGGTCAGCTTTCACACTGCAAAGCACCAATGTTTTCGGCAAATCATTCCTTTGAGCAAAACATGAAACATGGGTTTATGAATGCGACAAAATAGACCAACTCATGTCAAAAAGTCGTAGACTTTGTTTATTCTTGTGCAACACCGTAACTGTAAAGGATGGACAAAAACATGATTATGTGGTTCACATTGACTTGTCAATCTTTACCTGCTGAGAGGACTTTCTTTTCACGAAGAACAAAGTTGAAAGAAAGATCGTCACATTGAACGTCACATTTTCATAATTAGACTCTTTCCTAGGACATTTTTTTGAAGAAGTGGAGTGAATTTAGAATGACCAACTGCCAATCTTTATAACATTAACATTTAATTCATGTCAGATTCCAAACAAACTGCTGAAAAAAAATTGTAAATGATTGATTTGAACGACGATGGTCCAAACTACTTCAGATCACCAAACACAAAAGATTAAACATTGTACAGCGCACCTAATTGAGCCCGATGTATGTTGTCCCTTTAAGATTTGTGATACATGAACTTTAGACAATTCAAATTTGAATCAAATTTGAAAATAATCAGCACTAAAATTTTCATAAATCATCAGTTTTTTCCGGCTGGTTCAGATTCAACCTTCACATTTTAATAGCCTGTTTTCATAAATTAGTATGAGTACCTTTCTTCAATCATTTTTTACCATGCCTTGAAATGTTGGTGCTAATAATATAAGATTTACCTCGTCTTATTTAGATTTGAAATAAGGTTTGAGATTGAATCACTTCCTAGTCTAATTTGGCCAATTAGTCTATTAGTGGTTTTGTGAATCGTACGCAGAAAATCCATTTTCTAGCTTTAAGTTTGTGATAAACAATTTTTTCATACATATCTAGAGCACCACAATGATGTCAATTTGACAGAAATACATCTTTTTGGGTATAAATGCGTCTGCAAGTGAATATACGAAATACCAAGATTACAACAAGGTTTAGCAGTAAATAGCAAAAAATAAAAATATGAGCATGATTTTCGCTTTATAGAAGGAAGACGTTTTATTCAAAACCTGTAACTCAGTGCTTGTCAAAAAAAAAAAAAAAATTATAAAAAAATGAAAAAAGAGACAGAAAGTGTACAAAAATGTAATAAGAAAAAAATTCCGCTGGAAATTTTGAAAGATTACAATAAGGATTAGCAGAAAATAGCAAAACAAAACATGAGCATGATTTTGTTTCATAGAAGGAAGAAATTTTATTCAAATTCTGTTTCTACTGTTTTAAAAAAACAAAACTCAGAGGCAGAAAGTGCACCGAACCGTAGTAAGAAAAATATTATGTCAAAAAGCTAAACAGGTGAGATATATCTAAAATCCATTGTAAATTTCGCAAAAGGTACAGAAAAGAAATCCAACAGGTGACATTTTTTAAATAAAAAGGAATCGAATTAAAGTAACTTTGGCAAAAAACTTACAATCATCTTTAAAAAGAATGAGCTTTAGCAAAATGCCTTCCCAAAAGAAACCAAATTTGAGGGAAAAAAGGAATGGAAGGACGGATTACTGTGGAGTAGTTTAGTTTTAGTTGAACAGAGACAGAGTAGGTGACGGCCTTTCAACTATTTGCCACGTAAAGCGTTTTATCTCCGTACACGCATGTCGGATTGTGGATCTGACGGTTGCGATTGAAAGCCAAGATTCTCACCTTCCGATTGGCGGTCTCCATGTGAAAATCGGACAATTGTGTACGGAGAAAATATGTTTTAAGCGGCGAATAAAATATTAACAGTTATTGTAAACCGTACCGTAGGGTTGTGCTCCTTCCACCACATGTGACAAATGTATACCGCATCGTCACGCTCCGTCGCTTCGTGTCGCATATGAATGCGACGGAAACTTCGAGGTCATGTTTGTTACGAGTAGAAAATGATGACGTCATAATGGAATCGAGAGTGATGCAGCAACATGAATCGTACCAAAAATACAGTGGTGGCGCCCCTCTCTCACATGTCTAAAGTTAACCCTCGCAAAACATATTTACGACCATTGCGATGTATAAATAATCAAATATTATGTACGGAAATATTATTACAATGGTTTTATTCATTGAAAGCGTACCTGTAAAGTTTTCGTACGAGTAATCTATCATACCACACGCGGCATGTCTTAAGCCACTGGCCTCTTCGACGTGGGATATTTCCATTGGCCGTCTTCCCTGGCACTTAAATTTGCTATTCAGGTGTCGCTTGATATCGCACGTGGCAAAAACGGTTGTCCTTGAGTCGGTGGAGGGCGGCGGTCATCCACACCGTTAATCGCTCTTAGAGCTGATTTTTTTTCCGTCTCTAGGAACATCTTTTATGTCGGATTATGGATCGGACGGTTTCCCTTGAGAGGCTAAATTCTAAGAATCAAACAAATATGTACGAATAAAAGATGCTTTAAGTGCTTAACAAATTATTGTCAGTAATATCGACTCTGATAGCGATTCACTTTGTACTGTACCGTACTGGCTCGATGGAACGTTTGCTTCGCGGATGCCGACAAAAGGCTAATGATTACTCCTGGACACTTAAGAATACAGAGAGATTTTTCCGTCGGAACGTCCCCTCGTAACTCTATTTTTTGTCGCGTCGTTAGAACTGCGGCTGTCGCATCGGATGGTCGATGACTCAATGGCCATCGAGGGGCGAATGGGGAGGCCGACAGTCGCCACAAGCATAGATGTCCCGTGCGCATATTACGCACGGTATAAACCACACCGTGAATCGCTATTAGTGTTAATTATTTTTACGCCACTTAAAACGTATTTTATCCGTACACATCCGTCCTCAATTTGAAACCGCTATTAAGAAGCTGAAAAATTTACCACTCAGTCGCAGCCGTCAGATCCACAATCCGCCATGTGTGTACGAAGGAAAGATGTTTTTAAGACGAAAAAAACATTAACACTAACAGCGATTCATGGTGTAACGAATACTACGTACGGTACGCATCAAACCACTTTGAAAAGTTAATAAAATGCGTACCCTATTCTGCAGCGACGTACACTTATGTACACTGTCCGTGTATGTCCGTACTTATTAGAGTTATGTATGGGGGGTTTTATTTAGGGTTTTAAAGTACATTTCTGTACACTTCGTATTTTTCAGTATAACTACAGTACCTCACGCTTTTTGCACATGTACGTACTGCGGTACAGTACACCGCCTATCGTAATTAGAGTAATGAAAAAATTAGAGTAAAAAAGCCAAAAAAAACAATTAGAGTAATTGACGCTAATTTATGTGATTGAGCTTTTTCAACTATGAAGTTTACTCTAATTTATTTAGTTATTTTATAATGGGTTATGTCGGCGATAATTATGTGCGCGATAATTATGAACACTAAATTACGTAGACGTACAAAATGTGTCAGTCCGGTATAGTATTGACGTCACTATGACGCTAAAAATATTTGTCGCATTGAATGTCAGTTAATGTTCAAACTGACGACGATGCTGTCGACGGACGAGAGTTATGCGAACGGCATTTTTTCGATGTGATTGATTTTTTTGTTTAGTGCGATTTAACGTGAGAGCGCGATTCTATTAAATCATTATTTGTACCTTTTTACTTATAAAAGTACAATTTTGCACGGTCAGACGTCGTCCGTAATCCACACTATTTAAAAATAACCTATATTAGAATTTTTTACGCTAATTAAACCTCACCTATATTAGAATAATGAAAACATTAGAATCGATTACTCTATTTGATGTGATAGAGTCGAAATTTTGAGCGACCGAATTAGAGTAATTTACTCTAATTACGATTGGCGGTGTAGTATATTCCGTACTTTATACGGCTTTAAATTTTAGGGTACACTATTGAACTTTACCGTACTTTTCAATAAAGCTGCGCTACATTTTACGTACACTTACGTACACTCTTCGTATATTTCCGTCCTTTTAGGGTTAATATAACGAAAGGAATTTAGGTTTTCTGGGGTACCGCGGCGTAATTCTTAAATATTTTAGTAAAGCTACCTTAGACGTGCCGTACTTTCAGGTTTTTTAGGGTACACTTTCCGCAGAAGTTCGTACGTTATCGTTTATTCTTCGTACGTTTAGAGAGTTTTTAAGGATTTTTTGGGGATCTCCAGTCTTCAGTGACTGCGACAAGTGTGGGGACTTGAGGAGGAGTTAGAGGCAGGCTGTCAATATCTACTATTTTGCTTTTTATTTTGCAATCTCTAGACCTAGAAAATACTTGAATTCCAACACAACTTAGGAGCAGAAAGGGCTTTTGTTAACAAGTCAGCCACCATTTTCTCATCCGGTAAATAACATAAATTAATGACTTTTGCGAGTATTTTTTCCCTGACAAAATAAAGTCTAACATCCATGTGTTTGCTTTTAAAATGATGGCTGAGGTTAGAGGCAATAGCAATGGCTGCCTGGTTGTCACACCAGATAGACCGAGGACCAGAGGTCGCAAACGGTCAACCAAAACCGTGACCGACCGTTAACCGACAGCCCGCGCCGGATCCCGAACGGATTCGGTTGCCAAATTTTGGGGGTGGGCGGTTACGGTCGGTTGATTCACCAGGAAAAAAAAAACGGTTGGTTACGGTCGGTCAAAAAAAAAACCAAAAAAAATGAAAATTTTGTATTTTTTTTCCAACAGTATTGTTCTTTGTACTTTTGGTACCGTGGAAGTACGTGGCATCATGATTAGCGTCGCAAATCTGACACGGTACTAACACTATTCATTTCGGGAATCTTGCAAAAAGATAAGGGCTGCAAATCGTAATCTATTGTAAAATGTTAATTATGCACTTTATGGGTGTTTCCAAAAATATGTCAAATTATTATATCAATATAACGCAACAGATCGTAATTATTAGGTTACTCATACATCGTACATTATTGCAAAGTGCTAATTATGCGTTTTATACCGCGTTTCCACATATACATCATATTATTCTGTCAATGTCACGCGACATGTAGTCATTATTAGTTAATAAATTAGCGGACCAACAATTAGTTAATAATCAAAGTACCTACTCAACAGCCAGCTTTGAACTGACACAAAATATGACTCAAATCGCCAATTTGCCTCAAATTTGCCACAATGTTACACAATACAGTAAACTGACAATTCCCAAAATTGCAGCCCAAATGACATAGTTAACCATAAGATATGATGTTTGGAAGTTTCCCAAAAACTGCCCTTAGAAAATCATATTCCCAAAACTGGATGATTCAAAATTGGCTAACTCCTGAACTATATACTCACAGTTAGTATCTACTGGTCACACTAATTCGGGTGACCGTACTACGGAACTATCTTGACTAACGACAAAGTATCCAACTTGTACTTTACTGTACCGTTAGTACCTCCAAAAACCTATTTATTATTTTCCAAAGACCTAATTAATGAAACACTATTTTTTGTTACACTAAACAACAAAACAATGTTTAGTCAAATATATTCAGATGGCAAACCGTACAAAATGTTCCAGGTGCTTAGTCACGGTAGTCGCTAAAGTCTAGCCGACTGTCGTAGTGTATTACGAAGCACCTAAGTGCTTCGTCACTTGTGGTCCCACGTGAATCGCGCCCCGTCACTTGTGGTCCCACGTAAATCACGCCTCGTCACTTGCAGTCCCACGTGAATCATGCTTGTGGTCCCAGGTGAATCGCGTTCGTCGACATCACGTGAAATCAATGATCATAAATCGTATCGTACAACACATTTCCGAAATATCCGGACGTTTCCATTTAATGATTATATAAATGTTTCGTACCATATATTTCTATGGTATCCGGATCAGATTTCGTCCGTCAGATCCGGCGATTCCAATTGTCTGCTGCGTGACGCGTGTCGACGCTACTCCGTAAAACTTGCAGAGGTACAATACACTCTACTGTACTTTTGGTACTGTAACACTACTAAATGAAAGTATTACATACAACTACTTAGAAAAATATCCTAAGTCCTCTATTTGCTGAACTAAAGATTTCAAATCTTAACCCTCCCCTAAATCTTTAGACTCGGTTACTCACTTAGTCCAACAGCCTCTTTGCAAAACTACAACTTGAAACTCTGAGACCTCCATTGGCCCTCAGAGTATGCAGATCCAAAAGAAGCTAATCTAGATAGTGCCGACTCCAAGTTAATATAAACCCAAGTGACTGACCCCTTGACAGTCAGAAACCCAATATAGATTCACCCCTGTGAAATAACACTTTCTGTGTGCTCAGTTCCACCACAGAATGCAAAGTTAGAATATGAGATTTGGACACATTCACCCACTTTGACTTTCCCTTAGAAATACAGCCACCCTGGCAGACAAAAACTCTGACCGACTACACCCCTGTGTAGCCTGGACTCCCCTGAGTCCGCAGCAAAAAGAATCACTGAAAATGGTCAAGTAAATTGATAGTTATGGCTGCCCAAAGTTTGCCATTTATACAGGGTGCTCTCTGGGAGAGGCAGCTACCTACCCAAAATTTTCTAAGTCCTATTCCCTCTCTAAAACTCTATCTACTGAAGTACGGCACCAATCAAATTACTGTGTCGTACAGAAAAGTACAGGTGCCGGTGTACTTTCTGTACGGCCATTGTACGACATGGCCAAAAAATGATTTAATACATGCCGTTGTGATGTAACTGCGTTTTCACAAACCGCGTAGTGCAAACATCATAATGACGTGAAATTGTACGTTTGTCAGATTCTGTATGTGTACCTCAAAATCGGATAATTATGACGTGAAATTGTACGTGTGTCTGATTTTGTAAAGCGGATAATTATTACTGACATAAACCTAAATTAGAGTTATTGATAAGCTAGAGTACAACTTTGTTTTGAAAAGATGAAAAAATCTACATTGGAATGGATAACATTAATTATTTATTTACGATGATTACGATTCGCGGTGTAATAAATGCTTAACGTTAATAACAGTGAGCGTTGTAATTTTGTACCTTTTCGGTTACGGGCGGGCACGGTTAGTCGCTAGAAATCGAGTTTCGGTTAATTTTTTTTTTTGTAAACGACGGTCGGTTAACGGTTAACAATTTTGGAGCGTGACAAAACTCGGTCGGGCGTCGGTTACTCAGATTTTGAAAAAAAAAAACGGTCGGTTCGGGTATGAAAATTTTTGACTTTACCCGAAACCGACCGTTTTTTTTTTTTTCAAAATCTGAGTAACCGACGCCCGACCGAGTTGTCACGCTCCAAAATTGTTAACCGTTAACCGACCGTCGTTTACGAAAAAAAAAAAATAACCGAAACTCGATTTCTAGCGACTAACCGTGCCCGCCCGCAACCGAAAAAGTACAAAATTAGCCAATGTACGACGTATGAAAGCCAATAGTTACCATTTGTCGCGTTCCCTAATATTTGCAAAATAAATAATTACTACCGTGTCAGATTTGCGACGCTTTGTCGCGTTCCCTATGATTTGCGAAATGAACCGTGTCAGATTTGCGTGGCTAATCATGATGAGACGTACTTCCACGATACCAAAGAGTACAAAGTATTATGACGTTTTCACTACGCGGTTTGTAAAAACGCACTCTTTCAAAACGTACAGTTTCACGTCATTATGACGTTTGCACTACGCGGTTTGTGAAGACGCAGGTACATCATAACGGCATGTATTAAATCATTTTTTGCATTTTTTCATTAATACGGTACAGTTCTGTACGTTAGCCACACTATTTAAAATGGAACTATACTACACCGTGAATCGTAATTAGAGTAAATTACTCTAATTCGGTTGCTCGAAATTTCGACTCTATCACATCAAATAGAGTAAACGATTCTTATTTTTTCATTATTCTAATTTAGGTAAGTTTAATAATCGTAAAAAATTGTAATATAGGTTCGCTTTAAATAGTGTGGAGTACGGACGACGTTCGACCGTGCAAAATTGTACTTTTTTAAGTGAAATGATACAAATAATGATTTAATAGAATTGTGATCACACTTGAAATCGCACTAAACGAAAAATGAATCACATCGAAAAAAAGCCGTTTGCATAACTTTCATCCGTTGACAGCATCGTCGTCAGTGTGAACACTAACTGACATTCAGCGCGAAAAATATTACTAACGTCGTAACGACGTCAAAACTATACGGACTGACATATTTTGTACACCTACGTAATTTAGTGTTCATAATTTCAGCGCGTTAATTTATTGCCGACATAACCCAATATATAGTACTTAAATAAATTAGAGTAAACTTCCACTGTGAAAAAGTTCTATCACATAAATTAAAGTTCATTACTCTAATTGTATTTTTAGTTTTTTTACTCTAATTTTTTTATTACTCTAATTACGACTCGTGGTGTAGAGTTGTTAACGCTGATTCAAAGAGCACCTTGAATAATGTAAAGAAAAATTTAGAGTAATTTACTCTTTTTAAGGTTTTGGGTCAAAATTCGTGGTGACGGAATTAGCGTTAATAACGCTAATTACGATTCGCGGTGTAGTGTAAATGGAAAATTATGATTAATAATACTATTTAATGCAAGGAGACGTGGCAAGTTATAGTCCACGTATTTAAATAATGTTGTTAGCTATATTTTGTGATTTTCGGCTATAAGTAGTAGCGACTTATTAATACTTATAACAATGAGTGGTGTAGTGGTACATCTCCCTTTGCAAAAAAACAGTTGGTGTATCTCTTTTTTTTACTATTTTGTCTTTTTGCAATCTCCCTTTACGAATATTTTTTTTCCTCGACATTCACCTCATTTAAGGGATTTGTTCCTAATTTTGCGTGTAACTCTTAGATTAATGCTTAAACCCTTATATTAATGTTTATTCTATCGCAAATCTATTTTTTTCGCTACAATTTTCGAACGGTTTTTCTTTCGACTATAATACTATGTTATGAATTATGCAAAAAAGGTAAATTTTCAGTTATGTATGTTTAAAAAAAAAAAAGTTTTCACATAGAAAATTAATTGACAAAAAACACATTGTGATGAGCAAAAAAAATGTTTTTTTTTTTTTGTAGTATCAAATATAGAAATAAACAAATAACAACCTCGTACTATTTTCGACTCTATTGTACAAAATCTCAACCTCAAACTTAAAACTACAAAAAAATCTATAAACCTAAATTTGGTATACATACAACGCTTTGGTAATTTGATAAAAATAAGCACTCCGGTTTAAAAAAAAAAAAACAGAATAACACTAGAAAAATTGTGAAATACAACAAAATTCAAAGGAAAAAATAGCATGATAACTAATACTAAGAAAACAACAATAATTAGAACCCAAAACAAAATAAAAACTATGCATTTAAAAGATCTCGGTTGGATCAAACACATTAAAGATCACTAACAATTGAAGCAGCAAGTGAGCTCCTCTTCTTTGTTATCGTGTTCCCCGCATTCAAAAAATTTCATTTAGACATGGAGTTAGAAGCCGGAATAGCTAGAATAGATATAACAACACCGGCTAGAATAGGAAATCCTCCATCTTTCGCACGTACATTCTTTTTTCCACCATTCAAGTATGTTAAAGTTCAATCTTTCGTCGTTGGTTAATTTTAAATCAAAATAACGTTTCAATTCGTCACTAACGAGCGTTTTTTTGTCGGTGGTAATAAGAACCTCATTTTGTTCATCGCTCTCACCAAAAATATTGTGGAAATCGTCTTTACTTCGCGATGTTTTTCGTTTTTTTGTGATACGTTGAGGACTACCGAAATCAACGTCATCACCGAGGTTGTTTACGAGTTCTCGAAGTTTGACCCTTGCGCTTTCAATTTCGGTTTTAGATAACCCCAGTAATTTCAAGCTTTTGTTTTTGTCGGGGATCTAAGAGAGTCGCGACAATATGATACTCATGAAGGCCCTACTTCAGTAGCGCAAGTTTCACAAAAAGTTGTTTCAACTTTTTGCAAGTTTAGGGAATCGGCGGGACATTATTTTTCACCGTCATTGTAAGATGTTTTTCTTATCATACAATGGTTATGGAGAGACGATAGTTCAAACGAAACCAAATGTAAAGTTGGTTCTTTGAATTTCTCCAATTTTAGGGTCGCTTCTTGGAACTTTTCCAAAAGTCGTATAAGATCGGTAAGGTGAGTCTTATCGATACAAGCAAAAAGTATCAATTTATTTTTTGCTTGAGCGATTGGTCTTATCTCATTGAATGCATCATAAATACTCTTAAGCATTCGGAGCAAAGAATTATACCGCGTTGCGTTTTCTTTTTTAATGTGTTTTTCAAAAGATCTTGTAAATTACTCTGTTTGAAAAACGTGACCAATGATTTACACGCGTCAATTATATCAAAAAAATCAGGAACTTCCACATAATATTTGCCTTTTTTGGAAGTTCCGCTCTTATTCAAGATCGTTGTCACTATTGTTCCAATTTTTTAGTCCGCGCAAGGTATCCAAGTAAACATACTCGGTAGACCTTCAGTCGCACACATGTTAGAGCCACTATCAGTCACGACAACGCTCACACAGTAGTACGTTCACACAGTCGAAACGTGGTTGTTGGTCGAATATGTGCGAACGTGATATTTTACAACCCGCTTTTATCCCCTTTTGAGAACGCATATTCTCATGCGTGCGCAGTTACTAAAACTCATTAATTATACCTTTTTAACTTAAAAAGGTACAATTTTGTAAGGTTTGATACCGTGATACGTACTATACGCCACACTATTTAACCGACAACGTACTTTCGTTTTGTGAGGTACTTGGTACATAACCCTAAACGGCGTACAAAAAAAAATAGAATAAGCTACGCTATTGGAGAATAATAATAAAAAAAGCGGGACGGAATTAACGAACACTACCCTAATAGCGATTGGCGGTATAACGTGTCAGATTTGCGACGCTTTGTCGCGTTCCCTAAGATTTGCGAAATGAATATTGTACCACCGTGTCAGATTTGCGACGATTTGTCGCGTTACTTATGATTTGCGAAATGAATAGCTAACTACAGCACTGTGTCATATTTGCGACGCTAATTTGATGTGACGTACTTCCAGGATACCAAAGAGTACAAAGTACAATAATGTTGGATTATAGGTACAGTAAAAAGTTTTCATTTTTTTTTGTTTTTTCGTTGACTAACTGTAACCCACCGTTTTTTTTTTCCTGGTGAGTCAACCGACCGTAACCGCCCGACCCCCAAAATTTGGCAACCGAATCCGTTCTGGATCCGGAGCGGGCGGTCGGTTAACGGTTGGTCACGGTAGGCCTCGATTTCGTGTTTTACTAATTGTTGCCTCTGAATAGTCTCACTCTTATAAATCTCACTTAGTGTTTCCCAAATTTCCGAAGACTTGGTCAGATGCAAAAGAGTGATAGCTATGGACTTAGACACATTTCTAAGTATGAGATGTTTCGCTATAGTGTTTTTATACTTCCAAATTTTAGTATCATTTTCTTCAGTTTTACTTATAACCTCTCTAACTATAGTTGTGGCGGAGAGCCTAGCTCCCCTCACCATAGGTGTCCCTTTATCCTTCTGCCCATTTCCCCCTTCCATGACAATAATTTTCCGTTCACCTTCTGTTGCATCTGAAATACCGTTGGTTTTTTGGGAAGGCCAAGATGAACCGCTATAGTGAGTTCCACCAAATATCTGTGGCCGACACCTCACTTGTCCCGAAACAATTCCCCACAAGTGCTTTTCGAAAAGCAATCCCTCCATCCTAAACTCCTAATAAGTGAAGTTTGTTCCATTGAACATAGGCACCCTAGATAGTGAGCCCATAACATGAAACTCTGTGATGTGCTCCATTGCCCACAGAAATCGCAGATCCAAAAGAAGCTAATCTAGGTGGTGCCGACTCCAACTTGATATAAACCCAAATGACTGACCCCTTGACAATCAAAACCCCAATACAGCTTCACCCTTGTGAAATAACACTTTCTGTGTGCTCAGTTCAACTAAAGAATGCAAAGTTAGAATATGAGATTTACACACATTCACCCACTTTGACTTTCCCTTAGAAATGAAGCCACCCTGGTAGAAAAATACTTTGACAAATACACCCTTGTGTAGATTAGACGCTCATGAGTCTGTCGCAAAAAGAATCACTGAAAATGGTTAAGTAAACTGATAGTTATGAATGGTCAAAGATGACCCTTTTGTACAAGAGCTCTCTTGGAGAGTGGGTGCTATCTACTAAATTTTTTAAGTCGTAGCTCTCTCTAAAACTCTATCTACTGACATACGGCACTAATCAGATTAATGTGTCGTACAAAAAGGTACACGTGCCGGTGTACTTTGTGTACGACCATCGTACGACATGGCCAAAATGTTGACACATGTCATCTCTAGATTTGTTTACGTAATCCCCAAGATGCCTTGATCTAATGTCATTTTGCCACGTGTCATCCTATGTGGCGATGACTGCAAACCGCCGAAATCTTCTTCCGCGATCTTGGCACCCTTTTCAGCCGTCCGATTGAAACCAATTTTCGATTGTAGCCGTCATAAATACGTGAGCGGTATTTGTTTCGCGTTCGAAACAAATGCACAGTTCCAATTCATAAAATACATTCAACCGTACTCGGTACTATACAAAAATGTATCTATGCATTTCGTATCTATTTGCCGTTAAATGAACTAGTCTACGTGTAACACTGTAAATATTTGTCAAACCTTTGATACTTTAGCACTGGTCCTAGACTTATAGGATAAAGTTATTTGCCACTTTGACGGACTACAGGTATTCGGATTAAATCTCGGGTCCGTCAAATCTTTTAGGTTGTAAACTTTGATCGTCCATATTGACTGATCATTTACTGCTAAGCAACCTTAAACTGCCTAAACAACACTCTTCACAAAATCCTTATAATTACTTCAAAGTATCTTGACTTCCAAAGTCTCAACTTTTATCAAACAATATACCTTGGACACATAACCTGTCCCCCTGATATCTATTAAAGACTTCGTGCTTTAAAGATTTCAGATGTCAGACCTTGAAGACAATTTATCTTACTAACATTCAGATAATTACTTCCATTCTGACCATAATAACCTCCTGAAACACTCAAATTATTCTTGATCAGATTTACACTTCAATATTCACATTCAGAATTACACAGAACATAAAGCAAATGAAATTTCTTTAATATTAATAAGAATGTAAACATACAATGTAAACTATTTCTGATAAATTTTTATGCTTCATCCAATGGTAATTATATACTTCCTAAACTAACACAGTTTTTTCTTGAATATAACGAACTAAGCTACATCGGATTGAAACATTCAAATTTTGCTTACTAAGAAGTTTGAATGAGTTTGAAATCAAGAATTTGAATTTCAAAGTTCTTCTGAGTTACACCGGACTTTCCCGGTACTATTTCAAGTTTAAATTTCCCGCGGTGCTTTTTCGTTTCGATTAACTTTTGCAGTGACGTCGTACCTTTTAGAAATTGACGTGGCATACTTTTTGAAAGTATCCGACGAGGCATAATTTTAAAAATATTTATTTGACGTGTAACTTTTCGAATTTAAACGGCGTACAAAAATAGTGAATCGTAATTTCACCGACATTCGTTGGCGTCCATTGTTCCGTGATTCGCTACAGATTGAACTTAAATCCAATACTCCCCTTAACTTCTATCTGTGTATTCTCTTCAGAATTACTCCCCTAAACTATTTAACTTTGCTATACTTAGTTTTAGCCACTCAGAAGTAATTTGCTTTCTGATCTGCAAAACTGTAACCTAGGACATGGTAGTGCCTTAGTCATCATGTCAACTATCATCAATGAGTTTGACACATGATGCATTTTAATAAATCTGTCCTGTATATTTTCTCTGACGAAACTGAGTCTGATGTTTATATGTTTACTTTTGAAATGATGTTTAGGATTGATTGCTACAGCTATGGCGGCTTGATTGTCACCGTATAAAATTTGAGATCCATGCTGCATCCATCCTAATTCTTGTAAAAAGGCTTTTACCTAAATGATTTCTTTTACTGCCATGCTGACTGCCAAGAATTCAAATTCTATTGTTGACTGAGCTGTCACCTTTTGAAGTTTGCTCCCCCAACAACACGTTCCTTGTCTAATCTTCAAAATGTATCCAGATGTTGATTTCTTGGTGATGTCATCTCCATATCTTGCATCGCTCCAAGTTTGGATGTTGATTGAATCTCCACCCAAGTGTAACCATAAATTTGTTGTTCCAATAAGATATCTTAAGACTCTTTTGACTATATTCAGTCAGATTTCCTTCGATCCTGTAAACTTCTGCTGAGTATTCCCACTGCAACTGCTATATTAGGTCTCGTACAATTCATGAAGTAGATAAGGGTTCCCACAGTTTCTCTATAAGGTACATTTACCTTTTCATCTTCTTCTTCATCATGTTCCTCTTTTTTCTTCTTGGTATCCAAAGGTGTAATACAACTGTTAGCTGAACTGAAGTTAAATTTTCTTATTATATTCTTTATGGCCTCTTTCTGTGTTAATTTTATGATTTTCATTTCTCTATCTCTTTCCATTTGTATTCCTAGGATATATTTTGCTTCTCCAAAGTCTTTAATATCAAATTCCTTACAAAATTCTTCTTTTAACTTTTGAATTCGTTCCTTACATTTACTAATGATTAGTAGGTCATCTACATAAATTGCGATATATAACACTCCATCTTTATCTTCCGGGTTTAGTACATATACTGAATGATTTGAACTAATTATTTGATATCCTAGTTTAGTCAAAAATTCATCTAGTTTGGCATTCCATCCCCTAGGAGCTTGTTTAAGCCCATACAATGATTTAATCAGTTTACATACAAGTCATTCCTTTCCTTGTTCAGTAAATCCTTCTTGTTGTTCCATGTAGATGTCTTTTTCCAGTTCTCCATTTAAAAAAACGGTCTTTACTTCCATTTGAAATACTTCCATGTCTTCTGTAGCAGCTATACTTAGGAGGATTCTGATAGATGGAAATCTTACTACAAGGGAAAATATCTCTTCATAATCTATTCCCTCCTTTTGATTGTATCCCTTAGCTACCAACCTTGCTTTATATCTCGCTATTGTATTATCTGGATTGTTATAGTTTAAACACCCATTTACATCAAAGAGCTTTTCTGTCTAGAGGTAATTCTACTAAATCCCAAGTTTGTGCCTTCATAATAGATTTCATTTCCTCATGGATAGCTTCCTTCCATCTCTCCTTTTTCGGGCTTTCTAATGATTCTTGTACAGTAAGTGGTTCATTAGATTGGGCAGATAGAGCAAATACCATATTGTTTTTTTGAAGTCTTGAACTTGTTCTCTTTCCTCCTGGAAATGCTGAAGGTGGTATGCTTGGTTGTCTCCCACCTGGTGCTCTGATTTCCTCATGAGCTTCTTCTTGATCACTTGAAGTCTCCTCATCTGTTGATGTCTTTTTGTCATTTATGTGTGCCTTGTTGGGTTCTTTGATCTTCATATCTTCTTCCTCTAGTAAAATGTACTCTTGGTATGATGGAGTAATAATTTGCTGAAATAGGTCTTTAGTTTTTCCTTCGTCTTTTACTATCATATTTCTTACTACCTTTACATCATGAGCAAGTAGATCATATACTCTATATCCTTTTGCATTTTCATCATATCCTACTAGGATTCCAGGCTTTCTTTTTGGATCCATCTTCCACTTAGTTTGATCATTATCTACATTGAATACTTTGCTTCCGAAAACCCTTAGATGACTAACATCTGGTTTTTTTCCTGTCCACAATTCATATAGAATTTTTCCATTTTCTATAGCTTTTGTACTTACTCTGTTCTTGATATAATTAGCACAATTAAATGCTTCAGCCCAAAATTTTGAGTCCATCCCTTTGTCCGCCAACATGCTTCTTGCACTTTCTTTTAGAGTTCTGTTGAGTCGTTCTGCTACTCTATGTGTATGGGGAACTGTTAGCTGGTGATGAATTCCTTGTTCTTTCAAGTATGCTGCAAACTCCTTTGATATGTATTCACCTCCATTGTCGGTCTGTAGTTGTAATATTGATACTCATTGTTGTTTTTCCACCAATGCCTTAAACTCTTGAAATTTTGAAAAAACTTCTCCTTTCTTTTGAATAAAATATACCATGCTATATCTAGACCAATCATCTGTAAAAGTAACCATATATTTTTTCTTGCTGAGTGACTCCTTTTTGGCGGGTCCCCATACATCTAAGTGAATTACTCCTAAGACTCTGTCTGCTCTACTGGCCTTGTCTTTTGGAAAAGGTAGTTTATGTATTTTTCCAAGAGAACAGCCATCACAAACATCTGATGTGACTGAACACTTTAAGCCATCCACCACTTTGTCCTTATACATCTTATTAAGTTTATCATAGTTTATATGACCAAAACGTTTATGCCACAATTCATGATCAGACAATTCTCCGGAGTACAGTCCAAAATGTTGCGTGTTATTTACCATAACAATCCTAAACATATTGTTTTCGCTTAGAATGCCTTCCAGAAACGTCTGACCATTCTTATTGACAATCTGCCGACTTCCTTCCATGATTACTTTAAATCCTCTTTTGGCTGCAACTGATGTAGAAAACAAATTTTTTGTAAAGCTAGGAACATATAACACATTTTCTAGCATTCTTTTGACTGTATCACTTCCTATCTTCACATGCAAAATAACTTTTCCTTTTGCTGTAGAGATCTCACTAGTTCCATTACCGCAATAAATTTTTGTTGGTGCTATTTCTTGAAGAGAAACAAAAAGTTCTTTATCTTTGCACATATGAGCATATGCTCCTGAATCCATGATCCATCCGGAAAATGATGAGTCTTCACCTGTTTTAGACATGCAAACAAACTCCTCTGGGAATGTAGCCACTTCGGTATCTTCTTCCTTTTCGCTCAGAAGAACCCCTTCTTTGTTTTGTTGTTTGAAAGGCTTCTTTCCTTTTTTAGACTCTTTGAGATACAAATAACAGTTTCGATTGAAATGTCCTGGTTTGTGACAGTAGTAACAAGTCTTGTCCCTTTGTTCATCATAGCTCCTCGATAAGTAATTTTCGGTTTATGAGATTGAGATGACAGAGCCTAAAGTGCGAGGCCATCTCCCATTAATTGTAAATTTGACTCTTCAACTAGAATCAATCATACAGCTTGCGACCATTTCCAAATTTATTGTTTGTCTATTTGTAATTGCTACACCACACATCTATATTCTGGAGGTAAACAACATCCTAACTAAAAAACATGCTCATCAACTTTATATACTTTTCCTGCTCTGCAACTTCCGTATACAAATTTTGAAAACCATTAACATGTCCAATTATGGATCCTCTTGTATACTTGTAATTCTGAATCATCTGATCTATCAAAGTCTGTTGTTGAAAATTTGACACCTGATACATTTTTTCTAGACCATTCCAAATATCACTAGCATTCTTGAACCTGGTAGAAGTCATGACAATATCTTCAGACATACTTTGTTGTTCAGACATACGCAACTATGTTGTTCGAATGCTGGTGTCGGTATCATTCAAAAAATTGCACTGTGTTTCAAGTGACGACGCGTGTCCCTATAGATATATTTTTCGCCGTCCTATAAATTTGTTGAGACTTAAAGCTTTCAAAAAATACACTCCCCTAAAGCTTTTTACTCATTATGCTAACGTAGCTATGATGTCGTACTAGCGCAGCATCGTAGCATAGCAACGTAGCAATTTTTGCAAGTCACCTAGTCCCACTACATCCCCGTTGTTGGACTAGCGCAACATGGCAGTATAGCAGTGCAACAACTCAGCTATTCACTTAATCCCACTACATCCTTAGAATACTTCAACTTAGGAGCAAGAAGAGCTTTAGTGAGCAAATCTGCAATCATTTTAGCATCTGGCAAATAACAAAATTTAATCACTCTAGAGAACACTTTTTCTCTTACAAAGTGTAATCTTACATCCATGTGCTTGCTTTTGAAGTAGTGAATCGGGTTAGAAGCAATGGCAATGCCAGCTTGGTTATCACACCAGATCACCTGTGGACCGACCTGCATATATTCTGACTTCATTGTTGATTGTGGCGTGACCTTTTGAAGTTTGCTGCTCCAATAGCAAGTCCTGTTCCCAATTTGCACAACGAACCCGGTGGTGGATTTTCGGCTTGGCATGTCGCCATAGCTCGCATCACTCCATGTTTGCAGCTTCACTTCTCCTCCGCCTAATGTGAGTTTTAGGTCTTTGGTTCCTACCAAGTATCTCAAAACTCTTCTTGCCACATCATAGTCTGAATTTCTCGGATTCTTTAGACTTTTGCTTAGTACCCCAACTGCTGCAGCAATATCTGGACGGGTACAATTCATGAAATATATTATACTTCCCACTATTTGTCTGTAAGGTATCAGTGTCATAACATCATCCTCCCGTGACTCAAAAATTTAACTGACAATAAATCCTGGTTTTGTTTCTTTCCCTTCTAACTAATGTCAAAACTCTATTGGTCTTACACATCTTTTTCCCCCACGCATTCGATATTCATCTAACATGTTTCCAATAGCCTTCTTTTGAGTCAGTTTTATTAATATGTTTTTCTTGTCCCTTTCTACCTAGATACCCAAAATATATTTTGCCTCACAGAGGTCTTTCATCTCGAACCGTGAGTTTAAAGCAAATTTAATTTTGTTAATTTCGGCTATTGATTTGCTAACTAATAGTAAATAATCTACGTACACTGCTATGTATACTATTCCATCCTCTCTTTTTAAATCATAGACGGAGTAATCAGAACTTATCCTTTTAAATCCTAGGCTAGTTAAGAATTTGTCAAGTTTTAGATTCCATTGCCTCGGGGCCTGTTTTAGGCCGTACAAAGATTTTAGCAGTTTGCATACTAAGTGCTCTTTTCCTGGTTCTGCATACATTTCAGGCTGCTGCATGTAAATGGTCTTCTTGTCGTGCATGTGTCTAATCAAACCAAGAAACATGCAACCTAACCAACTGGCGGGTAGAAATCGTGGAATAGACAATAGCAAAGCACATCCCGAAGCAAAAAGAATATTAATACAAAGCTAAAATGAATATGACAATGTAAAAATGAGATAACAGGTGGAAAGGATAAAAGGTGAAAGGTGAGTGAGAAGACTAAGCCGATGGGTAGCCACTAGGCTCCACGGTCTGGGCGTATTCCTTACAGGAGTTAGGTCTAGGATTTCGAATAAAGAAAACAAAACCATAAAAATGCAAGAAAACAACAATAAAAATCTTCGGAGAATCCGAGATAACCGGATCGTGGCACGCTGATTATAGAAAATTACAACCAGAAAACAAGCAATGAAAATATGCAGAGAATCCGAAATAACCGAATTCTAGCAAACAATTAAAAATAGCAACAAGAAAATACAAGTAAGCAACGTTAAAAATCTGCACAAAATTCGAGAAAACCGGATTTTGACACACTAGTAACCAATTGCAAAAAAATGATAATAGAAAGCAAGCGATTGGAAGTTATATAGAATCCAAGATAACCGGATACTAACAAACCACCAGCAAACTCCAACCAAGGCAACGAAAATTAGACAAGAAAAATTCAAACACTAATTCACCACAGGCATCCACAAAGGTTCAGAAACAGCCTGAGAAAGCAAGCAGAATCCACACTAAAAGAGGTTGTTGAAGGGAAACCGTGCGGACTCTGGCCGAAACCGAGTGAATTAACTTGTAGGTCTTACAATGAAAGTTTTATGAGAAAAGAGGAAAGCTAAACCCTCAAAAAAACTAAGGCAGAAAAAGCCTTGCAGGGAAAAAACTGACAATTTGACTAAGGCAAAAGACAAGGGAAAAAGAGAGAAAGATCTAAGTCCTCTTCGACCAATTCCTGTACTCTCAAATTATGAGATTACGAACCTAACGCAATCGTCTAAGTACTAACGAAATAACCAAAGTACTACTTTCTGACATTTGCTAACTAGCCAATCATGTGAGAGTATTTCACTGTACAATTTGTGACTAGTTTGGGTTCTGGCCAATAAGCGACCAAGACCATATGCCTACGTTACAAAATTCACAATCCGCGGATTAAAACCCTTCCTAACTACATGTATGCGTGAACCTACATGGGTTCACGACTTCAATGTGAACCAAAAATCGAAGCGCCAACAAACGCTGATGATCTTTCTCTTTCCTACAATGGTATTTATATCCTTCCTAAACTAACACTGTTCTTCTTTGAATATAACGAACTAAGCTACATCGGATTGAAACATGCAAATTTTGCTTACTAAGAAATTTGAATGAGTTTGAAATCAAGAATTTGAATTTCAAAGTTCTTCTGAGTTACACCGGACTTTCCTGGTACTATTTCAATTTTCAATTTCCCGCGGTACTTTGTCGTTTTGATATCTTTTGCAGTGACGTAGTAACTTTTAGAATTTGACTTGGCATACATTTAAAAATATTTATTTGACGTGAAACTTTTCAAAAAAAAACGTCGTACAAAAATAGTGAAACGTTTTTTTACCAACATTCGTTGGCGTCTATAGTTCCGTGATTTCCGTGGTAACTATTTGTTACATCGACGAGTAAAGTTTATCACTACAGATTGAAGGTAAATCCAATAATTAGTGGCAAAAGGATTTACAAAAAAGGAGGGTATCGACTACGAGGAAACCTTTGCCGCGGTCGTCAGATTTCCCTCCATCCGCATACTTCTCAGTCTGGCAGCAACGGAAGACATGGAGGTGCACAAGATGGACACCAAGACAACCTTTTTGCATGGAGAATTAGAAGAGGAGATCTTCATGCGACAACCTGAAGGATTTGTGGAGGAAGGAGAGGAGAGTAAGGTATGCCGGCTGATTAAAACTCATTATGGTTTGAAACAGGCACCAGGATAGTTGAATAAGAAGCTTGATGAGTTTTTTTACCGGTCTAGGATATATCCGGATCAGCTCAGATCACTCAATCTATGTTTTTGAAGATGAGGAAGGTGTTATATTTTTTGCAATATGTTGATGATTTACTTGTTTTAACTAAATCAATGGAAAAAATGAATAAAATGAAAACCGATCTTAAGGGGAGATTTGAAATTAATGATATGGGGGAAAAAAAACATATTTTGGGAATTCAAGTAAAAAGAGATAAAAAAAGAAAGATTATAAGATTGACTCAAAAAGAAGCAATAGGGAACATGCTTGAAAAATTTTAGATGGATAAAGCTAATAGTTTTACAACTCCAATGGAGTTAAAGAAGGGAAATGAGGGGGGTGAGGAAGAAAGAGTCATAGTTTTAGAAAAGGAATTATCTCTTGAAGAACAGAAGTTCATGCAGACTATTCTTTACAGGCAAGTATTGGGAAGTCTAATCTGTTTTATGAATTGTACCCGACCAGATTTAGCTGCGCTATAGGAGTGCTGAGTAAAAGTCTAAATGCTCCCACTAAATGGGATTGGGAGGCAGCTAAGAGAGTCTTTAGATATTGTTAGGAACTAGCGATCTATAGTTGCATTTTGGTGGGGAAAATATTGACATCACTTCTTGGAGTGATGTCATTTATGGTGATGCTTCGATGAGGAGATGTACTTCAGAATACAAATTATAGGCGGGTGATACATAGGTGGGTGATGGGACTTGCTGTTGGAGTTGCAAACAACAAAAGGATATTGCTCAGTCTACCATAGAGGCTGAGTATATGGCCTCTTGCTCTGCTGTAAAAGAATTGATGTGGGTCAAGTCTTTGCTTGGTGAGCTTGCTCACCTTAAGAGTGGTGTGCATAATTTTTTTTTGATAACCAGGCAGCAATCGCTATTTCTACCAATCC
This sequence comes from Zygnema cylindricum, assembly GCA_037447655.1. Classification (NCBI taxonomy): domain Eukaryota; kingdom Viridiplantae; phylum Streptophyta; class Zygnematophyceae; order Zygnematales; family Zygnemataceae; genus Zygnema; species Zygnema cylindricum. The sequence goes on from JBBHKE010002950.1 coordinate 26,966, forward strand.
TAAACATCATTCTAAAGCCAAACACATGGACATTAGACTCAGCTTTGTTAGAGAGAAAGTAGAAAACAAAATAATCAGTTTAGAGTACCGACCAGATAGAGAGATGGTAGCAGATATGATGACCAAACCTGTGCCTTCCTCTAAGCTAATTTTTTGCAGGGAGAAGCGTGGTCTAAAATTGAAGATTGACTAAAAAAAAAGGGGAGTGTAGAAATTGATGGCTTGTTTAGTATTTTCTAGGTCTAAAATAAAATACAGAAAAGAAGCGAAGGCAATCTGCCTCTAACTTCTCTCTTCAACTCCACACTTGTTGCAGTCACTGAAAGTCAGAGATGAAGCTAAATTGATGGCTGCCTATGCTATCATGAGATTTACAGGTAGTAGATTAGTTGATTTATTAAAAGTAAAGTTGTCGAACACAAGATTTGATTCTGGTACCCACCGACCATCAAAGCCGCTGGTAGCCAGTAGCTCTATCCATTTAGTCTATGACTAGTGTTAGATTATATAGTGTTTGATAATTAGATAAATATTTCTACACTGACAAATTCATTTAATGGAAACTATTTACAGGAGACATAGGTTCGGTTATGTAAAAGTACAGATTAAGGTACGAACAAGAAACTTGTACCGCGCATTTGTTTCGATAGCGGAATAAATACCGCGCAGGTATTTATTACGGCTACGATTAAATCTGCATTTAATCGGACTGTCGAAATAAATGCCGAGATCGCGAAAGAGGATTTTGGCGGTTTTTTATCATCGCCACAACAGATGACACGTGGCAGAATAAAATCCGATCGCGGCATCTACGGGGATTAAGCGAACAAATCCGGGTATACCACGTGGCGACATTTAGGCCATGTCATACTGTATCCTTACGGAAAGTACACCGGCAATTGTACTTTTGTGTACGCAAGAGTAATATGATTAGTTTTGTACATCAGTAGATATAGTTTGTGAGAAAGATAGGACTTAGAAAAATTGGTAGATAGTACCCTCTCTCCTAGAGAGCTTCTGTACAAAAAGTCAGCTTTGACCCTCTTTAACTTCCTGCTTAGGGGAAAAATTTCATAGATTCTTTTAACTATCATCTCTAGGGTGTTTTGCCTTCACAGAGGTGAAGGTGATCAGTGATTTTTTTGGCCAGCGTGGTAATTGTTCTTGCTGAAACACAAAGAGGTCAGAGTTATCCTAGAGGCTTCTTACAAGATGTCCTTTCTAAGGACCTATGGAGGTCTCAAAGTTTCAAGTTATGGGCCCATCCTCTAATGTACCCATCTCTAATGGAACTGGCTTCATATACTGGGAATGTATGATGATAAGAGCTCTATGGGAGAAAAGGTTTTGGGGGACAGTGAGTGGACGACTAGGGCGTCCATCAAATCTTAGAATCCCTCCAAGGTTAGGAGGAAGCAGATTCACAAGAAAAGAGATCCATCTTCAACGAAGGAGACAAATGAAGGAGAGGTGGTGGACAAAGGAACAAAAAAGGAGACGAGCACACCAATAGCATATGGTTCAGCATTCATGTCACCTATTCCGAGGAACGAGGAGAATGATACTGATACTTGGGATTTCATCAATATGGCGGCAAAGCACTTCATCCTCCGCCATCTTACTCAAGGGCTTGCATGTCCTCATTTATAGGTAAAAAGGGCTTCCGATCTTAAGATGGCTCTCATAGAGATGTACTGAAGTGGTACGAACATTTGGCTGATCACAAAGTTAAGGAGTATGTATACAAACAGGGGAAGATGTTGGATTTTTGCAATGAGATTGCTACACTTTCCATGGAGCTATAAAGTGCGGGAAAAGATTTCAGTGAAAAAGAGAAGGTTAACTGTTTATTGAAGAAGTTACCCGATGAGTTTTAGAACATAATCAACCGTGTGCAGGACTTGCCGGATTAAGGTGGATATGGAACCCAGTGGTAGGGATGATTCTCGTTCGAGAGAATAGGATTGAGATCTGAAGGGGAGGAAAGAGTGGGCAAGCCTTGGCAGCTGCGACCAATTGGAGGAATAAGGATTCTCGGAAACTGGTCGGAAATTATGGGGGGAGGGAGCAGAAAAATCAGACCGACGAGTTTGAACCAAGGGCTCCCAAAGGTTTATTTCATTTTTGTAAGAAACCTGGGCACTATATGGCAGAGTCCACTAAGCTACGAGCCCGGTTAAGAAAAGGGGAAAGAATAAATTGGTATGACGAGAGGAAATATGCTGTGAGGACGGTAAAAAAGTGAAATCCAGAAGGTTGAAGTGATAGCTCATTGGGCCATGAAAAGAGGTAGGCACAGAAGTCCAAAATACCACAGGATGCACTTATTGGGTGAAAAGTGGCGTGGGGACATCAGGTACCTCTGATGTATTGTGGCAAACCTGTTCTGGCGTGCAGAGATTGGGGAGAATGAAGTCACTGCTTGAAGGGCCAGCCGAAGTAGAAATGGCTTTTGTGGCATTACGTGGCATGTGGCAAAACCTTGGATGGAACAGATAAGGAGAGATGAAAAGGATGGGAGTGGTGGAAGGGATTCAGTTCAGTGAGAGTGATAATATAAGTGATTGTAGTAGATGTGCCCAAGGTAAAGCACATAGATTACCCTTTCCCAAAACATCCACCTATAAAGGAGAAAAAATTCTAGATTTAGTACCCACAGATATTTGGGGACTGGCTAAAGTGCCCTCACAGGGGGGGAAGAGATTTATGATGACTATCACTGATGATTAGTCTCGGTATTCCAAAGTGTAGTTTTTGAAAAACAAGTCAGAAGCTCAGGATTGTTTTAGACAATATAAAGCATTGAGCGAAAAACTCCATGAAACTCCAATCAAGAGAATAAGGAGTGACAATGGTGGAGAGTATACATCTAACTAGTTTGAGGAATTTTTGAGGGAAAATGGAGTCCAACACCAAAAGACATTTCCAAAAAACCCGGAACAGAATAGAGTAGCTGAAAGACTAAATAGGACACTAAGTGATAATGGTAGAAGCATATCGTCAGATAAGAAAATAGGAAAAAGGTTTTGGGTAATAGCAATGAACTGTGCTAATTACCTCAAAAATATTGTTCTTACTTTAACTATAAAAGATCAAACATCTTAGTAGAGATGGACAAGACGCAAAACTAGACATATCTCATTGAAGGGTTTTCGGCAGTCAGTGTTTAGTCTAGATACAGATCGGTCTAATTCAAAGTTAGATCTTAAAGGAAATTCGGGATACTTATTAGGATATGATTAGGATGTTAAAAGATATAGAGTTTATGATCTAAAAAAAGAAGATATAATCTTAGTAAAGTATCTAGTAGTTATCGATGAAGGAAACTCTGTGGATCCCTTTAAGTATACAAAGTCAGTAAAAATAAGATTTAAGTCAGAAAATTCAGATTACTTTGAGCTTCCAAACTATCCAGGTTTTAGAGAAGATGACATTGTTGAAGGTACAAATTAGACCGAAAAGGACTCGGCTGCGGAAACTCCAGTGACAACTCTACCCGAAGCGGAAGACGTGGTGGAAATTGATTCGGAATCAAGGTATAGGGGAGAAGCCAGATTTTTCAAAAGAACCCACGAGAACCATCTATTCCGGCCACAGATTTTGAGAGGGGAAGGAGAAGTAGCAAAAGATTGCAAGAAAAATAGGTTAATAACAAGGTAACAAAACTATCTCATCAAGATGAACCTCAATGTTATGGAGAGGCGATGACTTGTCCAGAAAGGAACCGGTGGAAGACAGCCATCAATAAAGAGATGGCCTCAATTATGGCAGTCGATACTTGGGAGCTGGTGGATTGTCCACCTAACCGAAAACCAATCGGTTGTAAGTGGATTTTCAAATTATAAGTGAGCCCAGATAACACAATTGAGCGCTACAAGGCTCGATTAGTGGTAAAAGGATTTACATAAAAAGGAGGGTAGCGACTACGAGGAAACCTGTGCCGCGGTCGTCAGATTTCCCTCCGTCCGTATACTTCTCAGTCTGGCAGTTACGGAAGACATGGAGTGCACCAGATGGATATCAAGACAACCTTTTTGCATGGAGAATTGGAAGAGGAGATCTTCATGCGAGAACGCGAAGGATTTTTGGAGGAAGGAGAGGAGAGTAAGGTATGCCGGCTGATTAAATCGCTTTATGGTTTGAAACATGCACCTCGACGGTGGAATAAGAAGCTTGATGAGTTTGTTATCGGATATATCCGGATCAGCTCAGATCACTCAATCTATGTTTTTGAAGATGAGGAAGGTGTTATATTTATTGCAATATATGATGATTTACTTGTTTTAAGTAAATTAATGGAAATAATTAATAAACTGAAAACCAATCTTAACGGGAGATTTGAAATAAATGATATGGGGGAAGCAAAATATATTTTTGGAATTCAATTAGAAAGAGATTGAAAAAGAAAGATTATAAGATTGACTAAAAAGGAAGCAATAAGGAACATGCTTGTAAAATTTCAGATGGATAAAGCTAATAGTTGTACAACTCTAATGGAGTTAAAGAATCGAAGTGATGGGAGTAAAGAAGAAGGAGCCATAGTCTTAGACGAGGGAGTATCTCCTGAAAAATAGAAGTTCATGCAGACTATTCGTTACAAGCAAGTAGTGGGAAGTCTAATCTATTTCATGAATTGTACCCGACAAGATTTAGTTGCAACTGTAGGAGTGCTGTGGGGAGAATATTGGCATCACTACATGGAGTGATGCCAGTTATGGTGATACTCTGATGAGGAGATGTACTTCTAGATATGTATTATATGTGGGTGATGGGGCTTGTTGATGGAGTAGCAAACAACAAAAGGTTATTGCTCAGTCCACCATGGAGGCTGAGTATATGGCCTCTTGCTCTGTTATAAAATAATTGATGTGGGTCTAGTCTTTGCTTTGTGAGCTTGGTCACCTTAAGAGTGGTGTGCAGAATTAATTTTGTGATAATCAGGCAGCGATCGTTTTTTCTACCAATCCTAAACATCATTTTAAAGCCAAACACATGGACATTAGACTTAGCTTTGTTGGAGAGAAAGTAGAAAACAAAATAATTAGTTTAGAGTACCGCCGAGATAGCGAGATGGTAGCAGATATGATGACCAAACCTCTGCCTTCCCCTGCGCTAATTTTTTGTAGGGAGAAGTGTGGTCTAAAATTTAAGATTGACTAGAAAATAAGGGGAGTGTAGAATTGATGATTTGTTTAGTATTTTCCTTGTCTAAAATAAAATGCAGAAAAGAAGCCAATGCAGTCTGCCTCTAAGTTCTCTCTTGAACTCACACACTTGTTGCAGTCACTGAAAGTCGGAGATGAAGCTAGATTAATGGCAGCCTATGCTATCCTGAGATTTAAGGGTAGTAGATTAGTTGATATACTGAAAGTAAGCTATCTGACACATGATTTGATCCTAGTACCTACCGTCCGTCAAAGCCGCCAGTAGTCGGTTGCTCTATCCATTTAGTTTATGACTAGTGTTAGATTATATAGTGTTTGATAATTAGATAAACATTTCTACGCTGACAAATTCATATAACGGAAACTATTTATAGGATACATAGGTTCGGTTATGTAAAAGTACGGATTAAGGTACGGACAAAAAACTAGTACCGCGCATTTGTTTCGATAGCGAAACAAATACCGCGCAGGTATTTATTACAGCTACAATTAAATCTGCATTTAATTCGACGGTAGGAATGAATGTCGAGATCGCGGAGAAAGATTTCGGCCGTTAATGGTCATCGACACGTGGCAAAATGACATTGGATTGCGGCATCTCCAGTGATTAATGGAGCAAATCCGGATATAACACGTGTCGACATTTAGGCCATGTCGTACAGTATCGGTACAAAAAGTACACCGACAGCTGTACTTTTGTGTACGGAAGAGTAATATGATTGGTTAAGTACATTAGTAGATCTAGTTTGTGAGAGAGATAGGACTTAGAAAAATTGGTAGATAGGACCCTCTCTCCCAGAGAGCTACTGTACAAAAGGTCAACTTTGGCCCTCTAAAACTTACATCTCAGGGGAGCAATTTCAGAGATTCTTTTTGCTATCAACTCAAGGGAGTCTTGCCTTAATGAGGTGAAGGTGATCAGAGTTTTTGTCTGCCAACGTGGCAATTTTTCTTGCTGAAACACAAAGGGGTTAGAGTTATCCTAGAGGCTTCTTGCAAGCTGTCCTTTTTGAGGACCTATGGAGGTCTCAAAGTTTCTCCCCCCTTTCTTGTTGATCTATAAGTCCTAGCATAGGTGGAGCTGCGGTGTTACTTGTAGATGTAGATATTTTTAGTAACAGAAGTGAACAATAATCCTACCAAAGAGCATTTTTCTTGACACTATAAAATAACACTCACAACTTCAATTATAACCATATTTTGTAAATATTGAAAACATCATGTACACTGCCAATTCCCGAAATTGCAGTATAATTGGTCCAATAATCCAAAAGATATGAGAGCTGCAAGTTTCCCAAAAATTGCCAATTTCCCATTTTCCCAAAACTGGATATAAAAATAATGTTGTCCATAGCTTTTTTCAGCCATGGATTACTCACGGAAACACCCACAGAATACCTCAAAAACAGCTGTGTTTCAGACAACACAGATTACTCCACACTAAACGAAATGGTCTACGGCTGCATCAATAGGCAGTATACCATATACACTATAAACCCCCAAAGTAACAGCCAAATCCACCAAGGCATCTAGAAGATATAGGCTCCAGAGTTTCCCAAAAATAGATGACAGCTTCACAAACTAACCGTTTAGACTGTTCACAAAATCTTACAGAAATACTGAAATACAATGAAACTTCACACACATATAGATTATATATCATAGAATAACTCCACAAAGTTTCTCATGAAAGCACTTATCAGAGTTATCACACCAACAGGTCAAAGATGAACAAAACAGTTTGCCATTACTTTGATTAACTTGACTGCGATACATAAAATAATCTAAGTCCTGCAAGCTATACTCAGAGTACGGAGGCATACCAGCCGTACTGTATCTACTCTAATAACCTAACTAGTCAAAAGGACAAACCTCTGTTGTACATAATATTTACACCGTACTCTTCGTATGTCAGAAACTAATCTACCACTAAGCAACCACTAAGCTACCACTATCGTTTAATCATCATTACTTGAAATCTATCCTATTCATATAATCCGTAGTTGCGCTAGCTGTGATGGCTGCGCTTTCTGTACGGATCATAAAAATAATCGCAATTGCGTTGACTTAACTGCGTCGCAGCTGCCCGTACCGGCGGCGCCTATTTCAACATTCCGTTTATTTTACATCGGATCGCTTCGCGATCCGCCGTCCATTTGTCATTGCTTGTTCACACCACTCAATGAGTCTTTTACGTAACTTCTATTATCAATCCGTTCGCTCCCCCAATCCGTGAATCTATTTAAACCTCCATATTAAATCCAATTAGCAGTTACGCACGAAACTGACTTTTCAAAACAACAAATAATTCTAAGTCTTAAACTTTATACAATGAAAAAACCTAAGTCTTAAACTTTATATAATGAGTAAGCACCTACTCCTCATTAGACAATCAGATGACAGTACCCCGAATAGTAGTACTGTACTGTAGTATGGCAAGGTACTCTAATGTACTTCCAAAAACCTAATTGCAACATACCCTAAAAACTAAATAGTGAAACACAATTTGATAAAGCACTACGTAACAAAAACTATTTCTTCAGGTATTTACAATCTAACGCTGTACTCATAATGTCGATTGCTCAGTCAGCAGTCGTCTAGTACGTCCAACTTGCTGTGGTGATCTCGTATGGATATTGAGAGTGGTTACGGGGAATCTCGTCACCCGTGGTCCCCACTTAATCTCAACCGTTAACCTGATAAAATCCGACGTTAGGTATTTGCCCTTCACAATTGTGTTCACGGATGTCCGGTTCATTTCCCGTCCACCCAATCTACCGAAGTCATCCGTTCGATAGGTGACATGTGTCAGGGTCGATTCTACACTTTCTACGTTATCTGAAGTGTCGACGCGTGTCTTATATGACTGTACAATATACTCTAGAGTAATACTTCACTGTCACACTATTTAAGGTAAGTATTACATCTAACTTATCCAAAAATATTCTAATTGTTAAGTCTCCCCTCAAAGCTCTATCTATCAAGGACAAAGCTTTGAAAACAACACTCCCCTAAAGCTTTAGACTCAGGTATTCACTTAGCCCAATAGCCTTTTTGCAAAACTGTAGTTTAGGTGCAGGTAGAGCTTCTGTTAGCATATCTGCAACCATATTTTCATCAGGTAAGTAGTACAATTTTATGACTTTGGCAAGCACTTTTTCTCGGACAAAATGCTGTTTGACATCTATGTGCTTACTTTGAAAACGGTGGCTGGGATTGGATGCAATGGCAATAGCTGCCTGGTTGTCACACCAGATGACTTAAGGACCAGTTTGCATGTGTCTGAATTCCTGCAAAAGTGCCTTTACCCATAGGAGTTCCTTAATGGTAGAGCTTGCTGCCATATATTTTGACTCCATTGTTGATTGGGCGGTGACCTTTTGAAGTTTGCTGTTTCAGCAACAGGTTCCGTTTCCAATATGCAAGACAAATCCAGTGGTTGATTTTCTACAGGTCATATCGCCATGTCTCGCATCACTCCAAGTCTTCAACTTGACTTCTCCTCCTCTAAGGACAAGTTTAAGATTTTGGGTTTTTGCCAGATATCTCAGAACTCTTTTTGCAGTTTTCTGGTCTGCTTTTATTGGATTTTGCAGACTTCTATTTAAGGCTCCAACAATAGCTGCTACATCGGGCCTCGTGCAGTTTATAAAGTAGATAAGACTACCAACTACCTGTCTGTATGGTTTTGAGGCCATGAAATCCTCCTCCCCTGACTCTAAGCTCTCATCAACTAGAATACCAAAATCAGAATCAACTCCTAATTTCTGTCTGTACTCCATAGAAGTGACACATCCTTTGGCCTCTTTCATATTAATTTTTTTGAGCATAGAACCAATACCTTCTTTTGAGTTAACCTGATCTGTCTTTTATTAATATCTCTCTCTACTTGTATCCCTAAAATGTATTTTGCCTCACTAAGGTCCTTCATCTCAAATCTAGATCTAAAGTCTCTCTTAATGAGATTTATTTCATCCATAGATTTGCTAATAAGCAGCAGATCATCTACATAAATAACAATATAAAGTACACCACCCTCCCCTTGCAAAATATATACACAATTATCTGAACTGATTCTCTTAAAGCCTAATTTAATGAGGAACTCGTCTAGCTTCAGGTTCCATTGTCTAGGGGCTTGTTTCAGCCCATACAAAGATTTCATCAGTTTACAGACTAGTTTTTCTTTTCTTTCCTTTACATACATTTTTGGTTGTTGCATATTGATAGGTTCGTCCAACTCTCCAGGAAAGAAAGCTGCTTTACCGTCCGATTGATGCACTTCCATGTTTTCGATTGCAGCTAAACTTAGTAGAATTCTAACAGTTGGAAACCTTACTATTGAAGAGAATGTCTCCTCAAAGTCAATTTCTTCTCTATGATTGTAGCCTTTTGCTACAATTTTGGCCTTGTACCTTTCAATGGTGCGATCAGGGTTTAGTTTCAATAGGAATACCCATTTGCAGCCAATGGCTTTACGGTCCGGAGGATGATCAACCAACTCCCACGTTTGAGCTTCCATTATAGACTTCATTTTATCGTTTGCCGCCTCAATCCAGTGGTTTCTTTCGGGTGTAGAGAAGGCTTCCACATAGTGTGAGGTTCTTGGGTTTAAGCGGAAATTATTTTGGCGGGGATGGATTATGGGCGCGGTGATGGCGGCGTTGGCTGGCGTTGGCGGTGTATTCGCCGAAATCGAAAGAAAGAACAGGATCGATGAAACCAGATTTGCAAGAGGATGCTGAGCTATTGAAAATTAAAGTATTCTCTTTATATCAAAAATGACATATTCTTATGATTTTTCCTCAGCCTGTTTTTATGTCATGTTAAATATATCAACTGAAACTTCCTCATCTTTGATAATAATGGTAATAGATACAATTAATTTCCATTTATCTAAAACATATACACTGTAGCCCTTTGAGTTATCATCATACCCCATAAGAATACACGGTAAACCTTTCGGTTCCATTTTCCAAGTATTTGGTGATGTGTTCAAAACAAAGCATTTACATCCAAAAACTCTGAAATGACTAACATCAGGCTTTCTACCTGTCCAAAATTTAAAAGGTGTTGTACTAACTAACCTAGAAACAATTCTATTTTTGATATAAACTGCACAGTTAAGGGCTTCAGCCCAGAATTTGAAATCTAGATTTCTATCAGCTAGCATAGGTCTAGCACATTGAGTAATGGTTCTGTTGAAATTCTATGGGCTCCATTGACACATAGAAAACGCAGATCCAAAGAAGCTTAGCTAGATAGTGCCGACTCCAAGTTGATACAAATCCAAATTACTGACACCGTGAGAGTTAGAACCCCAATACAGATTCACCCTTGAGAAAACAGGACCTTCTGTGTGCTCAGTTCCACAACAAAATGCAAATCTTGAACATGTGATTTGGACAATATTCCCCACTTTGAATTTCTCTTATAAACACTGCCAACCTGGCAGGCAAAAACTCTAACCGACTACACCCCTTTGTAGTGTGGACTCCGCTGATTTCGCAGCAAAAAGAATCATTGAAATTGCTCACCCGAGCATTAAGTTATGGCCGGACAAAGATGGCCTATAAATACAGTGTTGTTTTTAAAAGCTTTATCTACAGAAGATAGAGTTGTGAGGGGAAATTTATAACTTGGAATATTTTTAGATTAAGGATGGTGTAATACTTACCTTATACAGTGTGACAGTGTAGAAATTACTCTAAGAGTATTTGTACGGTCACATAGACACAAGTCAACATTTCAGACTATGCAAGAAGTGCGAAATCCACGTGGACACATGGCATCTATCGAACGAGTGAATTCGGAAAATCGAGCAGACAGAAAGTGAACCAGACGTTTGTGAATACAAATGTGAAAGATAAATACCAGACGTTGATTACAATCAGACTAACGGCTGGAAATTGAGTGGGGATATGACGAGGTGATTCGTAAGCAGCCTCGATATTCGTACAAAATATACCACAGCAAGCTGTTCGCATCTACAATTGTTGACAAATCAAGCAATATTTGGTGTACGATATCAATTTGTGAATAAATGATAGAACAGGATTTTGTAGCTTAGTGGATTAGCAAATAGTGTTTCACTATTTAGTTTTAGACTAGTTGCAATTTGGTATTTGGAAGTACATTAGCGTACTCTTTCCTAATACAGTACAGTACCACTATTACGGATACTAACTCCTGGTTGGCTTATGAGTAGTAGACATTTTTCCAGTGTATTAAGTTTAGGACTTAGAAACGTTTAGGTATCCAGTTTTGGGAATACGGGAAATTGAAAAGCATTTTTTGGGAAACTTAAAGCTCTCATATCTTATGGTTTACTAGATCATTTATGCTGTAATTTTGGGAATTAAAATTGTATGTAATAATCCTTGTGTGCGCTAATTCTTGGGGTAATTCGATTTGTGAGTCAGGGTTTACAATGTGTCAAAAGTTGTTGTTTGTAAGGAATTCTTGTAAAGCTTCTGTTTCAGTATATCTACTTCTACTACCACTGTTGCAGCTCCACCTGCATCAGTTGTCATTATACAATAGGTTATGGGCATGTCTATAAGAATTCATGTTTTTACTGGACAAAAATATGCTTATTGGGCAGACATGGTTGAGTGTTACTTTGAACCTGCAAGTTTACTGGAAATTTTGGATGAATCGCTTGATGAAGCTGATCCAACTTGGGCGAAGAAGTATTCGGAAGCTCGATATGCTCTCAAATGATGTCTTTCCCAAAATATGGTTATGTCACGAATGAAGATGAAAAAGGCGATTGATATCTGGAAATCACTAAAGGCGTCTTATGATAGGGCGATTGTTCAAGAGGAACTTCTGTTGGCAGGAAAAATCTTGGACTACAAATACTCGGGGGGAACAATGGCCGAGTATACAAATAACTTTAGAGCTCTAATTGATGCTCAAGCTTGTGCTGGTGGCTCTTTCCGTGAGTTCTAGCATGCTGCTTTGATCATTAGAGGTCTTCCTAACATTATGAAAGATACGTCTGCTGAACTGATAAAGCATGATATAGTTAGCTAGACAATTCAGTCAGCTATTTATATTATTCTAGAAGAGGAGTCTACGTCAAAGATGCTTAATGGAAAGAAGCAAGTAGAGGCATTCAATATAGATTTTAATAGGAAATGTCAGTTTAACCAACAGAGAAATCAGTTTAATCAGCAAACGAATCAGTTTAACCCAAATCACGGTCAGTTTAAACAATTTAATCATGGGCAAAATAGACAATCTTTTACTGCTTGTTTCTATTATTCAAAGAAAGGTCATGGATAGAGGTACTGTCCTAAACTCAAAAGGCAAATGAAACAAGTTTATATAGGCCTGGTTGGCAGCAAAGTTAGCTTAATCAGACCTTTTCTAGTCATCAGTTACAAAACAACTCATTGTTTTCTTCATCTGACACTCAGGAATATGAGTCTTTGACCTTCAATGATTAGGATGACTCGAAGTTATTTGCCATGGCGGGAACAATAGAGGGCTCAAAGGACGCCGGATGGATTATGGACACAGGGGCATCGGCCCACATGTGTTGGAACAAGGGACTATTTCCAAATCTAAAGACAACATCAGCAAAGAATATCTACTATGCTTGTGGCATGAGTGTCCAAACTTGTGCTCAGGGTGATGTTTCATTACTGGCTAAAGTCGGAGGATAATCTGTAGAGAGAACACTTCATAATGTCTCATATGTTCAGGACTTTAAAAAGAATCTGTTTTCCACTTCTTTGGTTGAAAACAAAGGTTTTGAGGTCACCCTTAAAAGGGGTACGCAAGTTGTAAGCAAGCTAGGAAAGATAGATGTGACAAGAACTAGAGATGAGAGCAAAATTTATCGCATGGACAGGGCTGAATCTAAGGAAAATGATGTTCTCTACTTTGGAATAATATCCGGAAATGAATTATGGCATAAGAGGCTAGGACATTTTCACTATGACATTTTGACAAAAATGGTGAAAACTGGGAAAGTAGAGGGTTTTTCTCTCACAGATCAGCCCGTTAAAACTTGTGATGAGAAAGATACATAAACTGCCTTTTCCACAGGAAACAGATCATAGATATACAAAAGTCTTGCAGCTAATTCACTTGGATGTTTTAGGACGTGCTCAGGTGCCCTCTGCTGGGGGGGTTCGTTTCATGGTAACATTTACAGATGACTTCTCAAGATTCACTAAAGTTTACTTCATTAAAGAAAAGAGTGAAGTGTTCGGACACTTCAAACACTATAAAGCTTGGGCCGAAAAACTGCATGTTGTTCCCATTTTGGAACTCTTATCAGACAATGGAGGAGAGTATATGTCAAAAGAGTTCAAAATTTTTCTGCTGGATGAAGGTATAAGTCGCCAGCTCACTATTCATTACACTCCTCGACAAAATGGTGTTTCGGAAAGATTAAACAGAACGATTACAGAATGTGCTAGATCTATGTTAGCAGATAAAAATACAGATTTGAAATTCTGGGCTGAGGCCCTAAACTGTGCAGTTTATATCAAAAATAGGATTGTTCTAGGCCGATCAGTACTATACCCTTTGCCCTTTGGATAGGTAGAAAGGCCGATGTTAGTCATTTCAGAGTTTTTGGAAGTAAATGTTTTTTTTTGAACACATAATCAAATACTTCGAAAATGGAACCAAAAGGTTTACCAGGTATTCTTATGAGGTATGATAATAGTTCCAAAGGCTACAGGGTATATGTCTTTAATAAGCAAAAAACAATTGTGTCTAAAAACATCATTATAAAGGATAAGGAAGTTTCAGCAGATCTATTTACCATGACAGAAAAACCAGCTGAGGAAAAATCATAAGAATATGTGATTTTTGATATAAAGAGAACATTTTAGTTTCGAGCAGCTCTGTTTCCTCTTGCAGATCCGTTGTCTTTGGATACTCAAGTCCATCTTCAGACTCAAATGGAGCAGGTTGAACCACTCCAAGAGCAACTTCAACAAGTCACAAGACCAGCAAGAAACGCTAGACATCCATCGGTCTCTACCTCAAAATTTATGGGGGGAAGGAGATCTAGCAATCGCCTTCAATCAAGTTCCCACTTTGCTTACTCTGCTAACCCGGGAGAATCTCAGACCTTTCGGGAGGCCTTCTCATCAACCAAAAGAACTCATTGGATTGAGGCGGCAAATGACGAAGTGAAGTCCATTATGGAGGCTCAAACGTGGGAGTTGGTTGATCTTCCTCCGAACCGGAAAGCCATCGGCAGCAAATGGGTTTTCAAAGTAAAACTAAACCTAGATGGCACCATTGAATGGTACAAAGCTAGACTCGTAGCCAAAGGCTACAATCATAAAGAAAGAATTGACTTTGAGGAGACCTTCTCTCCACTGGTAAGGTTTCCAACTGTAAGAATTTTGCTTAGTTTAGCTGCTATTGAAAACATGGAAGTACATCAAATGGACATTAAGACAGCTTTCCTTCATGGAGAGCTAGAAGAAACTATATATATGCAACATCCAGAAATGTATGTAGAAAAAGGAAAAGAAAAGTTAGTCTGTAAACTAATGAAATCTTTAGTCACTACTACTCTTGTATGATTGGTAGATCTGAAAGTGTTAGTAGAAGGAAAGACATCTATAGTAATATTCTCCGATGTATTGTTTATTTTGGAGCTGAACAAAAACCTCATCTCTACGTCTGTATTAGATGATAAGGGTTTTTTTACTAGCACTAGGGAAGGAGTCTTTACTGCTAGTTTTGAGGAGGAGGTCTATTTCATTGTTGAGAAAGGTAGCCAAGGGATGTTTAGGCTGATTTTAAGTAATGAAACAAAGAAAATTTATTATGTTGGTGTTCATGATACAAAAAATCCATGGATAAAGTAAATAGGATTAAAACAACTTTGAAATCCAGGTTTGAGATGAAAGATCTCGGTGAAGCCAAGTACATCTTAGGGATACAAGTAGAGAGAATTAGAAGTAAAAGACAGATCATGTTAACTCAGAAAGTGGCTATAAGTTCCATGCTTGAAAAATTTGATATGAAAGAAGCTTGAATGATGTGTTGCTCCTATGAAATACAGACAGAAATTAAAAGAATTGATTGTGAATCGGGCATTTCTAGTTGATGAGAGCTTAGAGTCAGGGGAGGAGGATTTCATGGCTTCAAAAAAATACAGGCAGGTAGTAAGTATTCTTTTATATTTTATGAACTAGAAGAGACCTGATATAGCAGAAGTTGTTTGTGCATTTAGCATAAGTCTTCAAAATCCGAAAAAGGCAGACTGGGAAGCTGCAAAAAAATTTCTAAGGTATCTTGCAGGGACCCGGAATCTTAAATTGGTCCTTGGAGGTGGAGAAGTCAAACTGAAGACCTTGAGCGATGCGAGTGATGGCGACATAACTAGCAGGAAATCAACCACTGGATTCGTTCTAAATATTGGAAATGGAACTTACTGCTGGAGTAGTAACCTTCAGAAAGTTACCGCCCAATCAACCATGGAGTCTGAATATATGGCAGCAAGCTCTGCCCTCAAAAAACTCTTGTGGGTAAAGGCACTTTTGCAGGAATTAAGACACATGCAATCTGGTCCTCAAGTCATCTAGTGTGACAACCAAGCAGCAATTGCCATTGCCTCAACCCCAGCCACCACTTTAAGAGTAAGCATATAGATGTCAGACTGCATTTGGACCGTGAAAAGGTGCTTGCAAAGGTCATTAAATTATGCTATTTTCCGGAAGAAAATATGGTTGCAGACATGCTAACTAAAGCTCTACATGCACCTAAATTACAGTTTTGCAGACAGGCTGTTGGACTAAGTGAGTAAGTGAGTCTAAAGCTTTAGGAGAGTGTTGTTTTTAAAAGCTTTATCTTCAGTGAATAGAGCTGTGAGGGGAAATTTGTAACTTAGAATATTTTTGGATTAAGGATGGTGTAATACTTACCTTAAATAGTGTGACACTGTAGAAGTTATTCTAAGAGTATTTATACGGTCACATAGACACGCGTCAACATTTCAGACTATACAGGAAGTGCAGAATGGACCTGGACACATGGCATCTATCGGACAAGTGAATTTGGGAAATCTTGCGGACAAAAAGTGAACCGGACAATTGTGAATACAAATGTGAAATTTAAATACCAGAAGTTGATTACGATCACACTGACGTAATCATTTTTTAATTGAGTTAGGATCACGGTGATTCGTAAGTAGCCCAAATATTCGTACAAAATATACCACAGCGGGCTACACGCATCTACAGTTGTTGACTAAGCAAGCAACATTTGGTGTATGATATCAATTTGTGAATACCTGATAGAACATGATTTTGTAGCTTAGTGGATTAGCAAATAGTGTTTCTCTATTTAACTTTAGGCTAGTTGCAATTTGGTTTTTGGAAGTACATTAGCATACTTCGTCGTACTACATTAGAGTACCACTAATTGGCTGATGAGTTGCAGACATTCTTTCTGTGTATAAAGTTTAGGACTAAGAAATAATTTGGTATCCAATTTTGGGAATATGGGAAATTAAAAGACACTTTTTAGAAAACTTGTAGCTCTCATATCTTATGGTTTACTCAATCATTTATGCTGTAATTTTGGGAACTAACAGTGTGTGTACTATTTTGTGTATGTGCCAATTCTTGGGGTGATTGGATCTTTGAGTCAAGGTTTACAGTGTGTTAGGGTTTACAGTGTGTCAAAAGTTGTTGTTTGTAAGGAACACTTGTAAAGCTTTTGTTTAACTATGTCTACTTCTACTACCACTGCTGCAGCTCCACCTGCACCAGTTGACATAAAACAACATACAGAAGGTCTCTTAGAGAGAGAGGTGCCTCAAAATTTTCTAAGTCTTAATTCCATTTCTAAACCGCTTACTACTACTATACTCAACCAATCACAAGACAGTAAAGTACAAGAAGTACAACTGCCGCGGTACTTCTTGTACGACCATAGTACGGCATCGTCGTCTCGCTGACTCCTACCAGTTCTTGAGCTGTAGTCACTCTCCCTATAATGTCCGTTGTCCACTCATGGATTGCCACGTGTCATCCGCCGACATTTAGCTCACAAAACGCCAAATGTTCACTCCGGCGCTTTGGCTCTACTGTGAGTCGTCGGATCTGAGTTCGACAATTAATCACGTCTGTACAAATTAACTGTCGTTTCGTTTCATAATCCGCGAAATAGAGTATGTAGATTGGAACCACATTTAAATATGTTTCGAACTTAACATGAGTATCGTTTCGTGAATGCCTTAGTGGACAAGGCAAAGTGATACATCATTTTGTAGACCTAGGTTCTAATCCCATTAAGGTCACAAATAGACTTTTGATGACTTTCAATCTCCCTCTCTCCTTTCGTTGATGTTGTTTATATAAAAGTCAAACCTAATACTATTATCTGCTGATCTATACATATAGGATAAAACTATGGTCTATATAACTAGTCCATAGATCTAGGATCAAATTCAATATTCTACGTACACATTTTGGCAGACTATCCTCTCAGCCCTCACGCTTTTCTCATTGACTATCTGAGGGTAGCCATAGAGTTTCTTCTGTGTCTCAGTGACTACGGCAAGTTTATAGAGATAAATTTATTCCTAGGCACCATGTTTCAACTTTAAAAAACCTTTGAATGCTATCTGTCAAACACATAGAAAAATACAAACCTATAAAATATATCAAATTCAACACTCCCCTAATTTTCTAGTCTGCTTTTCTTTTTAACTCCCACCAAAAACATTTCTCCCCCCCCTTTTTTTTTCTTACTTTTCTCCTCATAAAACTTTGAGTAAATACCCTCGTATTTAAAGAAGTGTATAAGATGAGCCACAATAAACATTGCATCTTGTTGATCATACATGTCACTTTTCATAAATCCATGATCCTCCTTCACCACTCGGTGTCCACAGCTTGGGACCGAAGAGACTCTTCTCCGTTTCAAACATCAAAAATTCAAAAATCACCCAAAGGATAGATAGTGCCAACTACACGCCCGAACTATGATCTCCACAAAAGACAGATTCAAAGATAAGGTGGCAATAGAGTCAAAAACAACACACAAAACAAAGATTCTCCAAAAAAAGGTTTGTTTGGAATTTTTGGGGGTTTCCTCAAGAGACACGTATGAAAGAGCAACCTGTCTCATTCGGACCCAAGTGTCTTATACATCAAGTTTGTCTATTTTCAGGTCCAAAAGGTCAACGCAATACAACTAACCCATCAATGAAAAACACGTGCACTTGAACTTATATTAGACAAATTGATTCATACCATACTCGAGGAAAAAAGTTATACTTCCAACAGCGGCTAGATCCGCATCTCGAAGTCAAAATCTGTTCCACTATTATAAGACAAAGTCCTGAGAATGATACAAAAATGCCAAGTTTTGACCTGATATAATTACTGGACTGCTCGTTAGTTGGACCTGAACTACATTCTTACTAACACCTAATAGCATAATCTACAGGAAAATCCGGAAAGTTACGTGGCGTTCCACAATGTACCCACCCATTAGGGCTGTTGGCAACTGGTCGCATGTAATGTAATTGTAATCTTTCAAGCAGAATAACTTTGTCGTCCGGCCTCTGTTAGGCGTGAAATAAAGTGCATTCCGCTCAAGATAAGAAATACCATAATCTTATTTAGTTTGGTGGACTCCCTCCTCCGTACTCTGATGACCCTACGGGGTAGAAAGAGCCCAAAAATCCTGGGTAAATAAAGGTGTGTCCAAAACGTAGACGAGCTTGACATCGTCGGACAAAATTTTGGGAATGAATTTGGCACGTGCGTGTTTATTTTGTGAGACAGAAAGCGCTTCTATCGCATGAAACATTGGTCAATTTGGGGTTCTTTGTTCTTTTATGCAAAATAATTCCGAGAGATAAGGGTGTAAGAGCAAGGAACTCAAACTTAGCGTCAGAGGTCAAAGTCAACCCCAGTCTTTCATGAAACTTTGGGCGTAATAAGCAGATTAGGGATTAGCGTAAACACAATGATTTCAATTCATCTATTGGTAAAATCCAACTGACGATTTTGGTTCAAAATTCTTCAATCTCGGTTTCATCAGTTTGGCATTGTAGGTTTAACCCAAAGCGAAGCCGAACGACAACGAACCAGACCCAAGTCTTGTTTCACAATTGCACCAACCTATACTTTTCAAGCGACAAAACATTTGTGTAGGGCGAAGTTCTATCTGACGTTTTTGTAATTGTACGGCCAACTTCACAGACGGTGTGGATTGAGGGTATAATTCCATTAGAAGAAAAGTAGGGTTCATTACTGGACGCCGTACGTTTTCATACATCTTCGTACAAAGTCGTACCTTAATTTTTTTTTGTCAATCGAAACATCGTTACAGGAAAGCTATTTAGAGGCTCCAATGATGTAGGCGTAATTCTTGGTTGTTGGATATTCTATTTTTTTAGATCCACGAAGCAATAGCGCACATCATCCAGTGTGAAGATGCTCTCCTAGCGAGGAGAGTTGCACGATACTGGTCGTGTACCATTGGTACACGTGAAAAAACAAAAAAATATATACTTTGAAAAAGAGAGTACACGTGAAAAAACTAAAAAATATATACTTTGAACAAGTGATCACGGGCCTACACGTCGTACAGGCCATGTGCCACCAGCCACACTGGATGCAGGTGACCCGAAAATAACCTCGCACTCTCCGTCTAACATCCACCGACATTCAAAGTTTGCCGCGTTTTTTTGCCATTGCGTTTCGAAATTTTGATTTCCATTTTCAAAATCAAAATGTGGCTGCAAACTTGACGTACAAATCATTAACTACCTCCAGTAGTACAAAAATTTTGCTTTGACTTTTCGTTTGTAGATTTTTTAAGATTTTCAAAATTAGGACTCTAACCTATGTGGCGCCAATCATAATTGAGAAAGGTTTGTTACTAGCCCAAAAAAATGGAGCGGGCATCCACTAAACGGTGCCAGTAGACTTGTGCGTACATTTACTAGGACCGCCTAATGGAATTCTACCCTGAGGGTAACATTCCATCATAGTTGTTCACGGCCTTTAGTGTGAACGATTTAATCGTGACGAAGTATACGTAACAAACGCATTGAACCTTTTGAAAAATTCGTAAAAATCGTTAATGAATTTTCGTACGTATTATTCCGTACATGTAAACAGAAATAAATTTCACATATACCGCATTTTGTACATTTTTCGTAAATTTTCCGTATCTTTTCGTAATAGTCCATACATTTTTGGTATATTTCCAACATTCCCGTAAAATTTATGTTCACTTTACCGGACAGAAAGTACTAGGAAGTGCAACGTATCTTTTCATTAAATCCGTACATTTACCGTACATTTGACGTACAGTTATCGTAAAATGCTGTACAATGCCGTAAATTAGCCGTTCAGTTTACCGGACAAAAAGTACATCACGAGTTTTTGCGATTTTTTCAAAAGTCACGAATTATACGTTTCAAATTTTCAATAGCAAAAAAGGAAAAAATCGCGCTATTTGAACAACAAGGGTTCAAACCCTAGTTTAAATGTGCGAACTAAATTGGAAGGAAGTTCTGTATGGCAGACATCCGTACAGTGCATTTATTGTATTTGTTCATTTGAGTAAAATACGCGGTACACTGTGTACTTTTATTAACGTTGATGTTTCTTTGTCCCCTCACTAATAGCGATATAGCGGTGTACACCGTGAATCGCTATTAGCGTAATAAAAAATATAGCGTAATGAAACAATTAGCGTACTTCACGGTAAATTGTGTTTTTTCGGGTACACCATGATACTAATTTATCATGTACTCTAATTTGTAATTTAAAAAAATTAAGCACCCGCCCCAAACTTGTTTACACTAATATAGGTTCTGTTCAAAATCTGACAAATCGTACACAAATCGTACGTTCACACCGTCGAAACGTGGTTGCCGGACGAATATGTGAGAACGTGACTTTTGACAGCCCGATTGTATTCCCTTTTTAGAGCGCATATTCTCATGCGTCCGTGGTTACTTTAGCCCATTAATTATACTTTCTCACTTAAAAAGGTACATTTTTGTACTGTCTGACACCAACCGTACAACACTCTATTTAGAATTTTAGATGATAAAAATTGGAAAAGAACCCTAAATGGCGTAAAAGAAAAAACATAATAATTTATGCTGTTTAAGAATTTGGGGACAAAAAAAAGGTACCTTAAATAGCGTCCATTACGCTAGTAACGATTCACGGTGTACATTACACCGTCGATCGTATTTAGCGTTTAGAAATTATTAGTGTGTAAAATAATTTAGTGTCATGTACACTAATTTTGACATAGAAAATTTTCGAAAAAAATGTTATACATTAATTTTTCTACGAATGCCAATATGGGTACAGCTGATTTGTCGAGAGGATATTCACAGTAACATAGGTAAAAGTACAAATTCTGACAATTCGTACACTGTCGCATACTTTCACTCTAATTAATTCCTAACTCTAATTTCAGTTTTTTAGGGTGTAGGCAATACGTGACAAATAAATGTACAATAAAACAGGTACAAGTAAGAAATCTTTTAATTCACAGGGCAAATTTTCGTGTGATAGCAGATATTTTTTTTAAATATCCGTACTTGTAAAATTAAAAAGTACATTTTTATACGAGCCGACACGTGACGTACTCCACACTAATAAAAAACACATAAATCAAAATGGTGTACATTAATTGTTCATCTCGTAATTAGCGTACAGGAAAAATTAGTATCATTTACCCTATTTTAGGTAAAGCCCTCAAAATTTAGGGGCGCCGAATTAGTGTTCAACACGCTAAATACGATTTACGGTGTACAGTATTGTACTATACAGTACAGTACACCGTGAATCGGTATTGGCGTAATGGACGCTATTTAAGGTACCTTTTTTTTTTTTTTAATTCTCAAATATAATTATCCACACTATTTAAAAAAAAACCCTAATTCCTAATTAGAATAAACGATTTCGTTGAAAATTTCCAAATTCTCAATTAGCGTAAATGACGGTAATTGTTCCTACACGCTAAAGAAACCTTTACGCGAATAACGATTCACGGTGTACTGTACTCCAATCACGACAGACAAGGATTACACGGTATATTTTCTTAGACAAGTACACCGCGAATCGTTATTAGTGGCAGAGTTTAAATAATGTTGAAGAAAATTTACCGCAATTGATGATAATTAAGAATTTGATTTTTTTTTTTTAAAAGGTGCATTCTAATTTCGGCATTATGCTAATTTGGGAACAGCAAACATGGAATATTCACCGTACGGTTATATACATTAATATATGTATCCGTACATAATAACAAAAATCGTACGACGTCGTGAAATATAAAATCCGTACATGTCTGACTAATTTACGTGTCAGACTAATCCCCTTTTTTGAGCGCACGTTCGTAGGCGTGCGCGTCTGATTTAATTCATTTTTTGTAAAATTTTCACTTGGAAAGGTACATTTATGTACGGTCTGACATCGACCCTGAACCACACTATTTAGATTTTACTGTACTTTCGTTCTTTACGCTACACCGCGCATCGTTATTAGTGTCAACAACTCTAATTTGGGTTCTTAAAATTTTGATTTTTTTCCTCAAATAGGATACGTGATTTTAATTTTTCCTCGACGTTAACTAAGGTTCCGTACAAAATAGCGTAAAGAATAAGAATACAATAACATCTAAATAGTGTGGTGTACGTTCGATGTCAGACCGTACATAAATGTAGCTTTTCAAGTGAAAAATTTACAAAAAAATGAATTAAATTAGACGCGCACGCATGGGAACGTGCGCTCAAAAAGCGGGATTAGTCTGACACGTAAATTAGTCTAACATGTACGGATTTTTGAATTTCACGACGGCGTACGATTTCCAATATTTTGTACGAATACATATATCAATGTATATAATCGTACAGAAAATATTCCATTTTTGTTGTTCCAAATTAGCATTAACACCGAAATTACAATAAACCTTTTTTTTTCTAATTTTCAATTTCTTAATTAGCACCAATGACGGTAAATTTACTTCCACACTATCTAAACCTTGACACTAATAACGATACGCGGTGAATTTTGTACGTTACCTTAATTAACATCAAGGAAAAATTAAAATCATGTATCCTATTTGAGGAAAAAAATCAATATTTTAGGAACCCAAATTAGTGACTTTGACACTAATAACGATTCGCAGTGTACACCGCCAAACGCTATTAGAGTAAATGAATAAACAGCGTAAAAAACAATTTAGTGTTATCAACGCTAATTAGGAAAATAAAAAATTAAAGAAAAACATATATACTTGTTAATCACTAACTCTAGTTTGGGTTTTCTCGACTAATAAATACCCGCTGTATCGATGTCTACATCAATATATGTAGCGGTACAAAATCTGACAATTCGTACGCCAAAATCTGAATATTCGAGTTTGCGTCTCTTTTCCCAGTGCACATTCACATGCGTGCGCAATTACATTAAATGACTTTTTGTACATTTTTATTTCAAAAAGTACATTTTGGTACGGAAAAACCCTGTCCGTACACCACACTATAAACATCGCAGTGTACTTCCGTTATTAACGCTAATTAAAAAAAGAACCCTAAAAGGCGTAAAGGAAAAAATAGAATTATGGATTGTATTTCAGGTTTAAAAATTTTAAACAAGGTTACCAACTTAGCGTTATTTACTCTAATAGCGATTGGCGGTGTACTGACTACAAAACTAGCATTAAGGATTACTCCACGCTATTTAACTGGTTCACACCACTGCATTTGATATGGTAAACAAAATTGTCGTCGGATTAAAAACAACTTACGGTAGCGATTCAACGACAGATTCTACTCAAACACCACAACAACGTAAAATAGTCAGTAAGATATGCGGACAAATCCTAATTTGTTCGATTGAGACATATAAAGCGGGTTTATGATCCGATTTATTTGGCATCATAGAAATTAGGTGGCATGAAATATTACTTGGTGGAAGTTACTAGTTTACGTACATTATTGAATTAATGTAGGTTGTTGTAGGTAGTAGTTGTTGTAAAAAGCTCACAAGTGTATATAATGATATGAGCTTTGTTAGTATAAATATCAATGAGTTATGGAAAGTAGGGACCAAAGATGTAGTACTTTAGAGTTGTCGAGTGTGTGTAAGGTGCTTAAGTGGAAGATATAGTCTTTATTCTACCTTTGTTTATTTAATAAAAATTGTAAGGCGAAATTCAAATGTTTTGTGAATGTTATGCAGTACTAAGTTCATATGTTAAGGGTGAATATGTATTGTTTAGAATTTCATTTGGGACGAAGCTATGGTATGCGTTTGCATGAAACTTAGGTAGTTGTCTTCACACGCACGGAGAGGGTGTCATTCAATATGATTCTTCATTGGCCTAGTTTTCTCATCGCAGGGGAGGTATAGTTTTGGGTGGTTTCCGCGGTCTATTTTAGACCAAAGAACAATAGATAATGAGCAACTTGATACTATGGGCGACTTAATTCCAATGGCGGTTGAAAAAATTGGTTGTTTAGGAGTTGCCTTCGACACTCTTTCGTAAGAAGGGCCTTAGGAGCCCTCTTGCTTCAATCCTTACTTCATTTTATCGTCAACGTTCATAAGAAAGATATTGCAAGTTTCTACCCTCATTCTATCCGTAATTGCTGTTATGGACCGCTAGCGTGTTCCAAAACTTCCTCGGAGTGTCCCCTCGAGGCAAGGGGATTTAATAGGTTGCTTTTAATAAATTTTTGCCCCTGAAATGGTTTGGTTAGGTAGTGTTGGTCGGTGTCGTATTATGTTGTTTTGTGATTGTTGCTTTTTTTAATGTCTTTGGTTGGCACGCCTTTTGTCTATGTGTTAGTTTCTTTCGCACTGTTTTTCCGTTTCACCTCCCGGTTTGTCAGTTTCGTCTTTGCCATCCACATTTTTGGATCCCTTGTACTCATATGATTTACCATCACGTTTTCTATTTAAAATCTTATATATCCATCACTTCAAACACCATTTTTTCCTCCAAAACAATTTTGCGTAACAAGGCTTGTTTTTTCGTGTTTGAATTATTTTCTAAACAATTTTTTCATGCAAGGATCATAATTAAGAAGGCTATGATACAAATTACTTTTCCTTTAATGCGAAAAATATGATATTAGACCGACCATATTGAAGGTCATGTGGGAGTAAACGCAATGTAAAGACGGGGTATGGACATACTAAGCCATCTCTTCGTATAAATGTCAAATATAGATACATTTTTTAATATTTTGGATCAGTGCCTATACACCAAGTCCATATTTCCCCCAAGGTGTTTAATGTGGGAACTGTAGAAGACTTGTCTTGCATTTGTTGTTGGAGTTTCTAATTGTTGGTTGTCATTTGTCAACATTAATGAACTTCACGTTATAGACACTTAAAATTGAAGTTTGAATATCACAATTGTTTGATTTTCGACACGTTTAAGATAATTTTATTTGAGGTTACAAGTGGTCACAATGATGTGATTCCAAATAGTAGAATATCCAGAAAAACTAAAATAGGTTTTGAAACTCTGAGACCTCCATTGGCCCCCAGAGTATGCAGATCCAAAAGAAGCTAATCTAGATAGTGCCGACTCCAAGTTGATATAAACCCAAGTGACTGACCCCTTGACAGTCAGAACCCCAATATAGATTCACCCCTGTGAAATAACACTTTCTGTGTGCTCAGTTCCACCACAGAATGCAAAGTTAGAATATGAGATTTGGACACATTCACCCACTTTGACTTTCCCTTAGAAATGCAGCCACCCTGGCAGACAAAAACTCTGACCGACTACACCCCTGTGTAGCGTGGACTCCCCTGAGTCCGCAGCAAAAAGAATCACTGAAAATGGTCAAGTAAATTGATAGTTATGGCTGGCCAAAGTTTGCCATTTATACAGGGTGCTCTCTGGGAGAGGCAGCTACCTACCCAAAATTTTCTAAGTCCTATTCCCTCTCTAAAACTCTATCTACTGAAGTACGGCACCAATCAAATTACTGTGTCGTACAGAAAAGTACAGGTGCCGGTGTACTTTATGTACGGCCATTGTACGACATGGCCAAAATGTCGACACGTGTCAAATCAGGATTAGTTCCTGTAATCTCCGGAATTCCCGTAGTCCAATGTTATCACGCCACGTGTCATTTGACGTGGCAAAGACCGTAAAACGCCAAAAATGCCTTTTCCGTGATCGCGGCGCCTATCGTGGCCGTCCGATCAATACCGGCTATAATCCTAGCCGCTGAAATTCGACGCGCGGTATTTGTTTCGCTATCGAAACAAATGCGCGGTATTTGTTTCGCTATCGAAACAAATGCGCGGTATTTGTTTCGCTATCGAAACAAATGCGCGGTATCCGTTCTGTCCCCATACCGTACTTCGTACTAAATTAAACTGTATCTATGTACTAAGTATCTATTAGCCGTTAAACGGATTAATCTACATATAACGATTTATATATTTATCAAACCCTATATATCGTAATATCTGTTCTAGACATAACGGCTAGAGCTAACGGCTAAAGCGGATTGACGGACGGCAGGTACCAGGATCAATTCCTGGGTCCGTCAACTAACTTTTGGTAAGTCTACCTAATTTACCCCCTGTCTTCTCTAGAGAGCCTAGGCAGCCATGGCTCTAGCTCCCTATCCAGCCTTCAGTGACTACAACAAGTGTGGGGGCTTGGAGAGGGGAGTTAGAGGCAGACCGCCTCAGCTCTTTTTCTATCCTAATACAGACCTAGAAAATACTCAAATATCAACAGGTTTGGCTTTAATGACAATTCTGAATTTTTTCTGCAACGAAAGCCTTCCAATATGGTCAATTTTTTTGTGAAGCCTTTAAAGTGGTCTATATCATTATGCTTACGATTTAAACAGTTATATCAGCAATGTTCTAAATTGCGAGGTTATCGATGACCTAAATCAACATGGAAGTATTGAAGACGCCAAAGCCTCATTATGCGATAATAATTTGTAATATAAATAATAAGCTATTCTATATGGATTATACAATCATATCGATCGTTATTAAAGTTAACAGTAAATAATGATTAGCGGTGTAGTGGACTCCGCTTAGGATAAAAAACATGATGATGGTATAGGTGTCCCACAAATTGTCGAAACTCTACACTCATTGAAAAAGTAGATCGTACAGCTCATAGGTATCTGTTGGTAGTCATTTGGAAATTCCACCTCTTGGTAGTCATATGGACATTCCACCCTACAATAGTATTGTTCCCTCATGTAGTTTTTCAGTTTGTTCCCATGGACATTGCGTTTTTTGTTAAGGTGGAGTGTCTAACAACTATTCAATTCACCCTCAACATGAGCAAACTTGCATGGCCAAAACTGACGAACTAAAAGAAATACAACAACGCACTTAAACCATCACTACAACCCCAACCTCGATAGAAGTAAATATCTATGAAAAGCAACCTCGTAAGTCCCCCAAGCCCGAGGGAGCATGTTGAAGGAGATGTGGAACACGTCGACGATCCATAACCGCAATAGCCGATCGAAGGAGGATAGAAGAGTGCACTCGCTGTAAAGCCACAGATAAACGTTGACGATAAAAAAAAGTAAGGACAGAAGCAGGAGGGCTCCCGAGTCCCCGTTGCGGGAATAGGCTCTAGCCACAAGTACAGAGAAACTCATCCAATGCAACACCCAAACTACGAAAGATCTCGACGGCCATCAGAATAAAGTCATCCATAGGTTCTCGGTGTGGATAACCTCTCTCTTTCGACTTAGCGCCATCATGGGTAACCTCTCCAACATGTCGAGCTGCTTGACAAACGACACTAGCGGAAGTAGGGTTCGCCAAAACAATATCACCAAAGATGTGACGTGCAACATCGAGCTAAACAATATCGATCCTGCGCGAAGGAATAATATGAGAAACCTCCAGATGCACAAAAAATACCCCTTGGGAAGCGATAGTCACAATGGCGTCGTGAATTGTATCTTGTGCTTAGATCAATTCTCCCCCATGGGAGCAACGAAAGAAATGGATGCCATCGGGGTCAAGGACACGACCACACGAGCAAATTAGGGAGCAAAGTGAAGGAGGATGAGGGAGGCCAAGTCAAAACTTGAGGGTTGTGGTGAATTGAGTGGAGTGAATAAAATAGGTGCAGCGGATACCCAAGCTCCTATAACTATATCCACCACAAGAGAGAATACGGGCACGCGTAGAATGAGAGGGAAGCGCCTCGAGAAGCTCGGTTATATTGGAAATTGATCGGATATCGATTTATGGACACGCGCAACTAATTTCGTAACAAGGGTAGAAAGAACTGGCATATCTACCAAATCAAGAGGAGGAAGAGAAAATGTTGCCTCTAGAAGGATCGTTGGAAGGCGAACACACCGTCCAGAACCCGAGGGACCACAGTGGTAACAACGGGGGTGTCCCCGACCAATAAGCGTGAAACAAGAGTGAAGGCAATAAGGCACCAACTTCCCAAATAGGCAGTGGGAGTAACACGGGCAATCGATAGTAAACCCAATCCCCCTGTAGAGCCAAGAAGGGATGCTTGAATGCGCGCCGAAGGCTCAAGCTCGTGATTAAATGTCCACGGACCTAACAAAGGGTGATGGGCGTCCATGAGGCGGTAATCAAAGGCGGAGAAAGAGGAGAAGTTGGGGTGGAGAGGAAGTACAAGAAAGGTACGAAAGGCGGTGGGGGAAACACCTAGTCAACAGAGCAAAAGCCATTTGGGGATCTTGAAGGTTAGGAAGGTCATTCATGTGGGACAAATCTGTCTGAAGAGTAACACAAAGAGCTGAAATTGTTTCTATTAAAGAAGTTTTAATGTGATGTTATTATTTTGGATAAGTCGCATAATAAAACATATCGATGAACATAATGCACTGAGACACTTAATATGAACATCCTCTCGGTAACCATGTACCTCCGGATCTGGCCTATTTCGTCTTTTCCTCCTATATTTTCGTCTTTTCCTCCTACATTAAGCAACAGAACATCCTCCTGGTAACCATATACCTCCAGATCTGGCCTATTTTGTCTTTTCCTCCTACATTTTCGTCTTTTCCTCCTACCTTACGCGACAGAACATCCTCTCGGTAACCATGTACCTCCGAATTTGGCCTGCGGCCGCTGTCAACAGCACGTACATTGCCCCCTATGTCATCACTAGCTCCCCTGCTCCACCCGTGAATGGCTTGATTCTCCACCCCCCCAAATAGTTAGTTCCAAAAATCATCACGCACAAACGTGCACACAAAAACACATACACAATCACTCGAG
>JBBHKE010002950.1:56566-99924 GCA_037447655.1 Zygnema cylindricum
GAGTAAGCGGTAAAGGTCTTACCTATTAATTGACAAATAAAAAAGTTTTATTTAACTGTAAGACGGCCGATCATGACGTCATGCAGACGGCGCACAGTTCGCTAGTTGCCGTTTGTGATTGGCTTTCCTTTTACGGTTTAAGTCAACGTCTTTGTCATTTCGGAACCTGGCGGTACGAGGTGAGCGAGTTAGGAAATCAACGTGCACCAGTTAGCAACTGGGGACTGACGGCGCACAGCGGTTTAATCGTCGTCTCTATCTGAACCCTACTCTAGGCTCTACGCCTTATTCACTGTATTGACCGGCGCTCTATCGTTAATATTAACCTTGCCGTTGATCGCTTGACACGCGGCAGACGTACTGCAGTACTAGCCGGCAGAATGTCAATTTATTTTGAAAAAATAAACAGTTAATTATCCATTCTGGAAATGGCGAATGAGGGTTGCAAGTATTGCAAATGTATTTCCTTGTCTCCCGTTTAGCAAGAAGTTGAGGATTTGGGATCCTGTAGCTGGTAGGAACGGGTTTCTCACTTTTTGAGAAAAATTTTGGGGTTTTAAAAATTATAGTGGATGTTAGCATGGGTGTTTTTTGACAAATATAAGTAACTTCTTTGCGTGTTTCTGGTGGTTTTCTTGTTGGATTTTTAATTTTGTCATCTTGGTGCATTTCTTGGTTCATTGAGATCGGTGGTTTATTTCCATTTTGTAGTAGCTACAGTGAACCAATAATACCAAATATTTTCTGGGATTTAAATTTTGGATGCTTTTCGTGGAAATTGGGAAAGTCGGTTATTTTTTCTTTGTGTCGGTTGGTAAGGAAAAATCACTAGTTCGTGAATTTTCAGCAAAAGACAAAA
The DNA here is from genome assembly GCA_037447655.1 of Zygnema cylindricum. Taxonomy (NCBI): domain Eukaryota; kingdom Viridiplantae; phylum Streptophyta; class Zygnematophyceae; order Zygnematales; family Zygnemataceae; genus Zygnema; species Zygnema cylindricum. The sequence goes on from JBBHKE010002950.1 coordinate 57,426, forward strand.
TTTTAACCTTTTTAATAAACACGTATTTCAGTATTCTTACGATCTTCAAATACGAAAATTCTAGTGGATAGGTAATAAATTTAATTAGCTTATTATTATGACAGTAATCGAGAATGCAAAAAAGCCCACATAGGAAAATTTGTATATCATTTGAAAGTTTTACTGTTAATTTTTTTTGGCTTTTTCTCTCGTGACTAAAAGTGCCTGTTTCAAACGAAATAAAAGCAATTTTCACAACCAGAAAACTTGTATTCACAGGAAGTTTATAAGAAGAAGTTAATATAGTCGAAAAAAAAATCTTCGAAGCACACTGATTCCCACCTTTATAGCTGAAAATCGTGAAATGAGAAAACAAAATAGACATAGTTGTGGTTTTTTTGATGAATAATAATTTTTACACTGATCGTTTTAGCAAACGTTGAATAAGGTACTTGCTTGTCATTGGAAAAAACACACAAAAACGACACCGTCGGCAACTTGAAGTTATTACCAACATAGAAATCAGTTGCTAATTTTTACCGGGTCATCTCCGCAAAAAATTACATTAATAAGGGTAAGCGAAGAACGTGAATGAGTGACAAATAAATCTAGATTATTTTTTCTTCACAGATTTTCAATCTTCGATACCTTTTTTCCCCTACTTTAAACGCATTCTTGCTACCTACCTTAATCCGTTTCATGTCTACATTTTTTGTTTTTATGTACCTTTTGCATGCTGGGCAAATTTAAGCATCATTCTTTCGGCATATCAATTTAGCTAGCATAGACCGAAAATGTTCTCTATCCGGTATTCTCACAGGGCGAACTTGTGTGAGAATAACGAATAAAAGTGATTTTTGGTCTACACAATCTAAATTGATGTACCAAAACAATGACGCTTGAAGTTATTCAACCTACGGAAGGAGCAAATAAAACTAGTTGTAAACAACAAATGTCCAAATGTAAGTAGCAACGAAGGCGTTTAAAGTCCGGCGACAAAGGTACAAACAATAAAAAAAAATGGTTAGATTTAAGATTCCAAATCTGAATTTCTCTAGAAAGATTAGAGAATTATATCGCTCAACCCATGTCACGAATCCCCGTCATTGATTTGTCGTCAAGTAAAGTTGATATAAATAGATGGTAAGAATTTATGTTCAAAAATATTTATTTCTAGTTTTTCAAGAAAGCCAACAAGTTCACTCGTATAAGGACACTTGAAAAAATTGATGTTGGAGCACGCTATCTGAATCGACGTACCAACATAATGTTGTTTAATCAGCCTATAGGGCACAATGTAGACATTTAATGTTAAAGGTAAATAGCAATAAACGCGACCAAGATATCAAATATTAGAATTGGTGAAAAATAAGGTGTCCAACTCCATATTTCATTCATTTGCGTTCACCGATGTCCTTTTTTCTATTGTTTTTTATTTAGATCGCCCAATAATTTGTAGCAACCTATTTTTGTATCCGTAACAATGTCAAGTTGCCCGTGTTGTTGGTTTTTATTCTATTTTGTGTGTATTTTGGCAAGCTTTAGGTGTAACAAGAATTATGACAAGCGAACTTTCATAGAGTTCCTTATTCATTGTATTTTAAAAAAATCAACGTAAAAATCAATGTTCATAAAAAAAAATCACAACTACCTCTAGTTTGTTTTTCCAATCTCGAGATTTTTAGATATAGAAATGGGAATCTGTGTGACGAAAGAATTTTTTTTGGAGTACAATCATTTTCTCTGGAAATTTATTTACTTTGGAAACACATTTTCCTGTAATAAAATTTGCTGATATTTCGTTTGAAACAGGCTGTCGTTTTTACGGGAGCAAAAAAAGTCAGTGTTGTAAACAAAAGAATAGAAATTTAGAAATAGCAAATGTTCCCGTGTGGGCTTTCTAATTTTTTCTCGATTTGTTATCATCTGAATCGGACTAAATATATTCTAAATTTATACACTTGTTTTCTTTGTTTGTAAAGACCTTAAGAATGTTGAATAACATGTGTTAGGTTCGGTGTGAAAATTACAATTCTTTTGCTTCGTCTCAGGTACAGGCCTATTTTCAAAGTTGTTTCAGTTTCAGTTATGTTGGCATGTGAATTTATGTTGCGTCCGATTCGCGAATTCCTGTACGGTTGTTATTGTTTTTTGTGCAGTTTTATTGATTTTAGTGCGTTGAATGTCCTTTCAGTTTCGCGCGCCATTCTGTTTCGGGGCTAGAATCTTGTTAGGCTCACCCCGCCTGTGGACTCCGACGCCCTTATGTCAGTTTTCTGCTGTGGAGTGGTGGTTAGTTGTCGGTCGTTAGAAGGTATTTTAGCAGGTGTCTAGATCAGTGTTGAACGTGGAGAAAAGAGGAGGAAGGAACATTGTCGTAAAAGGCTCCAATTAAATATATGACTTTGATTGGAGAACATGTGTGCTTTACTATAATGCATGCTCGCTTCCTCGTATTCTCTATGTGATGGTGTGAAACATCTCAGAATCTTATATGCCGTGCTCTCTTTCTATCAACATTTTTACTGTAAAGGTTAAAAATGTTGTTTTTTGCTCCAAATTCACGAGCAAGTGATTTTGCCCTTTTTTTTTAATTATACATTGCAGGTCGGAATATATTGTCTTTGGAAATTTATCACGCTGTGCACCGTAGTGAAATATGATATGATAGATTCACTTAATAGTAAAAGAAAAGACAAGATAGCATGCGGAAGCAAAGATTGCAAGAAGAGAACACTCCAGAAAAATACGGACGTTTGTGGTCCCATGTGCACGCGTAGCTATAGTGGATCCCTTTATTTTGTCACTTTCATTAATCACGCCACTCGCTTTTCACACGTGTATCCAATCTGTCATAAATCTGACGCATTTGCACGATTTCAAGGATTAAAGCGTTGGCAAAAAAATTAACAACAAACAAATCAAAGTCTTGCGTAGTGACAACGGTGGCGAATTTTTGTCCAACAATTTTTTTGACTTTCTCATGCAACATGGAATCTCGCGTCATTTAACGGCGCCTTCGATGCCACAACAAAACGGCATCGCATAAAGGTACAATCGAACATTATATGACATGTCACGCTCTATGTTGTACTTTTCCAATTTGCCTTATGAATTTTGGGTAGAGTCTGTCGTTTGCGCAAATTACTTACGCAATCTTTGCCCCACTAACGCTTTACCAAAATCTACTCCAATGGAAGCGTGGTCATCTATCAAACCAGATATACGCCACCTTCGAATTTTGGGATGTGAAGCATGGTATAAAGACCTCCTCCAATCGGAAAGCAAATTGGGTGCCCGCGCATTTCGTGGCATTTTCGTTGGGTACGCTCCAAATTCCAAATTGTACCGCATCTCGAGTCCTTCTCAAAATCGCGTCATTATCACCAGAGAAGTAACTTTCAACGAAACGCCACTTCTCCAAACCTTGTCTCGTACGCCCTTCCCTTTCCATCTTCCCCCATTATCTAACTTTCCCTCCCTCGCCCTCTATGACCCTCTTCCCCCAAAACTTTCCCTTCAATCTCTTTAGCCATCTGACCTCACCTACCTTACACCTTCCCACCCCTCTCCTCCTCATCCTTCCATATTTTTCCCCTCACCATCTTCAAGTCCCCCTCCCCCTCCATCTTCTCCTACCCCCTTTGTTTTCTCGGCTGCTCCCATCACTACTGCCAGCCAATCTGCTCCCCTTCCTCTTCATCCTGTCACAATTTCCGAAGAAACTACCTCCTCTCTCCCTCTTTCCCAAAATGATCCTCTTTTTGACATTCTTCCCCCCACAATTTTTTCCCACTCACCATTTCTTGGGCCTTTTACTCCTCTTGATCCTTCACCTCCCGAGCGTGAGACTTCCCTTCTTCCTACCCCCTCTCTTTTATCTCGCTGTAACCTCACACGCCCTAGAGTTCCCCCTCTCGGCTTATTACCTCCATAGGCCATGCCTCTCTTGCTTACGCTTACTCTGCTGGGGCCTCTGCCTCTCTTATTTGAGCCCCTCTCTCTCTCAAAGCTGCCCTAAAACGCCTTGATGCCTCCCTTTGCAAAATTGCCAATGATGTTGAATTCAATGTCTTAATATCCAACAAAATATGGAATCTTGTTTCCCTTCCCCATATAAGAAAGGCAATCGGCTCAAAATGGGTCTTCCGTGTAAAAGAAAAAGCGGATGGAACTGTGGACAAATACAAAACTCGCTTGGTGGCGAAGGGCTTTTCCCAAATTGAATGTATAGATTAAGCTGAATCTTTTGCTCGACTTGCACGGTTGACATCTATCCGCACTTTACTTGCTTTAGCTGCTGAACATGATTTCCATGGTCATCGTATGGATGTTAAGAATGCCTTTTCAAATGGGATCTTCTCCGAGGACATTTACATGCATCAGCTTGAGGACTATATTTCCCCTGGATTTGAACATCTAGTTTGCCATCTCATTAAAACAATCTATGGATTAAAGTAATCCCCTTGTGTCTGGAACCATACCATAGATGCGATTATGAGTAAAGAAGGATTTACCCGAATTGACGCCGATTTTAGCATTTACTTTCGCAGCTCTGGCACTTTTTTGTTCATTATTGCCATCTTTGTCGATGATCTACTTCTTCTTGGTCCTTCCCTCTCTGAAATCTCTTATCAAATCTCTTCTTCAAACCCATTTTGACATGGCCGATCTAGGTGAGCTCACGTATTATTTAGGTATTGAAGTTTCTCGTAACCGCTCAGCTCGCACCCTCTCCTTCTCTCAAGAGACCTTTATCTCTGGTCTTTTGGAACGCTTTGGCATGGCAGACTTCTCATCCTTTTCCACTCCTTTGGATGCCAATGCCCCTCTCCTCCCTTCCACTAACTCCCCTCTCTCCCCCTACCTCTATGCCACTTACCGCTCGATGGTCGGGGCCCTAATGTATGCCATGCAGGCCACCCGCCTTGACATTGCCACAGCTGTCACTAAACCCAGTCAATTTCTCCAACTACCTTCTCTTCATCAACTTGTCGCAGCCAAACGTGTCATTCGCTATCGACAGGGCACTAAAACTCTTTGTCTTACATATTCTTCCTTTGGCTTTTACGGGTTTTGTTGATTCAGATTGGGCATAAGATGAGCTTTCCCGCCGTTCCACCACTGGCTCGTTCTTCTTTTTGGGCAATGGTCTTATCTCCCAGTCATGCAGAAAGCAACCTACCACAGCATGCTCCAACACTGAGGCGGAATATATGGTCGCTTGTCATGCCGCCATGGAAGATGTCTGGCTTCGGACTCTGCTTTCCAAACTTGGATTTCCTCCTTTAGCCCCTACTCCTATTTTTTCCTATTCCCAAGGAGCCCTTGCTTTGATCTGCAATCATATTCACCACAAACGGACGAAGCACATCGACATTCAGTATCATTTCTCTCGAAGTGGGTTGAAGATGGCTCTCTCCAGTTTCTTTATGTCAAATCCGCCAACCAAGTAGCCGATTATCTCACCAAGGCTTTTCATCTCCCTCACTTTGAGCATCACCGCCTCGCCTCTGGCCTTCATCTTCCTTTTCCTCCTGGCTAAATTTCCTTTGTTTTCATATCAATCTACTTTCTAGTTTTTGCTTGAGTGGGGGTGTTAAGGGTCATTTAGCGTGGGTTTACTTAATGTCACTTTTTGTACCGTCTGTACTTTCCATTTCATGTGACGGTCCACTTTTGCCGCCCTACTTACAAGTCTTTTGGACGACTATCTTTTGGTCTTGTCCGTACTTATCATTACATACGTCGGTCGATTCTTATCCCTACGTACAAGTCGTTTGAGCGTCGGTCCACTCTTGTCGCTTGACTTTTCGTATTTGTTATAGTTCTTAATTATTTTTGTACATTGCCGCCCTAAAGTCAATTTTTTAGACTTTAGACTACATACATTAGAATGTCGACTACATATAGTAGAATCTAGTCGTAACGTCAATTAGGTAAAGTCATGAACACATTAATTAGAATCTAGACTAGGATTCTCTTGTTACAACGCACCATAGAGCGCTTAGACTCCACAGTAATTAGCACTGTGTATTTTGTATATAAGTGACTCTTCTCACTTATGAAATCATCCCAAATACAATCAATTTCTCTCTCTAATGCATTGATCTTTCTCTTGTGTACAATTTCATAGCTTTTGCCAATCCACCTCCAATAGAAACTAGGATTTGTCTAGAAATAATACAAAAATACTTCCCTCAACCCATTTCACGAATCCTTATCATGGATTCGTCGTCACGTAAAGTTGATGTCGATAGAATGTGGTAAGAATTTATGGTCAAATATATATTTCTAGTTGTCCAAGCACTAAAGAAGCCAACAAGTGCACTCTTATGAGGACACCTGATAAAAGTGATGTCGCTCTACGCTACCTGAATTTATGTACAAGAAGAATTATACTAAATCTATCCAGCCTACATAAGGTACAAAAACAAGTAGTTGCAAACATCTAATGTTAAAGGTAAATAGTAATAAACGAGACCAAGATATCAAAGGTTATAATTTGGTGAAAAATAATGTGTCTAAACACATATTTCAATCATTTGCGTTCATCAATTTCTCATTTTTAAATTGTTTTTTCTTGAGATCACCCAATAATTTGTAGCAACCTATTTTTGTATGCGTAACAATGTCTAGTTGCTGGTGTTGCTGATTTTATTTTTGATTGTGCATGTCTTTTCCTAATATTATGTGTAACGAGAATTAAGAAATCATAATTTTATGGGGTTCCGTAATCAACGCATGTTAAAACAGTCAATGTAAACTTATTGTTCATTGAAAAAATCACAACTACTAGTTTGTCTTTTTAACCTCGAGATATTCAGATATAGAGATGGGAATCTGTGTGTCCAAAAGAAGTTTTTTCAAGTACAATTATTTTCTCTTAATAGTTATTGTGGACACACATTTTCTTATGATAAACTATGTTCATATTTTTTTTAAGTAGTCATTATCAAGGGAGCAAAAAAGGCAACATTGTTGTAAAAGTAAAAGTAGAAATTCAGAAAATAACAAAGGTTCCCATGTGGGCATTCCCAATTTTTCACGATTTGTTTTCATCCGAATCAGACAAAATATATTCTAGATTTATACAGTTATTTTTTATTTTTATAAATGCCTAAAGAATGATGAATAACATGTTTACTGAAAATATTAAAAATGTGGTTTCTTGCTCCAAATTCATTGCATGACAAAAATTATTTTTCTTTGGAAATTTAGCTCGCTGTGCACTATATTAAATCGAGAGAAAAGGCAAGAGGCATTCTTTTCTGTTTACAATTGAATTACTGCAATGCACATCCGCACTCGCTAGAGAATTGAGTTGTAAACAAAAAGAGAAAAACCATTGTAGTTCAAACAAATGTTGTGCATGTTTTTTTTTTGGGAAGGCGGGGACCTCGTTTAGAGTGGCAAATATGAAAAACACATAGCAAAACTTTCAAACAATAAAAAAGAAATGAATTTCAGAATTTCCAAAAAAATATTTTGAAACATAAATTCCATCAACAGTTTGAAAAGGGTCGTTCAGGGAGCGACTACAAAGTGGAAATCGACCAATCCAAAAAATAAAGAACGTTGACGAGGAAAAATAATGCGAGTCAGAGGTCACAATCGGCTACCCGAATCCGTACCTGACCGTTACACGACCGCCCGCGTCGGACCCAGGACGAATTCGGGTGCCAAATTTTGGGGGCCGGTCGGATTATGGTCGATGACTCACTTAAAAAAAAAAAAACCGGGTACGGTCGGATAACCAAAAAACGAAAAGGTTTTGTATTGTCCATACTACCCAACATTATTGTACTTTGTACTCTTGGTATCGTGGAAGGTATATGGGCAATGTACCACTAATTTTGTACTTATTCGGGTATGGGCGAGTACGGGTAGTTGCGAGAAATTGATTTTCGGTTAACTTTTATTATCATAAACACGTATCGGGTAACGAGTAACAATTTAGTAGCATGACATAATTTGGCATTCAGGGGTCAACGATGGACACGTCCAACTAAAGGATTGAGTGAATGGAACATGGGAGTCCAAGGTTTTACTGTTTTTGCAACTATATTTGGCATTTTTTTCTTTCAGTTAGTGTTTGTCGTTGATCGATTGACATGTGGTAGACGTACTGCAGTAATAGTCGGTAGTATGTCAATTTATTCTGAAAAGGAAACCAATCATCACCCAGCCTAGAAATGGCGAATGAGAGTTGCAAGCTAAGCAGCTATCGTCGCCTTTTTAACAACAAGTCAACAATTTGGGATGTCGTAGCTGGTAGATACTGGTTTTTCACTTTTCGAGGAAAATTTTGGGGTTTTCTAAATTATAGTGGATGTTAGCATGGGTGCATTTTGGGAGATATAAATGTCTTATTTGCGAATTTCTGGTGGTTTTCTTATTGGATTTTTACTTTTGACATCTTTCTTGAATCATTTGAGATTTGATGATTTCCACGTTTTAGTAGCTACTCTGAAAAAATAACATCAATTAGTTAGTGAAATTTCAATTTCGGGTGCTTTTGATGGAAATTGGGAAAATCAGTTTTTTTTTCTTTTTGGTTGTTTTTTTGCTTAAATTGTGTCGTGTGTCTCATATCCTCTCGGGATTCGATACTCTGAAGGAGGTAGCCACCCTCCCAAAAAGATACATTCACAATAATTGCTCGAAACATGATAATATTTGTATTTTTAGCTATTTGCATCATCTTAGCAAAAGCGTTGTGCAATGCAACCTTTTGACTTTCATGATTTGGAATCACATTCGTATCATTTTCCTAAGGTTTACGTGAAATTTTGTCTAGCGTAAGTGTACAATACGTGTATTATTGAACCAATAACACATAATACACTTTATTGATTTAGTTCGGACTACGTCATTTAGTTTGATATACCAAAAATAGCATTTAAAGTTTTGGAGCCTACGGAAGGAATAAAAGGAACTACATAATGCATTAGATGTCAAAACTTTTTTCGCAACGAAGACGTTTTAAGTACCATCAAGATATCAATGACTTTAAATTGGGAAAAAAAAAGGTGTGTTAATTAGGATTTGATAAGATAGAATGGATATTTCATGTATATATAAATATTACAAATTGTATTTGTGAGGGGGGGATGAAGGACTTAGCGTGAAAACGGCCGAGTCTAAGAGCTCGGAAATAATAGTTAAGTCCCTAGAAGCCCACTCACAAAAGCCATCTCAACTTTGGCCAAAGTTGAGATTGGATTGTGAGGGCGGAGCCCAAGGACTAAGCGTGAAAACGGCCATGTCTAAGAGCCCAAAAATTATGGCCAAGTCCGAAAAGCCCTCTCACCAAAGCCATCTCAACTTTGGCCAAAGTTGAGATGGGATTGTGAAGGGTAAGCTCAAGGACTTAGCTTGAAGAAGGTCGAGTCTAAGAGCACGGAAATGTGAATAACCTGTCTCTACCATGTACAGGATCCCGAATTGTCAACTTGTTGTTAAAAGGGAGACAATAACTGCCTAGCTTGCAACTCTCATTCGCCATTTCCAGACTACTAATGATTTGTTTCTTTTCTCAAAAGAAATTGACACTCTGCCGACTAATATTGCAATATGTCTACCAAATGTCAACCGATCAACGGCACACACTTATCGAAAGAAAAACTGCAAAATTCAGTGGCAGAAACAGTAAAACTTTGGACACACATTTTCTTGTGACAAACTATGTCAATATTTTGTTTAAGTAGTCATTTTCAAGAGTACAAAAGAAGTCACAGTGTTGTAAAAGTAAAGGTAAAAATTCAGAAAATAAGAAACGTTCCCATGTGGGCATTCCCAACTTTTCCCGATTCGTTGTTATCATAATCAAAATAAATATTTACTAGATGTTGGAATTTATGTCTCATACTATGGGATTTCCCAGGAATCCGGGATTTGAAATGCCTCATACTAGGGATTTCATAGGAATTGGGGATTCGAAATGTCTCATACTAAGGATTTCTTAAGAAACCGAGAGTCAGAATTTATGTCTTATACTATAGGAATTCCTAGGAATCTAGGATTCAGCATGTGTCATACAAGGGATTTCTTAGGAATCGAGGATTCGGCTTGTCTAAAACTATAGATTTCCTAGAAATCCGGAATTCGACATAACTCATAATAGAAATTTTATAAGAATCTGAGATTTAACATGTATGTCTCATACTATGGGATTTCCTAAGAATCCGGGATTCCGCATGTCTCATACTAAGGATTTTCTAGGAATCCAGGATTCGACATGTCTCATACTAGGGATTTCTTAAGAATCCGGGAATTGGCATGTACGTCTCATACTATAGGATTTCTTAAGAATCCGGGATTTGGCATGTTTCATACTAGGGATTTCCTAAGAAACCAATTTCGGAATGTATGTCTCATACAACGGGATTTACTAGGAATCCGAGATTCGGCATGCCTCATACTATGGATTTCATAAAAATCAGGGATACGGCATGTCTCATACTAAGGATTTCTTAGTAATCCGGGATTCGGCATGGCTCATACTAGGGATTTCCTAGGAATCTGGGATTCGGCATGCCTCATTCTCAAGATTTCCTAAGAAACCGCGATTCGGCATGTATGTCTCATATTTCCTAGGAAACCAAGATTTGGCACGTCTCATACTAGGGGTTTTTTATGAATCAGGGATTCGGCATGTCTCATATTAGAGGTTTCCTACGAATCCGAGATTCGACATGTCTCATATTAGAGGTTTCCTACGAATCCGAGATTTGGCATGTCTCATACTAGGTATTTTCTAAAAATCTGGGATTCAACATGTATGTCTCATACTATAGGATTTTATAGGAATCCACGATTCAGCATGTGTCATACAAGGGATTTTCTAAGAATCCGAGATTCAGCACGTATGTCTCATACTATGGGATTTCTTAGGAATCTAGGATTTGGCACGTCTCATACTAAGGGTTTTTTAGGAATCCGAGATTCGGCATGTCTCATACTAGGGGTTTCCTACGAATACGAGAATCGGCATGTCTCATACTAGGGGTTTCCTACGAATCCGAGAATTGGCATGTCTCGTACTAGGGGTTTCCTACGAATCCGAGAATCCGCGTGTCTCATACTAAGGATTTCTTAAGAATTCGGATTCAGCATGTATGTCTCATCCTATAGGATTTTCTACAAATCCAAGATTTGGCATACCTCATACTAAGGATTTCCCAAGAATTCGCGATTCGGTATATCTCATACTAGGGATTTCTTAGGAATTCGGGATTCGGCATGTCACATATTTGTCATGCCTCATACTAGGGAATTCCTAGGAATCCAAGATTCGGCATGTCTCATATTAGGGATTTTTAAGAATTTGGGATTCGGCATGTATCATACTAGGGATTTCTTTGGAATCTGGGATTCGGCATGCCTCACGGATTTCCTAAGAATCTGAAATTCGTAATGTCTCATACTAGGGATTTTTTAGGAATTCGGCATTCGGCATCTATGTCTCATACTATGGGATTTCCTTCTAATTCGGGATTCGGCATGTATGTCTCATAATATGGGATTTCCTTGGAATTCGGGATTCAGCAAGACTCATACTACGAATTTCCAAATAATCTGAAATTCGGCATGTCTCATAGTAAGGATTTCATAGGAATCCAGGATTCGGCATGTCTTATAATATAGATTTCCTAAGAATCCCAAATTCGGCATGTCTCGTGTTGAAATTGATAGATTTCTAGAGTATTTTCTAGGTTTAATATGTTAGTATAAAAAGAAAAAGGACAGACAGCATGCCTCCACCTCCTCTCTCTAACCCCCATACTTGTTGTAGTCACTGAAGGATAGAGAGGGTGGTTGATCCATGGCTGCCCTAGTCCAACAGGCAGTTATTTTTAGTAGGTTGCTCTAAAAATATACATGACGGACCCGGGATTTGATCCCGGTACCTACCGGTCGTCAAGTTGACCGACAACGGTCAACTTTATCCAATTTGACTAGGACCAATGCTAAATGCTAGGGTATGTGATAGATATATATACATTTAGAAAGGAACAAATTCATTTAACTAAAACTGGATACGGCGTGCATAGATACAGTTTTATTAAAGTATGAAGTACGACATCATTTCAAAAATGAATACCACGCATGTTTTTGACAACGAAGCAAATATCGCGCAAGTATTTATAACGGCTACGATTCCGTCTCATTGCGAATCCGATGGCGCACATTATCGCCGAAATCTCGGAGTGGTCACCTTGGCGTTTTGTGACGTGGCATGACCTGGAGCCACGTGGAGAGATGACATTCGGTCATAGGAATTTCGAGGAATGTACGAACGAGTAAAAAGCAAACACGCGTCCGCTTAATAGCCTTGTCGTACATAGGTCGTACAAAAGGTACACTGGCAGTAGTACTTTTTGGTACGGTATAGTAATCTGATTGGTCCGTACTTCAGTAGATAGAAGTTATTAGAGGGAATCACGACTTATAATATTTTGGTAGGTAGTCACCTCTCCCTTTGAGAGTTTATACAAATTGGAATTTCTACTGCCTCATAAATTATCGCCTGGTTGGGCGTTTTCAAAGATTTTTTTTCCTACGGACTCATGGGAGTCCACGCTGCACGAGGGTGCATACAAATTGTCAGCCTAATTACTTGGGCAGCAGTGGGTGTGGCTTAAAGTGGGTTAGTTAATAACTATCTTGAGGCTTCTTTTATTCTGTAGTCCAATGGAGGACACAGAATTGCAGGTTATGGGCCCACCCTCTAGGGTACCCACCTTCAACGGATCTGGGTTCATCTATTGGGAAGCCAAGATGATGGAAACCTTGTGCGAAAAACGATACTGGGGTATCGTCAGTGGACTAGTGAAACGTCCACCTTCGGGAATCCCTCCTGGTTTTGAACGAGTAAGGTTTTCTGCAGCAGAGACTGCTTCCGCGGAGGAGGCAGATGATGAAGACAGTAGTATATTCGAAAAAGGGAAAGGGAAGGAGACACCACTCACCCCTATTGTTATGGCACCGGGATCGGCGGCCGTGAAGACCGTGGAGAACGATACTCAACAGTGGGAAAACGTAAACATGGCTGCCAAGAACTTCATTCAAAGACACCTCACCTAAGGTTTGGCCACCCCTCACCTTCACATTTACAAGGCAGAGGAGCTATGAGAGAGTTTGGTGGAAATCTATAGTGCTGGAACTATTCAGAAGCTCCAGTTGGCTAAGCAAAAGCTAGCTAGTTACACTTACAAATGAGGAAAGATGTTAGATTATTGTAATGATCTTTCTTCTCTGTATATGAAGATGGAAAGTGCCGGGTGGACAAGTACAATGAAAATGAAATTTAACACTCTTATCATGAAGTTACCAGATGAGTTCGAGAACATAGTGTACCGAGTACACGGAATGCCTGATAATTCATGGAAATGGAACATAGTGGTCAAGATGATACTTGTTCAGGAAAACACAATGGAGATTAGGAGAGGAGGAAAGAGCATTCAAGCTCTAGCAGCAGGAGGGGACCAATGGGGGAAGGACCCGAAGAAACCTTACAAAGGGGAAAGAGATCAGTCTGGGGCACTAAGGCCCCCAAAGGCTTTTTGTCATTTTTGCAAAAAACCAAGACACTTCATCACAGACTGTGTCAAGCTGTCGCAGCTGAGGCTCCAAAAAAACCGTGGAGGGGGTTCTTCCGGAGGGATGAAAAATGCACTTCTTGTTACAAAAGTGACAGGAGAGAACGAGGATGAGTCCTTTGAGGACGATCGGGAACTTCTTCTTGACGAGAGTCTGGAGGAGAAAAAAATCCCTCGGAGACAAAAGCGTGCCCTTAAAGCAAATTCAAGAAGCTCCACAGGCAGGATGGATCATCGACTCAGGTGCATCCATGCATATGTGTCGTGATAAAGAACTCTTCACTAAACTAAGAAAGATCCCTACTGTAGAGATAGAGTATGGGGATGGGAGAGTGGTTACTATAGATCTAGTGGGATCAGTAGATCTGAAGGTCTTAGTGGATGGTAAGACTTCTATACTTACATTTACAAATGTACTCTACATTCCTCAGCTGAGTAAAAATCTTGTCTCTACGTCTGTGCTAAAAAAAAGAGTTTAATACCTTCACTAGAAAGGGAGTCTTTACAACTAAGTATGGGGATGAAGTTTTCTTAACGGCAGATAAGGGTAGCCAAGGAAAGTTTAAGCTTAACCTGAGTAATGAAAAGTAAAATGCTTCTTATGTTGGTGTTCCTAAGTTGATGATTTGGCATAAGCGGTTGGGGCATGTGCATTTTGATAGGTTGAGGGAAATGAAAAAGCTTCGGGTAGTAAAAGGCATTCAATTTGGGGATAATGAAATGATGAATGATTGTAGTGGATGTGCTCAAGGTAAGGCTTCCAGACTTCCCTTTCCCAAAGCCGCCACATATAGAGGTGAGAAAGTGTTATATTTGGTACACACAGATATTTGGGGACCTGCAAAAGTACCTTCGGTTGGAGGAAAGAGGTTTATGATGAAAATAACCGATGATTGGTCTAGATACTCTAGAGTATACTTTCTGAAAAATAAGTCTGAAGCATCAATTTACTTCAAAGAATATAAAGCCTGGAGTGAGAAGTTGCATGAAACCCCCATTAAGAGGATAAGGAGTGATAATGGGGGGGAATATACCTCTAACCAGTTTGAGGACTATCTGAGAGATGAGGGAGTGCAACACCAGAAAAACTGTACCATATAACCCGGAACAAAATGGGGTAGCAGAGCGATTGAATAGAACACTAGGAGATAGTGCATGCAGTATGTTGGCAGACAAGAAAATAGGAAAGAGATTTTGGGCACAGGTAATGAATTGTGCCAACTATATTAAGAATACAATCCTTACCTCAGTTGTAAAGCGAGTGACACCTTATGAGAGATGGGTTGGAAGGAAACCATATATCTCACACCTTAAAGTGTTCGGTAGCCAAGTCTAGAGTTTTGACACGGATAAGAAAAACTGGAAACTACATGCTAAGGGAAAACCTGGATAGTTTGTGGGATATGATGAGGATGTTAAGGGATATAGAGTCTATGTCTTAGCAAAGAAAGATATCATTCTGGTCAAACACTTAGTTGTCATGGATGAAGGGAAGTCATTTGACCCCTTCAAATATACAAAGAAGATAAGAATCAGATTTGAATCCGAAAGTAAGGAGAACTCGATCGTTCCCGAAAGGGACATGAGTGAAAGCGTGATTGCAGATCCAGGGGAGATACAAGAAACAGGAGACTCACCAGAAACCTCACATAATCTTATGGACTTCGAGGAGATAGAAGAAGCGGGACAAGAACCGGCTTCCATGGACAAGGGAGCCGATGAGACAGTGAGAAGAAATTTAAGACTTCCATCCATTCCAGCTTCCGAGTTTGAGGGAGGAAGGAGGAGCAGCAAAAGGTTACAGGAAAAACAAGCTGCTCATAAGGTAACTAAGCTATCTCACCCAGATGAGCCTCAGTCTTACTCGGAGGCAGTGAATAGTTCAGAGAAAGAAAGATGGATTAGAGCCATAAATGATGAGATGGCTTGTATCATGGAAGCAAATACTTGGGAATTAGTGGATTGTCCTCCAGACATAAAACCTATTGGGTGTAAATGGGTATTTAAACTAAAACTGAACCCAGATAATACCATTGAGAGATATAAGGCTCGATTGGTAGCAAAAGGGTTCACTCAAAAAGAGGGGATTGACTATGAGGAGACCTTTGCTCCAATTGTTCGGTTTCCCTCAGTAAATATACTCTTCAATCTGGCAACAGCGGAAGACATGGAAATCCACCAGATGGACATTAAGACAACTTTTCTTAATGGTGAGTTAGAGGAAGAAATTTTCATGAGGCAACCCGAGGGGTTCGTGGAAGAAGGAGAAGAGAGCAAAGTCTACAGGCCCATAAAATACTTATATGGACTGAAGCAGGCTCCCCGACAGTGGAATAAGAAACTAGATGAATTTCTCACCGATCTGGGATATATCCGGATCAACTCTGACCATTCTATCTATATGTTTGAAGATGAGAATAGTGTCATTTTTATTGCAATTTATGTGAGATGATTTGCTTGTGTTGAGTAAGTCTTTGGAGAAGATTAATAGGTTGAAGAAAAATCTTAGGTGCAGATTTGATATGAAAGATTTAGGAGAGGCAAAATGTATTTTGGGGATCCAAATGGAGAGAGATAGGGGGAAAAAGATTATCAGACTTACTCAGAAAGAAACAATAGGTAATATGCTTGAGAAATTCCAGATGGAAAATGCTAACAGTTGTACCACTCCCATAGAGTTGAAAAAAGTAAGTGATGGGAGTGTAGAAGGAGGAGTGATGATCTTAGACGATCTGATGAGTCCAGAGGAGAGAGAGTTTATGAAGTCTATCCCTTATAGACAGGTCGTAGGAAGTTTAATCTATTTTATGAACTGTACCAGGCCGGACATAGCGGCAGCAGTTGGAGTACTCAGTAGGAGTCTTAATGATCCTACGAAGAGAGATTGGTAGGCAGCCAAGAGAGTTTTGAGATATCTAGTTGGAACCAAAAAATTATGGTTGCATGTGGGAGGGGAGCACACTGATATCACCACTTAGAGTGATGCCAGTTATGGGGATGCACCTATGAGAAGATGCACTTTTGGATATGTTTTGTATGTGGGGGAAGGTGCTTGTTGTTGGAGCGGTAAGCAACAAAAGGTGGTTGTTCAGTCTATTATGGAGGCTGAGTATATGGCGTCTTCTTTTACTATAAAAAACTAATGTGGGTGAAATCATTGTTGCAAGAACTGGGATATATGAAGGAGGGAGTGCATGAAATCTTTTGCTATAATCAAGCTGCAATAGCAATTGCAGCCAATCAAAACACCATTTCAAAGAAAAACATATGGACATAAGATTAAGTTTCGTAAGAGAAAAAGTTGAAAATAAAATTTTTAATCTTGTCTATAGACTTGATGAAGAAATGGTGGCTGACATGATGACCAAACCTGTGCCCTCTCATAAATTAAAATATTGTCGGGAAAAATGCGGGTTGAATGAAAAATTAAAATTAGACTAGAAAATAAGGGGAGTGTTGAAATTTATAGATTTCTATGGTATTTTCTAGGTTTAAATATGTTTGTATAAAAGAAAAGAAAAAGACGCGCAACCTGCCTCCACCTCCTCTCTCTAGCCCCCTTACTTGTTGTAGTTACTAAAGGATAGAGAGGGTGGTTGATCCATGGCTGCCTTAATTCAACAGGCAGTTATTTTTAGTAGGTTACTAAAAACATACTTGACAGACATGGGATTTGATCCCGGTACCTACGGTTCGTCAAGTTGGCCGATAGCGGTTATCTTTATCCTATTAGACTACGACCAATGCTAAATGGTATAGTATGTGATAGATATATATTTATTTAGGGAGGAACAATCCATTTAACTAAAACTGTTTACGGCATGCATAGATACATTTTTATGAAAGTACGAAGTACGATTCTATTTCAAAACGGATAGCACACATTTTGTTTCGACAGCGAAAACAAATGTCGCGCAAGTATTTATAACGGCTAAGATTGCGTCTCGCTGCAAATCCAACGGCGCACATCATCGCCGAAATCCCGGAGTGGTCACTTTGGCGTTTTGTGACGTGGCATGACCTGGAGCCACGTGGAGAGATGACATTTGGTCATGGGAATTCCGAGGAATGTACAGACGAGTGAAAAGCAGACACGCGTCCGCTTAATAGCCTTGTCGTACATAGGCTGTACAAAAGGTACACCGGCAGTAGTACTTTTTGGTACGGTACAGTTATCTGATTGGTCCGTACTTTAGTAGATAGAAGTTATTAGAGGGAATCACGAATTAGAAAATTTTGGTAGGTAGTCACCTCTCCCTTTGAGAGTTTGTACAAATTGGCATTTTTACTGCCTCATAACTTATCTCCTGGTTAGGCGTTTTCAGAGATTCTTTTTCCTACGGACACATGGGAGTCCACGCTGCACAGAGGTGCATACACATTGTCTGCTTCATTACTTGCGCAGCAGTGGTTGTGGCTTAAAGTGGGCTAGTTAATAACTATCTAGAGGCTTCCTGTATTCTGTAGTCCAATGGAGGACACATAATTGCATCTCGTACTAAGGATTTCCTAAGAATCTGGGATTCGCCATGTATGTCTCATATTATGGGATTTCTTATGAATTCGGGATTCGGCATGTATGATTTCTGAGGAAACCGAGAGTCAACATGCCTCATACTAGAGATTTCTTAGGAATCGGAGATGTGGCATTTATCATACTAGGTATTTCCTAGGAATCTGGGATTTGGCATGCGTCATCCTAAGGATTTCCTAGGAATCCAGGTCTCCGCATTTATGTCTTATACTATGAGGGATTTCCTAAGAATCTGAGATTCGGCATTTCTCATACTAGGGATTTCCTAAGAATCCGGGATTCGACATGTATGATTTTCGAGGAAACTGGGATTCGACATGCCTCATACTACGGATCTCTTAGGAATCCAAGATTCGACATATCTCATACTAACGATTTCATAAAAATCGGGGATTGGGCATGTCTCATACTAGGGATTTCCTAGGAATCCGGGATTCGGCATGCCTCAAAAGAGGGATTTCTTAAGAATTCGGGATTGCGCGTCTCATAGTAAGGATTTTCCTAAGAATCTGGGATTTCGCATATATGTCTCATTCTATGGGATTTCCTAGGAATCGCGGATTTAGCATGTCCCATACTAGGGGTTCCCTAGAAATCCGGGATTCGGCATTTCTCTTATTCGGGATTTCTGAGTTTTCCGACTATAGAACCAACGAAATTAAATTGGAGAAGAGTCTCAAAGGTGAAAATTTGCCAATCTATCGGGAAATAGTTGGATGTGTTTTCATGAGGTTGAATGATATATTGGAATATTGGGGAGCAATTAAAAGAGGCTCAAAGGTTAAAAACAATTTCATGAGATTTTGAAGTTTATAAAGCTACACCATTTAGGGTTGACTTAGTGGACGAATCAGAAACCGCTTTGCAAAAACAACATCCTTTGCCACTCTGCGAAGCAATTTGCAAAAAGAAAAGTCTAAAGTTTTGTTGATATGGGATAAGTAAATGAGATTATTGGTTTTCATGGGTTTGCGTCACCAACCGTACATCCTCCCAAAAAGGATTCTACCTAGAAGACACTAGATTTTCGAATGTGTGGAGATGATCTGATGTTGAATGCTGTCAGTATTTCAAATAAATACCATATACACACTCCCGACAAATATCCTATGCCTTGATTTAAGCGACCATTTATTACACCTTCGATTTGAAGTAAGGATTACAAAGTGCCTATATAACATAAACATCGAAAGAGGATGAAACTTTATGAGGGATTCAATGTGCTCGATGTTATTTTGACAACGTCATTATTTTCTCTAATGATTTTGATGATCACCATTTTCATTCAAGAATAGTTTTTGACACTCTAAAAGCGGCATGTTTGTAATGTCATCCACGTAAAGGTAGATTTTAGGCCGACAAAATTTTGTATTTGGGACATGAGGTTACCCAAAGGATGGTAGGTCCACATATGGTCAACGTTGTTGCCATTGATGCATTGCCAACTCCTATAGATGCTTCAGCACTTCGTAATGGGTTGGCTAATTATTATCAATTTTTTTAGAGTTTATTAGCCGCTTCCAGGCTATCAATTTTCTTCTAGCAAAGATTAAGAGTCATTGTGGAAGAAAGAGCAAGAGGAGGCATTCCAGTTTTTGGAGAACACACTTAACGAAAATTTGGTTCTCCGCATGCCTGACCATTCTGGGCCCTTTATGTTTTATAACGATTGGAGTAAATTTTAGTTGAGGGTCACATCAGCTCACTTGATGATTCAAGAGTCGAATATGTGGTAGCTTATGCGAGCCGGAGTAACAATAAGGTTGTGAGCTTGTCTAGTAGCTACCATGGGGAGCTACTTGCAACAATTTGGGCCATCCAACAATCTTGACCATACCTTTATTGTGTTTGTTTACCCTTAACACCAACCACTTACCTTTGAAATGGATAATAGAGAACAGCAAGCTTACCAGAAAACTCGCTCGATGGGCTTTGATATTGCAAGAGTATGTTTTTTAAATTATTCACCTAAGGGGGGAGATACATGGTAATGTCAATGTTCTGATTTCGAACCTCTCCTCTGTTCATTCAACGAGAGGAAAGTATGACGACGACCCAATTTTGGGGGTTGGGATGGTAAAGGTGGCCACAACTTTGTCTTTGCTTCCTAGGAAAGAGGAGGAACATTTTGCTTTGGGGGTAGAGGTGGAAGGGCATTCTCTAACAAATTTAATGATGTAAACACTAACAATATGACGTATTTAATGATGTGGACACCTTGAAATCCATTCAACAAGGGTCAATTTTACCATATTTGGAGGGGAGTCAGGAAATTAGGGTTTTTCACAAGATGTCAGCTTACACTTGGGATAGAGAAGTTCTCTAAAGGGTTTGGTCACATGGTGTCAAAAAGGTGTTCCACCCCACATAATCGACAAACCTTGATAACAAACCTCCATGAGTAATGTGGATATTTTGGTTAAAAGCGTACCGCTTCCTTAGTTACAACATCATATTGGTGGTATGATATCCGAGCACAGGTGAAACGGGTGGTTAATGCATGCTTAACATGTGATTGAGCCGCAAGTGACAATAAAAAGTGTACGGAATAAGAATCTCTTCCCACTCGGGGAATGTTTTATTGTTGGTCTTGAAGTTGTAAGGGCCACCACCGCTTTGTGTTTATAACGATAGAGCATGTTTCCAAGTGGATTGAGCTCGTGGTGTTTCCTCCGAAGGAGTCAAAGTCAATGGCCAATTCCTTAGTTTGGTGACCCACTAGAAGATTTGTCTGATCGGATTCTGAATTTGCGAAAGATTTTTCCACTTTTATGGAGCAATGTTTTACTGATCACGCGCTTTCTAGTAGAGTTAAACGTCAACGCCATGGGTTAAACGAACATTAAGCCCAAACTAAAAAGAGAGCACACTGAAAGTACGCCCTCGAGCAAAATGTGGTGGATTGTGACCGGAGGGTGCCTTAGGTTGTTGTGGGACAAAGGTTAAACAGACTGGCTTTTTTTCACAATCATAATCTTTATTTTATGTTGTTTGGCCAGCTTCCTATTTTTCTAAGATCTGTCTCGGCCAAGCCACGATATAACCTGAGATGGACAATGAAAAAATAGTGAACTGATTAACTAATGCTCGAGCGCAAGCTTTTCATCGGGGGATTACTACAGCCACGAGCAATTCACTAGCGGCCCAACATAGACATCAAATTTGGTCGTCTCAGTATAGGAGTGGCTCTTATGTTCCTCGACAACAACATTTTGAGCACGAGGATTCCGTTTATCGGATGCGACGGAGAAGGGATACATTGAATTTTTTGGCCAAATTATTTTGAAGGTGGTTGACGTTTCCCCTACGGGCATCGTGACTTCCGGTGGGCACGGCGATGGTTAAAGAGTTAAGAATAATCGAAAAAACGAGTCTTCTTGCCACTTTCTAGGGCTTTGAGGACGAGTCGACATTGCACTTCACCTACTTTCTCTCGCCTCACATTTATTCTAATTCTCCCTTGTGTGCCTCCGGTAATGATCCATGGGTCCGACGACGTTCCTAACATTTGAAACATGAGGGTTATTTTTTTTTAGTTTTCATTGTTTTTATCATCTATATGCCCATATTGATCTTGTTTGGATGATCACTATATTTTGACATATACGATTCTTCATGTAGAGCATTACTTGTTGCCTACTTGTAAATTTTTCTAGCATGAAGCATCACATCGAATGGCTCGACAGTAGTGAGGGTAAAACGAGCAGAAATCCGTCAACAAAATAGAAAGAGAAAGAGAAACAAAGGGGAATGAGTTTAAATCCGTCAACACATGGAGTGTTATCACATATTGAACGGAACTGATCTAAGATCCATAGATGGATCACGACAGAGAGGAAATTTTGTCACATAATGAAAGGAAATGACATTAAATCCATCAACACATCGCGTCGAAGAAAATTTGTTGTCATGTAGCGAAAGGAAATGACTTTAAATCTGTCAACACATTGCGACGGAGAGGAAATGATGTCACATATTGAAAGGAGATTGTTAGTTTTTAATCAAAAATAGACCGCCGAAACCACCCAAAACTATAACCACACCAACGATGAGTAAAATAGTCAATGAACAATCATATTGAATAACACCCTCTCCATACATAATGCGTGTGTAAACTACCAAAGTAGATTTCGATATTTACTAACTAAATCAATGATAGTTACGAACTGGATAATAACAAGAAAGTTGCTTTTAAGTCTCCCTAACAAAATCAAAAAAAACAAAAAAAAAACAAACAAATGAATGAACGAATACGTGGTATATGATAGACACACCTGCCCAATTTTTTTTCAAAAAAAGTTACATTTATCATTTATCACTCAAGAAATCCCTTTTTCTTTTTTTTTGCTTGTTTCATTTGTTTGCCCGACTTTTTTAAATTTGTTTTTTTCTTTGTTACTTTTGTTTGCGTATGGACGATGACAGATGAAAAAATAAATACTTACAAAATGAACAAAGAACATTATTCTTCACTAGAGAACAAAAAAGGAACTTGGAAAAAAAACAAAAAAAAAGCCAGCCGAGGAGACCAGAAAAAAACATTTAAAATTCCACAAAGAAAAAATCTCAAAAAAAAAGCTTCCCAAAAAAAAAAACCTAAGGCAAAAATTTCCATAAAGAAAAGCCCCACAATTTAATTATTAATATTTCTATTAATTCTATTGAGTCATTATTTTTTTTTGTTTTCCAAAATTTGATTTGCTTCTCCCAAAACTTCGTTCACTTCGTCTTCCAAACTTCGTTTTTTCGGAGAATTTTTTTCCACTTTTGAAACCTCTTTTTTGCTTTCTTGTAATTTTTTTTTGTGTTGCAAGCCAATCTCCTTCACTCGTTTTCTTTGCTCTGTTTGTTAAAAAAAAAAAAAAAAAAAAAAAAAATAGAACAAAATAAAGAGTATAAATACATATATGTTTACTTTACATAAAGAATACATGAAGATTAACATATTTTGCAATTCTTGATGAAATACTGACCTACATAAAAAACAAATAGTAGTATTGCAAATAGAGTATCTGTCGGAATCGAAAACGATATATTGCAATTTCAATGTAAGATAATATCGTGATGTTCAAAACACACTACTGATGAGATTTGTCAAAAATGTATCATAACACCGATATCTTTTTTATTTTAAGTTGAAGTATTTTCAATATACAAAATGTCAGGAATTAAGAATACAGAGGTGTAGGGACAGAGCGAGAACTGTACATCCATATTGTTGATATGCTTATACGGATAGAGGGAGAGAAGGAGAGGAGAGGGAGGGGAGGCGAGGGAGGGGAGGAATCAAGACGGGTCCAGTGATGCAGATCTATAAATCGACCGGCACGGACATCTAACCGTGGGTGCGATTAAACTGGACCGTCGATCGAAATGTCCAAGGTGAAAAGAAATTAAAAGGTTGTTAAAAGGTTGTCTCATCAATTGGAGCAGCAATTCAAACAATTTAAATCCCTATTGTCCTTTAATAGCCAAAAATACATACTTTTATTACGGCTTCCGTTTCTGTAATTTATTTTCTACTTTTCTTATTTGGTGTATTATCCCCTATTCACTGTGAACTGTTTTTTTTTTTTCTTGTGAAATTAGCAGTTTATGTTTAATATTTATCCATTTCACATGTTTTAAATTATGTATAATACATTCTGTAATCTGTTTTACATGATTTTGTTTGAGTTATATATTGTTTAATCGATTTAACCGGTTTTTGATTCTGTACCCAGCATCCTTAGATTTTTTCATTATTCTACATTTTTATTTTTATTTTTCGGTGAAATAGATTCGGTAAAACATAAACTAAACTCCATATTACATGTTATACGTATCTTACATATTATTCCTCCCTCTGTATCTTAAAAAAGAAAAAATACAAATCTCTGTCTCTTTTTTCTTAACTAACATTTCCTCTCCCCTCTATTCCATTCTCTTTTTCATGCTTTTGTTCATTGTTTTTTGTTTTTTTTGTCGTGCTCTTTTTCTCTGCATTGAAATACTCAAAAAAAAAAAAAACTTGTTTTGTGCCTCAGTTTCTGTGGTTTAGTTATAAAATTCGAAGGTCTTTGTCACAACTCAACGTTACCCTAAAAAGGACAAATTAAAAAAGATTTCGCTGCAGCTTGGTGGCGTGAAACATTTACAGTTACAAGGATGACAACAACAACTTCATAAAAAAAAATGGGTTTCATATATATATATATATATATATATATACGCACAAATACAAATGATAGCAACAATATTAAGGATATAATAACGAAATAATTTGCACAATGTAGAACATTCATATAATATAGTACATATACGTCTATTACAGCCTTCTCATGATTTCTACTTTCCAACTAGAGTACGATTTCAGAAATGACGAATGTAACAGATAAATTTTTGATACATTACATAAAATTTGTCCTTTTTGGCGTGAAAGTACAAGCGTTCCAATCCAAACACAAATGGTAAAAAGTACGCCAGAAAGAAGGGTGGGCCAAGAGAGAGAGAGAGATAGAGAGAAAGTGAGAGAGAGAGAGGGAGAGAGAGAGAGAGACTGAAGGTGATGGGAGACAAGGCCAGACGCCATTGGCTGTGGAAGGCTCAGATACTAACTGCCCTTATAAACTCTAATGCGAGTGCGTAGTCATTGACCCAAAATCATAGATTGTAGTTAATAACACGATTAAGTTGAGTGGCCCGGAATGAACCACGTGGCAACGCTTAATTTAATGTAGATAATTCTAACAAAGTATTAACATTTACAAACGGATAAATCCAATAGCGACGGGCTCTATAATATACGTATAAATATATATGTATATATAAATTTATATACATATGTACATGCAATATATGTATGTATATATGATAAAAATGGGTGTGTGTGCATAAGCATGTGTGTGCTATGTATACCCAAATCATTGCTTGAGGGCGAGGGTGAGGGAGAGGGAGAGAGGGAGAGAGGGAGAGGAAAAGGAAAAGGCAGAACATGCTGAATATGGTGGAGGGAGCGTGAGGACCGAGAACTGTGAAGAAAAGAGAGGGAGCGAGAGGAAGGGAGAGGAGGAGACGAGAGAGGGGTGATAGAGAAAAAAGAGGGAGCGAGAGAGCGAGAGGGAGCGAGACAGGAAGAGAGAGAGATAGAGGAAGAGAGAGAGGAAGAGAGAGAGAGAGAGAGAGAGAGAGAGAGAGAGAGAGAGAGAGAGAGACGGACCTTTAGCTCTGCTTATGGCTCGTTGGACCTTTTCACTGTACAGGTCGGCACGCTCCTGAGAAGCCCCCCCCATGTGACATTTGTCACACCATCTGCTCCCCCTACACAAATCCTTTCAAAAAAAATCTAAAAACTTCACAGAAAATGACAAGAAAAAGGACAAAAATCTTTTCAAATACACTAATGGACATCTAAAAAAGGAATTGGAAAACTTTAGAGAATCCAACCAAAAGAGACAAAGAAGAACATACAAAATATGCAAACCATCGTAGAAAAAAGTGCTTAGAAGAAAACACATTGTCAGAATAACAATAGGAACCTTCCAAGAAAAAAAAAAAAATATATATATATATTATATAAATATATACATATATTACAAACAGATAAAACTGTAAAATTGTAAAGCCGCCAAAACTTGAAGAGGGAAGAGGTGAGAGGAGGGAGGGGGGAGGGGGGAGGGAGGGAGGGAGGAGGGGAGGAGGGAGGGAGGAGGGAGGAGGGAGGAGGGAGGAGGGAGGGGGGAGGGGGGAGGGGGGAGGGGGGAGGAGGGGAGGAGGGAGGGGGGAGGAGGGAGGAGGGAGGAGGGAGGAGGGAGGAGGGAGGAGGGAGGAGGAGGGAGGAGGGAGGAGGGAGGAGGGAGGAGGGAGGAGGGAGGAGGGAGGAGGGAGGAGGGAGGAGGGAGGAGGGAGGAGGGAGGGGGGAGGAGGGAGGAGGGAGGAGGGAGGAGGGAGGAGGGAGGAGGGAGGAGGGAGGAGGGAGGAGGGAGGAGGGAGGAGGGAGGAGGGAGGAGGGAGGAGGGAGGAGGGAGGAGGGAGGAGGGAGGAGGGAGGAGGGAGGGAGGGAGGAGGGGAGGGAGGAGGGAGGAGGGAGGAGGGAGGAGGGAGGAGGGAGGAGGGAGGAGGGAGGGAGGAGGGAGGGAGGGAGGGAGGGAGGGAGGGAGGGAGGGAGGGAGGGAGGGAGGGAGGGAGGGAGGGAGGGAGGGAGGGAGGGAGGGGAGGGAGGGAGGGAGGGAGGGAGGGAGGGAGGGAGGGAGGGAGGGAGGAGGGAGGGAGGGAGGGAGGGAGGGAGGGAGGGAGGGAGGGAGGGAGGGAGGGAGGGGAGGGAGGGAGGGAGGGAGGGAGGGAGGGAGGGAGGGAGGGAGGGAGGGAGGGAGGGAGGGAGGGAGGGAGGGAGGGAGGGGAGGGAGGGAGGGAGGGAGGGAGGGAGGGAGGGAGGGAGGGAGGGAGGGAGGGAGGGAGGGAGGGAGGGAGGGAGGGAGGGAGGGAGGGAGGGAGGGAGGGAGGGAGGGAGGGAGGGAGGGAGGGAGGGAGGGAGGGAGGGGAGGGAGGGAGGGAGGGAGGGAGGGAGGGAGGGAGGGAGGGAGGGAGGGGAGGGGAGGGAGGGAGAAGAGAAGAGGAGGGAGGGAGGGGGAGGGAGGAGGAGGGAGAGGGAGGGAGGGAGGGAGGAGAGGAGGGAGGGAGGGAGGGAGGGAGGGAGGAGGGAGGAGGAGGAGGGAGGGGAGGGAGGGAGGGAGGGAGGGAGGGAGTTTTTAACACACCAATTCTTTGTTGACTTCGTCCTTCTCCAAAGGCACACCACCACCGGCCAAATATGCTGTCTCTCGTCTCCCTCCCCCCCCCCCCCAAAAAAAAAAGAAAAAATAAACAAAACAAAAAGAATCATAATCAGTAAAAATGGATAACTTAATAGCAACAATTTAAGTAAGGATAGTGATAATAATAATTTCAATTTTAATGATAGTTTAAAAAAATTAAAACATTACCAATCGTAATCATAATCAGAAATGGTTTCAAAATTTTCAAATCAGTATCACGAAATTTTGGAAACACCGTAAAATATTTAATTCTTGAAAGGACCTCCACCATGAAATAAAATCATAATTACAACAAAAAAAAATAGAAAGTAAGAGTAGAAAGTAAAAGCAAAAATATAAATCTGAATTACAAATTATAAATCTGAGGTAAAAATTATAAATAGAAAAGTTTTGAAATTCAACATACTTCTATTTCAAATGAGGACCAGTACTTTTTCTACCCTTTGTAATAAAATACTTTTGTTTTTTCCTTTAAGACCATCATAACCTTCCAAAAACCATGTAAAAAACTCCTGAAAAACCCTGAAAAATTTCCTGAGTTTGTGAAACATGAAAACCGTACAATTTCCTTAGCCCTAAAAATGGAAACCCTATAATGGAAACCCTAAAAATGGAAACCCTAAAAACGGAACCTAAAAATGGGAACCCTATAATGGAAACACTAAAACTGAAAGCCTAAAATAGACACCTTCAAACTGTCTAAAAAATAAAACCTAAGGAATAACCTCTAAAAGAAAAAAACACTTTAAAAAAAAATATAAAAAAAATACAAAATAAAAACCATTCACATAAAACCCTTGAGGAACACCCTTCAGAAAAAAATAGAAAAAAACAAAAAAAAACTGAAAGGATTTGTAAAAAAAAAAAAAAAAAAAAAAAAAAAAAAAAAAAAAAAAAAACAAGAAAGAAAAAAAAAAAAAAAAAAAAAAAAAAAAAAAAAAAAAAAAAAAAAAAAAAAAAAAAAAAAAAAGGAATTAAAAAAAAAAAAAAAAAAAAAAAAACGAAAGAAAGATTAAAAAGCAGGGATGTACCGAATTACAAAAACATAATAATAACAATAATAAAGACAACAATAACAAAAATAATAACAATATTAAATAATAGTAATAAAAAAAAAGGTCAGAAAAAAATAACGTACCGCAAAAGAGAGAGTTGACTGCGTGGGCCACACACGTGTGGACACGTGCCATCTCCAGAGGCTCCAAGTGTTTGTCCATTTCCTTCATGTTCACACATAGAAACGACTGACAGTTCCGTTCAACGGCGTCCAAAGCGGTTTCGACATTTTTAAGCGCTTCCGTGACGTCACTTGGCAGTTGCAAACCAGCCATCTTCTTTAGTTATTCAAAATTTGTTTCGTCCAGAAAAGAAATCGAATAGTTCGTTTTCTTTCTCCTTTTCTTTTGTATAATACAGATTTAGTATGTTTTACGAAAAGACGAACCAGCTTTCAAGAGAAGGAGACGTACGACATTTTTGCTTTTTTTTTTTCTAGATTGGGTTGAAGGGTTGTTTGAGGAATTTTTCGTTGGAAGCTTCCTTTTGTACGGACGTTTCTAGTGAAGGTCCACGTCACCGAAAAAGACGCATATTGCCATTCGTCGTTATCAAATACTCCGTAACCATTCTAAAAAATAATCCGTACGAAAAGTACAGTACACCGTGTATCGCTATTAGTGTTAATAATTTTTTCGCCACTTAAAAACATCTTTCCTTCGTACACACTTGTCCGATTTTCAAATTTGAAACCGCCTATCGTTAGCTGAGAATCTTACCTTTCAATCGCAACCGTCAGATCTACAATCGGACATATGTGTACGGAGAAAAAAAATGAAGAGACGAAAATAATTCAGCACTAATAGCGATTCACGGTGTACTGTACCGTACATGGTGTACTGTACCGTACTGTAGAATACAAAGGACAAACGTGTACGAAATATCCCGAAACTTCTGCCGTAATTTCCGGAGAGGAAACTAAAAGGAAGCTTCCTTTCAAAACGACAAACGCCGCAGGTTATTTAAAGAAGCTCTTTTCCTTTTGGTTTCTCCAGCGCTCATCTTTTTCTTTCTTGACATCTTTTCTTTACCTTTCTTTCAAGAAAAAAGAGGTAAAAACATAACATATCTTTTCGATTATTTTGAATTCCTCCCTTCTTTATTACACGTTTTTCTAAAACTTCAAAAGAAAAACAAACGTAAAAAAAATATAAATAAATAATTAAATAAATAAAACAACTATCAAAACTATTCACCGGAAAAACTCTTTCTCCAAAATTTCCCTCATCTAACACACATCCTTGAAACTACAAGATTGTACGGAAGGATCTGCAGGTACGGGATTGTACGGAAGGAGCTGTACGGAAATGGCGGAAGCATTGTGGAACGGAGTGGTGGTGGCGTCGACTCCCAAATTCGAATCGGTGGAGGGCAATGTGTACTTTCCGCCGGAGGCAATCAAGAAAGAGTACTTCACGCCGAGCACGTGAGGACAAAAACGCGCACATGATTTCCGGATTTCCCGCCGGAATTTCCGGAATTTTTGGGATCTTGGGCGATTTTTTGGGTTGTTTTTGAATTTTTGGGAAGATTCGAAATTTTTTGGGAAATTGGGAAATTTGGATTTTCCGGAATTTCCGGAACTTCGAAAATTTGGGAATTTTGGGAATTTTGGGAATTTTGGGAATTTTGGGAATGTGGAGATTCGGAAATTTCTTCGTTTTTTGTTTTTCTTTTTTTTATCTTATTTTTTTTCTATTTTTGAAATTTGGGATTTCATTTTAGTTGAGGGATTTGTGGATCGGGTTTGGACTTGGATTTGGTTTTTTTAAATTTGAAATTTGAATTGTGTTTTTTAAAGTTTAATCTGAATTTAAAATACTGGCCTTGTTGGGATTTAAAGTTTCAAAAATAGAAAATTTAAATTTCAAATTTTAATTTTCCCTTTTTTTATTGTTATGAATTTGGGTTTTTTTTTTTTTCAGATTCACTCTGGGGTTATTTGTGTTTTTCTTTTTTTCATATTTTTTTGTAAAAAAAAAAAAAACATTTTCAGGTTTTTTGAACTTTAGTCCTGTGTCCTTAGTTCTTTTTTCTTTTTTCTTCTTCTTTTTTCTTTTCTCTTTTTGTTCATCCACTTATTCCTTTCTTTCTTTCTTTGTTTTTTTCCTTTTCTATTTTTGTCCAGTACCACAACGGTGTGTGGATGGAAGGGCAAGGCGAGTTACTACTCTATCTCCGTTAACGGAGAACTGAACAAGGACGCCGCGTGGTTCTATGCGGACCCAAAACCAGCCGCAAAAAATATCAAGGACCACGTCGCCTTTTGGAAAGGAGTCCAGGTTGTGAAACAAAAGTAAATAAATAAATAGATAAGATAAAGAGAGGGAGATTGCGAGATAGGGAGAGTGGGAGAAAGGGAGAGGGGCATTTTGGGAAGGAGTCGCTTTTGGAAAGGAATCCAAGTTGTGAAACAAAAGTAAATTAGTTAAGGAGCTCGTCTTTGTGAATAGGTATAGGAGAGGGAGGGAGATAAGAGGAGAGGGAGAGAGGTGGAAAGAACATTTTTGAAAGGAGTTGAAGTAGTAAGAGAGAGAAATGTATCCATGTATGTATGTATGTATGTAGGAAGAATGGAAGGAAAGGAAGGGAAGGGGAGGAAGGAAAGGAAGGGAAGGAAGGAAAGGAAGCAAGAAAGTGACTGAGGATTTTATGTGTTTCTACTAATTTTGAAGGTTTTGCAATTTTTGAAGTTCGAGGTTTTCTACAGTTTTTGTGAAGTTTTAGAACAATTATTTCCATTTTTGTCTTATTTTTGTAAATTTGGGAACAAAGTCTAGTGAAAATTTTAAGAAAAATGGTATTATTGTTCTGTGATTGGGAATTGTTATTTTTTTTCCCTTTGTTGTCTTTTTGGTGACGTCGAGGGTTTTTTTAATTTTTTATTTATTTTATCTCACAGTATGTCCAAAGTCAGGATTCCTGTTTTTGTTCCTGTTAACCTTGTTTTTACGGTTTTTCCCTCGTTTATACTTTTTTTACCTGTTGGAAACTTTTTTTTCCCTTTTTTTTTTGACGGTGTTTCGTTATTAAGTGTTATTTTGTCTCTAGTGGGCAAAAAAAATGCCAAGAACTAAATTTGTAATATATGGATGTATAATAATGTCCAACTTTATATATATATATATATATATAGCTTGTAGCCTAAAAATGTATTTCAGAAATATCTACTTGATTTCTAATTGTGTTAATTTAAACAAATTGAAAAACAGTTATTGAACTGATCAAAGGTTTGTCAATGATTTGCCTTTTTTTCCCCTAAAGATACTTAAGCTTCCCTCTGTCCCTCTGTCCCTCCCCCTCTCTCTCCCTCTCCCTCTTTCTTCTCTCCCCCTCCCCTCCTTATCTTAATCTTGCACTGCCCCTCTCCCTCTCCCCCTCCCTTTTTTCCCTCTCTCTTTCTCTACCCCCTCGTGTTTTCTATTTTTGTCCCGTTTGTCAAACCGCCCATCCCTCATAAAGAATCATCAGTAAATATAGTGTAAAATAATGCAAAATACGATGTATAAAAATTAATAATTTATATCAATAAATTCGAAATTAGAATGCATAATACTAAATTTTTGAAAAAGAAAAGGCGAATCCTTTTCCACTCCCTTAAATGGTGTTGATATTATTATTATACATTATTAAAATACAAATTATTTTACAACTTTTGGTCAAAAAAGCCTCAAAATATAGCATAGATACTAACTAATAAAACTAATTTAGTTTTTTTTTTTTTCTTATAGGGAAACATAATCAAAAATGTCATTCACTTTATTAAATAAGTTACCCATTTGTTATTATGGTTAAAAAATTATTACTGTTGAAGAGACATTAGCATTAATTATACTAATTAAGGATCAATTAGTGGACGTCCTTCACACTTTGTTAGGTCGTGGACCTTTTGATCGCAAGTCTGGGCCTGCAGCCCGCATCCAGGCCTCTCTTCCAATGTCTGCAAGCAGTTTGGGTTTACTATCGACAGCCCGTGTTGCTCCCGCTGCTTATTTTGGAAATCGGTGCCTTGTTGCCTCCACTATTGTCTTTCGTTTTCTGGCTGGGGACACTTCTATTCTTGCTAGCGTTGTTCCTCGAGTTTCGGACGGTGTGCTCGCCTTCCAACGAACCCATCTGGATGCATCTCGTTCTTTTCCTCCGGTCTCGTTCTCTTCCTCCTGCTGCTATTGTTGACATGCCGGTTCTTTCCACTCTTGTTACGACATCAGTTGCGCGTGTTCAGGAATCCATTTGTTGAAGAATCCATTTTTGGTCAGGTTGTCGCCGCTATTAAGACCGAGCTTCTCGAGGCGCTTCCTTATGATTCTTCTTCGAGCCCGACGACGTCCATTTGCTTCGTTGCTCCCACGGGGGCAAGTTGATTTCGGTGCATGATACGATTCGAGGCACCATTGCTACTATCGATTCCGAGGGGGGATTTTTTGTTTGTCGAGAGGTTTCCCACATTATTCCTTCGAGTCAGACATTGTTATGGATCGTCGACGTGTCCCCGAACTCACTCCTCATGCTCCTCCGAGATACGAGGTTGCTTTTCGTAGATTTTTAGTTATGTTGGGGTTTTCTTGATACATGTTGATCTTTCTTTTAGATGTTTCGTTTGTTGTTTTTTGTTTTTTTGGGTGTTTCCTGTTTACCTGCCACCTTTTCGTATTTTCGTTGCTTTTGCCTAGCTTATCCTTTTTTATTTTTCCCCCCACAGTTTTTCAGTTTTTGCATTGCTACTTCTTTTTGTTCCCATGGACTCAGATGGTTTACCATCGCACTTTTTAATAAAGTCAACCTTTTTTTTTTAGCTTATAGAATACATAATTCTAATTAAGAGTATATACTACTAATTAAGAATACATGATACTAATTAAGAGTATATAATACTAATTAAGAGTATTTAACACTAATTAAGAATACATAATACTAATTAAGAGTATATAATACTAATTAAGAGTATATGGCGGACTTAGCTTGGCTATTGGCTGTCCCTATCTTATCCACTCTTCGTTTCACCCCGGCTCAGTTCACGACGGCCCTCAGGTTCCTGATTGGCCTCCATCACCCACCTTTGCTTGGCTCACTTGTTTGCTCCTGTGGCCACGTTCTCGAGCCCGACGGGGTCCATTTGCTTCGTTGCTCCCACGGGCGATTCGAGACACCATCGCTACTATCGCTTCTGAGGGGGGATTTTCTGTTCGCCGGGAAGTCTCCCACATTATTCCTTCGCGTCGGATTGATCTTGTATTACTTGATGGTGCGCGTCGTACATTTGGTGACATTGTTGTGGCGAACCCTACCTCAACTACAGTCGTCAACCAAGCGGCTCGGCATGTGGGAGTGGCCGCCCGTGACGCGGCTAAAAGGAAGGAGCGTGATTATACCCATCGCGATGCTATGGATGGCTTCATTCCGATGGCGGTCGAGATATTTGGTTGTTTGGGTGTGGCTTTGGATGAGTTTTTCCGTACTTGTGGTCGGCGCTCGTTCGAGAGGCGCGGACCTGGGAGCCCTTCTGTTTCACTCTTTACTTATTTTTTTCGTCAACGTTTTTCCGTGGCCCTACAACGGGTGTTGGCTTCTATATTACTTCGATAGTCTATTACCGTTATGGATCGACGGCGTGTTCCGGAACTTCCTCCTCGTGCTCCTCCGGGATTCGGGGACCTACGTGGTTGCTTTCGGTATATTTTTAGTTATGTTGGGGGTTCTTTTTTTTTGTTTTTTTTTTTTTTTTACGTGTTAGATTTTTCCTTTGATGTTTTGCTTGCTGGGTTTTGCTTTTTAGGGTATTTTCGATTTCCTTGCCATCCTTTCGTATTTTCGTCGGTTTTGCCTTGATTTCCTTTTTGTTTATTCCCTTGTCATGTGGTTCTTTCAGTTTTAGAAATGCTACTTCATTTTGTTCCTATGGACTCAGATGGTTTACCATCGCGCTTTTTAATAAAGTCGCCCCCCCGATATAATAATAATTAATAATACATAACACTAATTAAGAGTATGTAATACTTAATGTTGGGTATCCGGTAAAGGAGGGGGGAGGGGGGGGTTTGAAATAAAAAATGACCTAGCGTTACTTCGATATATCGCGGTTGAAATGTATCGTGATTTCGGCCGATATATCGCAGAAATATCGCGATATTGAGCTCCTTGATATATCGATTATCGGGTACCCAAATTTTGCTATTTATCGAATATCGGCATGGGGCCCTCCATACCCAACAATAGTAATACTAATTAAGAATATAAAATACTAATTAAGAATATGTAATACTAATTTTGTGCAAAGAGACGAGGCAAATTGTAGTCCACTGCCTTAACTAGTGTCGCCATTAATAATATTAATAAAGTTTCTTAACACTATTTATGATTTAGTTCATTAATTGAAGATTTTTGGTTTTTAACTCTAACAAGGGTGGGCGATAAATAGTGTTTGTTAAACGATATTTTGTAACTTTTGCTAAAAAAAAAAGCGGAAACCAAATTATGACAATACAGTTACTTTGATTTTAAATAAATAAATAAATAAAAAAGCGATGAAGTATTATTCGAGTACACGAATAGAATTAAAAAAAAAAACAAAAGAGAATGAAACAAGAGATAAAACAAAAATATAATCAGAAAAAACTCCCAAAATAACAAACAAAAAACAACACTGGAACTGACTAGGTAAACTAACCTCTACCTCTCCCTCCACCTCTCCCCCTCTCCCCCTTTCCCCCTCTCCCCTCTCCCCTTCCCTCTCCTCCCCTCTCCCACCCCCCTCCCCCTCCCCCCTCCCCCCCCTCCTCCCTCTCTCCTCTCTCCAACTCCTAGCCTTACTAAGTTTCCTACAAAAAAAAAAAAAAAAGGAACAAAAGGCTCCAAAAAATATTTACGGGCACACGAAAAAAACATTTTATCGAAGAAAAATATGGGGTACAAAAATAAAATAACAACAGGGTTTAAATTAATTAATTTTCTCCGGATTCGGAAAAATTAAAATCTCAGAATGCAACAAAAAAAAAAGTTTTTCTCCGAAGTTTATCCCCTCTTTAAGAAAAGAAAAACAAAAAAAGGAAATAAAAAAAATGTAATTAAAAAAATTTATAAGCTAAAAAAAAGTGTAATTAAAAAAGAAAATGTAACTTTAAAAAATAAAAAAAAGGGGATTAAAAGATTGTTACTGAAATTCAGATATCCTTTCTTGTATAATCGTTGAAGAAATCGGTTTATATGAAGATCAGATCACCTCTTCATTTGTTGTCATAAAATCATTCTACCATTAAATCCTCGACTTCAAAATATCGGTACCATCAAAAAAAGTCGGAAGAAATGGCATCAGCAATCGGTCAGGGCGCGCATCAAAAGGCATCAACCGCGAAACGGCATCAGAACGAAAGAACAAAAAAGATTCGAGATTTCATCTTTGAATCCGTCAGATTTCCATCAAAATCAGCAATTCGTCCAGTTTAATTTTAGATAACTCCATTTCTTTTAAACAAACAAAAAAAAAGTGGATCTCAACAAAAATAAAAAACATGGATGTCAAAAAAAAAATTTGATACCTCTCTTGCTTCCTCGACTCCTGAATCGACAAGCTCAACAGTAAACCCTAACTTTTCCGAAAACAAATCGACGATATTCGATAGACTTAAAAGATCGGGACCAACAATTCGATAACCTCGGTTTTTATGTCTTTCATCACTACAAGATAAAATAGAAGCCGCGGCGTTTCCGACATCTTTTAAAGAAACCGGAAGAGATAAACCGCCTTTTCCGACCCCGATAAACTTCTTTTTGAATCGAATATTGTCTCGATTTCGATAAACGTTTTCCATAAAATCGCTACATTCGAGTTGTGTCCAATGTAACCCTAATTTTTCCGCGTGTCGTCGAGATTTCATCCATTGTTTGTGAAATAAAAACTTTTCCTCTTCTTGAAATACTCCTCCGATGAGAACCACATGTTTAACGCCAAAAGAAGACGCCCCGTTTAAAAGAGAATTTACAATGTCGGACCGATTTTCCGACTGAGGAGCGATAATAAACGCCTTTTCTATATTAGTAAAAGCTACATTGTGAGTGGAGGGATCCATGGCATCTAATCCAATCGAGATTTTGATGCTTGTGACATTTGAAAAATTGGGTTTTTCATCGACATTTGAAACATCGAAATTCGCGCTCTCGTTTTCGACATTTGAATCATGGGAAATTTTGATTTTTTTATTGGCATTTGAAACATCGGAAAAAATGTTTTTTTCTTCGACATTTGAAACATTGGAACTTATAGGGTTATTTTTTTCATCAACATTTGAAACATTATGTGTAAAATCAATCTCATCTTTGCCATTTGAAACTTTGGAAATTTCCAATTTTTCATCGACATTTGAAACATTAGAAATTTTCCTCTCGTTTTCGACGTTTGAAATTTTTTCTTCGGAATTTGGAAAATAGGAAATGTTAATGTTCATATCCTTCATAGAGGAAGCAAAATTGAGAGCTTTTTCCTTCGACCGGAAAACAGCTCGAATCGAAACTTTATCGGAAAATTTTTTAATAAGAGAATTTATGGCTTCTCCTCCGACTCTAGAACTTGCCATTACCACACAAACTTTTATTTTTTCATTAGAAGAGGTTATCTCCATAATAGAAATTGAAGAACCCCAAAAAACCTTAAAAAACCCTAAAAAAACCTAAAACAAACTTAAAACTCTAAAACCCTAAAAAGCCCTGAATCCTAAAACCCTAAAAAAACCCTAAAATAACCCGAAAAGCTGTAAAACAACTCTAAAAACCCTAAAAAAATCCTAGAAATTGAAGGGAAAAGTAAAGCTGAAAGTGAAGTGAAGGAAAGCTGATGGTTATTCAAAAAAAAAAAAAAATACACTCTTAAAGAAGATAAGATTTTAAGTGAAAGAAAAAGTGGAAAATACTTAACTAGGCTAAGATAAGATTTACATTTACAGAAAATGCCAAAAAGTAATGCCAAAAATTGATGTCTAAAGAATTTGTAGAGTTTCTGGAGAGGTTGTTTTAGGGTTGGAAGAGTGCTATAAATATTTTGCCCACTCCTTTTTTTTTAGGGTTTCTAAAATTACATTTTTAGTGCATTCCAAAGAATACGATTGGTCAGTGGAGGATAAAAAGAAGTACAGACCGTACGAATTGAAAAGATTGTTTCGTCGTAAAAAAAGATCGACCGAAAAAACTAAAATAAAAAACGATAAATGAAATAACGAGGTAACAAACCATTTAGTGCGAACGAATCAATCGCGACGAATTATATGTAGCGAACGCATTGAACGTTTGAAAAAGTCGTAGAAATCGTTAATGAATTTTCGTCCGTACTATTTCGTAAATATAAACAAGAATTAATTAAACATATACCGCAGTTTGTTCATATACCGTACAGTTCTCGTCTCTTTTCGTCGTAGTCCGTACATTTTCGGTGAAATTTCGTACGTTTCTCGTAAAATTTCTGTTCAGACCGGACAGAAATTACTACGAAGTGCGCGTATCTTTTTGTCAAAGTCCGTACTTTTTTGTACAGAACCGTACATTTACCGTAAAATAACGTACATTTTTCGAAAATTGCCCGTTCAGTTTACCGGACAGAAAGTACATCGTGATTTTTTGCGATTTTTTCAACAGTCACGAACTATACGTAGCAATCGGATAAAAGGAAAAAATCGCACGATTTGAACAACAACGCCGAAAAATCTAAGTAAAGATAAAAAGTACCGGATTTTACGAATCATAATATATTTTTCGACCCTAAAGGAAACGAACTAAATTAAAAATTTGAAAAAAACAATCCGTACGATTGCAATTTAAAAGAATTTCTCCAATTCGTACGATGTGTCACATCACTTACAGTATCCGAAGCAAATCTGGTACATCTATTTAATAGTGTTGGGTATCGGGTAGTTTCATATCGCGATAAGCTCGATATTCAATATATTGAATATCGATCGAGTAGAATCCTCGATATATCGTACCGAGACCAACATAAACCATCGCGATATATAGTATTTTTTGAATTTAATATTTTATATAGTATGTTATTTTAGCTATAAAGACAAATTGTCTGATACGCGACGTACGACGTGATTTGCGTTCCGTGACTTAAAGGTAGACGCCGCAAAATGTAACCGACAAAAAGTACTAATACTGTAATTCACATAGTTATTTATTTGGGGTATGGTTGCATCAGGAGGTCTCTGTAATAGTACGGACAGCAAAAATTTTGTAATACAAAGGCCTCGGTTACATCGCGTAATTTTGTAATACAAAGGCCTCGGTTACATCGCGTATCGTCTGTAAACAAGTTTTACATACGAGTTTTAATTTGAGTGGTTCCTTGTAAGTTGACGATCAAATCTCTAAAATCGTCAAAGATTTGAAACCGACCATTTTCGTATAGAAATCCGTACTTGCGTATTACGTACGTGTACTTCGCAAGTGTACGACGTCAATGTACCTTAGAGATCTCCTTCACTCTGCTGACTTTCAGGAAAAAACCGTACTTCTTTTCGGCAAAGATCTTACTGTCACCTTGTCCGAAGGCACGTGACTTTGGAGACCTGTGAAAAATTGCATTAGGGTGAACTTCCATTAGAGGAAAAGTGGGGTTGTTTACTGGATGCCGTACGATTTCGTACAGATTCGTACTATGTTTTTTTTTTGTCAGACAAAACATGACGAAACATGTCTACTGGATGGCTCCAATATTATAGGCGTAAATTTCGACCGTTGGATTTTCACTTTTTTTAGATTCGCGAAGCAATCACTTACATCGTCCAGTGTGAAGAGTACACCGCGAATCGTTATTAGTGTTATTAACTCTAATTTGGGTTCTTAAAATCTTGATTTTTTTCCGCAATTAGTATACATGATTTTCGAAATTAAATTAGCAACGCTATTTAAGGACGTGGACCAAAGTCTGCCACGTTTCTGGCACTAAATTAGAATCAATAACACTATTTTTTTTTTCGCTATTTAAACTTTGACACTAATAACTTGTCGCCGTGTAGTAGTGTATGGTAGAATTTATATTGGCGATATCTCGATATATATATTGAATATCGACGAAAAGAAATCTCCATATATCGCACGACGACCACATAAATTTCCCGTGATATATAGTATTTTAAATTTAATATTTTTTATTTTTTTTATATAATATGTACTATTTTAAAAAAGTTAATTGTTAATTACCA
The DNA here is from genome assembly GCA_037447655.1 of Zygnema cylindricum. Taxonomy (NCBI): domain Eukaryota; kingdom Viridiplantae; phylum Streptophyta; class Zygnematophyceae; order Zygnematales; family Zygnemataceae; genus Zygnema; species Zygnema cylindricum. The sequence continues at coordinate 96,580 of JBBHKE010002950.1, forward strand.
CGATTGGATTTTCATTCCGTGACTTAAAGGTAGACGCCGAAAATGTAACCGACAAAAAAGTACTAATTCTAAAATTCTAATGATTACTTATTTGGGGTATGGTTACACGAGGAGGTCTCTATAATAGTACGGACAATATAATTTATGCATTACAGAGGCCTCGGGTACATCAAGTATCATTTGTAAATAAGTTTTACATAGTTCTGATATGAGTGGTTCCATGTAAGCTGACTATCAAATCGAAAAAAACATCAAATATCTGGAAACCGACCTTTTTCGTCTGGAAAATCGTAATTGCGTATGACGTACGTGTACTTCACAACTGTACCTCATCAATGTACCTCAAAGATCTCCTTCAATCTGCTGACTTTCATGAAAAAACCGTATTTCTTTCCGGCAAATATTTTACAATCACTTTGTCAGAAGTCACGTGACTTTGATAGCCTGTGAGATATATATATATATATATATATATATATATATATATATATATATATATATATATATATATATATATATATATATATATATATATATATATTTTTTTTTTTTAAGCTTCGATATATCAGCGATATATCGCGATGATTTGAAATTCGATATATCGAAGCGATATATCGATTATCGGGTACCTGAAATTCGATATATATCGAATATCGGAAAACGGTCCTCGATACCCAACACTAGTGAAGAGACTCTCCTCGAAAGGAGAGTTTCTTCACACTGGTCGCGTACCATTGGTACACGTGAAAATTAGAAAAAAAATCCACCACGAATAGGCAATGTGAATTGAACACGTCGCACACACCATGTGCCTTCCGCCACGGTGTATGAAGGTCGACCAAAATATCTTCGCACGCTCCTTCTGACATCCACTGACCTTAAAAGTTTGCGGCACCTTTTTGACATTCCGTTCCGAAATTTTGATTTTCAATTTCAAAATTAAAATCTGGTCGCAAAATTTTCGTACGAGTCATTAACTACCTCCACCCTTACAAATATTTCGTACATATTTTCAGCTTGAAGAATATTTCTAGATTTTAAGAATCTGAAAACTAACCTACGTGGCGCCAATCATAATTGAGAAACGATGTCTACTTGCACGACATAATGGAAATAGACGTATCCGCATGTTTACTGGGACTGCCTAATAGAGAACAGGCCTTATTTTTTTTTTAAATGCCTCGATATATTGACGATACGATATATTGGTGATACATCGGCGATATATCACGATATTTTGATTTTCGATATAAATATTGCGTACCTGAAATTCGATATATATCGAATTTCGGAAAACGGTCCTCGATACCCAACACTACTATTTAAGCATCTGAGCAACGATATAGATTTAAAATACACATAGATTTTTAACAGACGTACACGCACGGTATAGTACAGTACAGTACAGTACACCGTCGATCGTATTTAGCGTGTTGAACACTAATTCGGCGCCCCTAAATTTTGAGGGTTTTACCTAAAATAGGATAAACAATACTAATTCTTCCTTTACGCTAATTACGAGATGAACAATTAGTGTACACCATTTTAATTTATGTATGTTTTTATTAGTGTGGAGTAGGGAACGTGTCGGTTCGTATTAAAATGTACTTTTGAATTATACAAGTACAGATATTTTTAAAAATATCTTCTATCACACAAAAAACTGCCCTGTGAATTAAAAGATTTCGTACCTGTACCTGTTTTAGTGTACATTTATTTGTCGCGTATTGCCTACACCCCTAAAAAACCGAAATTAGAGTTAGGAATTAATTACTGTGAAAGTATGAGACAGTGTACGAATTGTCAGAATTTGTACTTTTACCTATATTACTGTTAATATTCTTCTCGACAAATCAGCTGTACCCATATTGGCGTTCGTTGAAAAATTAGAGTATAACTTTTTTTTCAAAAAAATTCTAAGTCAAAATTAGTGTACATGACACTAAATTATTCTACACACTAATAATTTCTACACGCTAAATACGATCGACGGTGTACTGTACTGTAATTTAATAGTACTAATATATTTCCGTGCTTGTTCTGACTGTACGGTCAGACACAAAAAATCTCTTGCGTCCATTTAATTTAAGCATGTGAGAAACGATATTGGTATAAAATACGCGTCCATTTTTAACAGACGTATACGCACGGAAAAATACAGTACACCGTGAATCGCTATTAGCGTTAATGCTTTTTTACCGCTTAAAACATATTTTCTCCGTACACACTTATCAGATTTTCAGTTTGAGACCGCCAATTGGAAGCTGAGATTCTTACCTTTCAATTTCAACCGTCAGATCTACAATCTGACATGTGTGCACGGAGAAAAAAACATTTTAAGTGGCAAAAAAATATTATCACTAATAGCGATATACGGTGTACTGTACTTCAATAGTACTATCATATTTCCGTACTTTACCGACTTTTACGGTCAGAAATAAAAATCTCTTTACGTCCATTTAATATTTTAATTTAAGCATGTAAGCAACGATGTAGATATAAAATACGCGTCCATTTTTCATATACGTACAGTATAGTACGCACAGTCTTGTACAATACTGTATCGTACTGTAATAGTACTAAAAAAATTCGTACTTGTTCCAACTGTACGGTCAGAAATAATAATTCCGTACATTCAAACCCTAAGAAAAACTGTACTTTTCTAAAAAGTTGCCAAAATCCAAACGGGACCTCAAAATCTTGTCTCTGTGAAACCCTAATTTTCCTTTTCCCTCCTAAAAAAAACACAAAAACATCATTTTTTTTGTTTTTTTTTTTCATCTTTCTTCCATTCCTCTTCCTCTACATTCTCTCTCTCCCTCTCTCTCTCTCTCTCTCCCCCTTTATTCGATTGACAATACCTGTTTATCTCGCGGAAAATCCAAAATCTCTGTGGATTGTACCTAAAATCCAAACCTACTTCTCAATTCTCCCCCTCTCCCTCCCTCTCCCTCCCCCTCTCCCTCTCCCTCTCCCTTCCCCTTCCCCGTCTTTCTTCTCTCCTCTCATTCCCTCTCCCTCCTCCCTCCCTCCCTCCCTCCCCCTTGTCTCTCAGCCTGCCACGGGTCAGCCCCGCCTGCCCCGTGACCTCAGCCCTATGGGCAACGCGGCGGTGGGCGGCACCAAGGGGCGGGCGGCGGCACATGCTGACGTCAGCGTGGGCATGGCGCCAAGTCCGCCGGATTCTCCGGGAAGCGCAGCGAGGAGCCCACTCATGTTCACGCCGCAGGTAGGGGCTCTCTCTCTCTCTCTCTCTCTCTCTCTCTCTCTCTTTCTCTCACTCTCTCACTCTCTCTCTCTCTCACTCTCTCTCTCTCTCTCTCTCTCACACACTCTCTCTCTCTC
>JBBHKE010002950.1:99934-161307 GCA_037447655.1 Zygnema cylindricum
TATACCCATGTCGACTAAACAGCTCTCCTATAAGTGTCATTATATCCATTTTCATGTTTAAGACTGTTAAGCATGTGACAACGTATGAAAGTGTCATTAATTAAGGATTGAGATTAAAGCCAAAAAATCCCCACATCCGTTATGCGCTGTTTATTTACATGTGATTTTGTCCATGTCCATGCTTTAGAAAATTAAGTGTCCCGTCAAAAAACACACTATCTTCTATAAAAATTTTTAGTGTACGAATTGTCAGAATTTGTACTTTTACCTATATTACTGTGAATATCCTCTCGACAAATCAGCTGTACCCATATTGGCGTTCGTTGAAAAATTAGTGTATAACTTTTTTATCAAAAAAATTCTAAGTCAAAATTAGTGTGCATGACACTAAATTATTCTACACACTAATAATTTCTACACGCTAAATACGATCGACGGTGTACCGAACAAAACAAAACATAATTGACGCGAACCGAACAAAACATTTGACGGCGCGATTTCGGCCGACGCCGATTCGCCCAATATCCTAACATTTCGCTGTCAATGTAAGAATGTTGATTTGTAGATATGTGGCTCGATTTCGTTGCGCATGACGGCGCGCATTTTTTTCATTTAATTTCAATTAATATTTTTACGCCGGTTCGTTTTATTATACAGTACAAAGTTTATTTCGTTTCGTGCATTTTAATAATTCCGTACAAGACTTATGGTACTTCAGTTTAAAGAGGTTTCGTTTCACTTTGCGTCTAAGGGTGACGTTCCATCAGGCGAAAAGTGGCGTAGTTTACAGAAATCTGCGACCCTCCGTACCAAATCGTACTGCCTATTTTGTTTTTATTCGAAAAACAACATTCCAGAGAATCTTGGCGATACTCTCCAAAGGTCTTGGAGGTAATACTGGCCGTCGGATGTTCATCTGCGACGAGTTTGCTTCATTTATTTCTGTAAATATCAACCCACCTCGAGGAGGTGGGTTGGCAGATACAGAAAAAAAAAATCGTGACACGCTAGACGATTAAGCTACGTGTCATGATGAAAAACCAACGAAAAATCTTAAAATTTGCACATGACACGCGCTTTCCAAAGTAGAACCGAAAATAAAAACGAAATTTCATAACATTCCCTCGTCACTCTATTTTCAGTGACTATTGTTCGTCACACTATTTCTCTCAAGGGAATTTCGTTTTGTTCGAAAAATGAAACCCTAAAAAATGAGCAAGCGTACAGACTGGCGTCTGCGAAAAGTATAAAAAGTTTTGTCGTATGATTACTTCGTACACAGGTACATGGTACGCAAGTCAAGATTTGAAGTTAAGTTTGTCGGTGCTAAAAATATGAAAGATATTCAATATCGGATCGTAGCTTGCGTGGCGCCATTCAATTTAGAACATGTGGCTTACAAACTCTACGTGATAGAACATCGACCCAATCGACCCGCTCTGTAGAGTTTGTCGTACAATTACAAAAACGTATGATGGAACTTCACCCTAAGTTCAATGTAACGCTTAGACGATTAAATTACAATTTTGCGGCTAAGGGTGCGTCTCCATGTGCCTAAGTAAGGGTTTTTTTCGGTCGATTTCCTGTAAAACTTAGAGCCGTACCGCGTAAGTTTAACCGTACAAAAAAATAGAGAAAATGAGAAGTACATTTGCGTCATCATCGAATTTAAGATGTACTACATGTTGTCGTTTTGTGTTCTTCGACCCACGGCCACGCCAAAAAACGTCATCTTCAAACTTTTCTTTAAAACACAAGAAGATGTGTTTTAAAACAAAGAATTTTTGAAAAACAAATAGACACACGTAATCTCACGTGTAATTTTTTTTTATGAAATTTCAAAAGAATTCAAGCGACGACGAAAAGTGCACGATCCGCTATGTTTTGTCCGTTTGCGTTTAGGTACGACAAAGTAAAGTACACAATTTGTTAGGTTTTGTCTGTTTGCGCTTGGTACGGATTTTATTTCGCCAGGGGTCTCAAGATCCGATGCCATTTCACGTCGAGCGGACAAGAGACGCAAAGGCAAAGTGTATCTTCTTCAACCGTGAAACGACACAGGCTGGATGGCGGTACATCTACAATGTCACCAAAAGTCATGCGACATCACAAGCAATTACAAAAATAGCGTGCGTCATCACAGATTGTACATGTCGACAGCCGTCACGGGCATTGTCGACGTATACAATCGTCACGCCCTTAAGTGACAACTTTGTTTGGTACTCATAGGGACACTTGAAACCCGGGTCCGCCGGATCTGCGCTAAAAAACAAAGTAAATTCTCTAAGTTTTAAGTACATGGCGACCCACCCTAAGTGCTCTCACCGTGGGGCTCATGTAACGACAAAAAGTGACTGTCTGCAACACTTTTGTTTACATGTGGTTGCTGCAGTTTTGTTACCGTAAACGTTCGCCGGCCGTGTGAATTTTTAATTTTATTATTAACTTTCGCAAGCGCGGCAAAATTTTAAGCGGTTGACACAATATTTTGAAAGTCAAAGTTGTCCAAGCGATTGACCGTCAAATTTGTACTCAACGGTACTTTAATTGTACCAATATGTACTTCAAACGTACATTTTTTGACAAAATGACGTAAGTGACTGTGCACAACCAAACCAGTCACTGTCATGATCAATTCCCTTAAAGTAAACCATCAAAGTACAAAACTTGATCGAAAAGGAAAATTGTCCACTCCCATTAATGGCTAGAAAAAGTGAAACATTGCGCTAAAATATTCCGGAAATTCCGGAAGTGTAGGGATTTCGTATAATAGAGTGACGAGATACGGATGGAAAAGTTCGGACGCTCGTTTTTTGTGAATCGAATCTTTGAAATGGACGGTCGGGAGCGTCGGAGCGGATTTTTTGTCGTTTTCTGTGTGGAAATTGTAGGTCAACATCGTACCAGTTTTCAACTCCTCTGACTCACTCTGGATATGGAACACGTGGCAAAACAACAAAACAGATTGTCCCAAAAGTACAATCTTCCAGAATTTGTAAAACTGCCACGCCGCCGTTTTTTTCGCCGTGAGAAGATTCTCAAATCTGTACTTTCTGACCTGTTAGAATGTACAGTGAGAATTGTACTTTCGAGATGGTACAAAAAACAGCCAAATTTTCTAAATGGATCGCCGAAAGAATAAAGACCTCGAAGTCCATAATGGAGTCCAACAATGACCGTACACATCCGGGCAGAAAAAAAGAACAAAAGAAAATTGTACTTTTGTAATGTCAAGTCAATAGAGTTCGATAATAGTGTGGTGAAAAAGTAAAAAAAAAAAGTCACATAATAAATAAATAATGTTTCAATTAACTGAGATTTTTTTAAATTTTATATGAAAGGCCAGAAGTACATCAATCGCTGCGTTTTCGCACTATTCGTACTTTTTGAAAACATGACTGACGCGAATCCGTATCCCGTAAATTCCGCTGACTAGAAGCTCAATTTTGGACGGACTCGAAATCAATGATTGGACCAAATCTGTGTCCCAAAGAGTGGACGACGCGGTGCGATAAAAACAACAAAATAAAATAAATAGTCGTACTGGACAGAAAATACGACCACTATGGAACCATATTTTTTCAAGCTGCCCGAATCACTGAAGATCATACGGAAACCGTACTTATTTTCCTCAAATATCAACTTGCGCTCAACTTGTGTCAAGCGAGCCATGAATTGATCCGTACGAAAAAAGGTCTAAAATAAAGGACTTTCCCGTGCATAAAACATAAAGTTAATGCCTGTACTTTCTTGAAAAGTACGAATTTTGGGCTTCAGTCCCTGTACTGTCGACTGTACAGTACACCACCAATCGCTATTAGCGTACAGGTTTCTTTAGCGTATAGGAATAATTACAGTGATTTACGCTAATTAGGAATTTAAAAAAAAAAAAAAAAAACATACATTCTAATTGTTTTCTAATGCTAATTTGGGTCTTTGAAAAAAATAAATGTCGGTCGCAAACATGTTACACTAATATAGGTATTTGTTCAAAATCTGACAAATCGTACACACATCGTACGTTCACACAGTCGAAACGTGGTTGTTGGACGTAGTGTTGGGTATCGGGTAGTTTCATATCGCGATAATTTCGATATTCGATATATCGAATATCGATCGAGCAGATTCCTCGATATATCGTACCGGGACCAACATAAATTATCGCGATATATATCGCAAAAATTGCATAACCGTACAGTAAGAGTACGGAAAACCGTACGGAGAATCGTACGAAGAATCGTACGGATATTTTGCCCCCTCCCCACTGAGCGCTTGGGGGAGGGGGGGGGGGGGGGGGTTTGAAAAAAAAATCTAAAATTATCATTTTCGATATATTGTCGATACGATATATCGGCGATATATCGGCGATATATCATGATAATTTGAAATTCCATATATCGAAGCGATATATTGAATATCGGATACATGAAATTCGATATATATCGAATATCGGCAATGGGTCCTCGATACCCAACACTAGTTGGACGAATATGTGCGAACGTGACAACCCGATTTATCCCCATTTTAGAGCGCATATTCTCATGCATCCGCTGTTACTAAAACTCATTAGTTGTACATTTTTCACTTAAAAAGGTACAATTTTGTACAGTCTGACACTTACCATACACCACACTATTTAAATGCCAACGTACTTTCGTTTTTAAGCTAATTGGACAAAAAACCCTAAATGGCGTAAAGGAAAAAACATAATAATTTATGCTATTTAAGAATTTGGAAAAAAAAAAGCGGGACCAAATTAGCGTTCAATACGCTAATACCTATTGGCGGTGTACAGTACATTGCGCATCGTAATTAGAGTAAAGAAAAAATTAGAGGGAAAAAGGTAAAAAAAATGATTAGAGATATCAACTCTAATTTGTGAGATAGAACTTTTTCAAAAAGGAAATTAACTCTAATTTTTTCAATAACTATGATATGGGCGCTAAATATATCCACTTTAAATTAAGTACAAGTACAGAATCAGATAGAACGTACAGTTTCACGTCATTATGACGTTTGCATTATGCAGTTTGTTAAAACGCAGCTACATGAAAACGGCCTGTACTAAATCATTATTTGTACTTTTTTACTTTATAAAGTACAGTTTTGCACGGTCAAACACTGACCGTACGCCACACTATTGAAAACGACACTGTATTAGAGTGATTAACGCTCATTCAAAAAAAAACCTTAAATAACGTAAAGAATAATTTAAAATAATGTACTTTATTTATAGTGATAGAGTCAAAATTTGGGGTGACGAAATTAGCGTACATAACTTTAATTACGATTCGCTGGGTATTGTACAATACAGTACACCGCGAATCGTTATTAGCGTTATGAACTCTATATCGGCACCCCAAAATTTTGACATTAATACCTTAAATAGAATAAACTACACTATTTAAGGTCGTGGACCATAATCTGCCACGTCTCCTGGCACTAAATTAGAATGAATGACGCTAATTTTTTCTTTACACTAATAATTTCTCAACGCTAATAACGATGCGCGGTGTACAGTACATTATGTTGGTTTGAAAAGTTAGTTTCGTGCGTGCGTGTCGTTTCGTGCGTACATAATGTTTCGTGGGTACTCTAATACTATCTTGATTTACTGTGGAGGTTCGAATTGATTTGCGAATTGGAGGAGTAATGGTACTAATTGTTTTGGGATGTACGTAATTATTTGAGTGGCGCGAACGAAACGTAAGGAAAGGTACGAAATATGCAAATGTATGGCGGATCGCAAAGCGATCCGATTTGGAATATTTTGAAAATGTACCCCGCGGGTACGGACTAATTTGGATGAGGTGACGTCAGTTCGTCATGTGGATTATGTGACCACACGTCACGACATCAAGAATGCCGAATAAGAGCTACGGACGGCAGCGCCATCAGTTTGATGATCATTTTGGTGAGGGACGCGAAATCGCGTCCATCACATTATATTTATTTTGGACGGTCAAGATTCGTTTGACAAAATTCTTAAGGCTGTAGCGGCGCCGTCAGTTTGGTCATTTCGGTGAGGGACGCGAAATCGCGTTCATCACATGATATATATTCTGGACGGTTCAGATTCGTTTGATGAAATTCGAAAGGTTTGTAAATATTTGCAACAATGTTTTGTCCTATGTGTATTAGGTCTTAGTGTAGATCAATTAATTCTGACACGTTACAAAGTATTCGGGTTACGTACGGCTGGTATGCCTCCGTACAGTTAGTAGTAAGCTGTAGTGTATATTTGTAGGACTTAGGAACTTTTTGGACAGAAACTGTTTTCTGCTCCTTTTTGGGAATTTCAACTGAGGATTTCTCTCAGATGTATTGGCAGAATTATCTGAAATTTTGCATGTGTGTTCCTCCTTGTATTGGTAATATTTTGGAAAATTATCAGACCTATTGTGTCTCTGGTTTGCTTGGGGATTTATTGTGAAGTTGGTCAGATTTATCAAAGTTCTGGCAGGCTGTTTGGCAGGCTGTTTTTCTGCAACTTTGACTGAGTGTTGCGATTATTCGGTTTGGTATTGTTATATGAAAATTGGTGGGAATACTAATTGGCCTAAGAACTATCTGGTTGAGTAGTTTCAGCGTGGTTTGGTTATTCTGTAGAATTCTGAGTGGAATCAAAGGAGGCTGTTTTGGGGTAGTCTGTGCTGCTTCCGAGGGTACATTCATGGCTAAAAAGGACTATGAACAACACATTACTGTACTGTACTGTACTGCATTGTATTGTACCGTACTATAATGTAAAGTACACCGTGAATCGCTATTAGTGTTAATGTTTTTTCTGCCACTTAAAACATCGCTTCTCCATACACACTTGTCCGCTTCTCAATTTGAGATCGCCAATCAGAAGCTGAGAATGTTACCTTTATCTCGCAACCGTCAGATTCATAATCGGACAAGTGTATACGGAGAAAGTATGTTTTAAGTTGCAAAAAAACCTCACCGTGAATCGCTATTAGCGTAATGAAATAGATAGTTTAATGAAACAATTAGTGTTATTTACGCTAATTGGAAATTTCAATTGTTTCCAAAAAAATATTTATTCTAATTTATCGTTAACTCTGATTTTTAAACAGCTTTGTAATAATTGTCGGCGCACACTAATATATGTGCATGTTCAAAATTGTTCAAATCGTGTGCCGTCGCGTTTTTGTGACATCCGCGTCATTTTTTTTAGAGCACATTTACATGCGCGCGCATTAGCGTAAATATTTTTTCTGTACTTTTATACTTGAAAAAGTACAAAATAATACGGATTTAATAGTCCGTACACCACACTATTTAGAAGGGCACTATATTACAGTTATGAACCTTATTAGGTGGGGTACATCAAATAACGTTTAGAAACATTTAGAATGATTAATTCTATTTGGAATTTTGCCTAAAAAAACCGGGTACTTGAATTAGAGTAATGAACGCTAATAGCGATTCACGGTGTAGTGTTGTGTATCGGTAATGATTTGCTGATAACCGATACGGGTTTTTTTTAGGTTTGCCGATAATCGATATATTGGTACGATATATCGCTATTGCAACTCTAAGACCTCCATTGGCCCTCAGAGTAGGCAGCTCACTAGAAGACCCTGGGATAACCCTGACCCCTTTGAGTTTCCACAAGAATAACCGCCACCTTGACAGATTAAAACTCTGACCCACTCCACCCCTGTGAAGATAAGACTCCCATCAGCCGATAGCAAAAAGAATCTCTGAATTTGCTCCCTTGAGCATTAAGTTATGAAGGGTCAAAGTTGACCTTTTGTACAAGAGCTCTCTGGGAGAGAGTACAAAATTTTCTAAGTCCTACATCCCTCTCTAAATCCTCTACTACTAAAGTACGACACCAATCACTAGAGTGTGTCGTACAGAAAGGTACAGGTGCCGAAGTACTTTCTGTACGACCATCGTACGGCATGGCTGAAATGTTGACGCTTGCCATATCCGGATTAGTTACCATATTCTCCGCAGATGCCGCAAGCTAATGTTGTCGTGCCACGTGGCCTTTGACATGGCGTTGACCATAAAAATGCAAAACGCCTATTTCGCGATTTCGACACCTATCGTGGCCGTTCAATCAAAACCGACTTTTGATTATTGCCGTCGAAAATCAATGTACGGTATTTGTTTCGCCATCGAAACAAATGCGCAGTCTGTGAAGTATATTTTGTAAAACCTATCAAAATCTATAGCTTGTCTCTCTATCTCTAGACAACATAGGCAGCCATGTATCTAGCTCCCTCTTTAACCTTAATGACTACGACAAGTGTGGGAGATGAAGCGGGGAGGTAGAGGCACACTGCCTCGGCATCTTTTCTGCATTTTATTTTGAATCTAGAAAATACAAAAAGAACCATTAATTTCTACACTCCCCTTATTTTCTAGTCACTCTTGAATTTAAGACCACACTTCTCCCTGCAGAAAATTAGCTTAGGGGAAGGCACAGGTTTGGTCATCATATCTGCTACCATCTCGCTATCTAGTCGGTACTCTAAACTGATTATTTTATCTTCTACCTTCTCTATATCAAAGCTGAGTCTAATGTTCCCGTGTTTGGCTTTAAAATGATGTTTAAGATTGGCAAAAATAGTGATTGGTGCATGATTATCACAAAAAAAATTTTGCACACCACTCTTAAGGTGACCAAGCTCACCAAACAAAGACTTGAACCACATCAATTCTTTTACAGAAGAGCAAGAGGCCATACACTCAGCCTCCATGGTGGACTGAGCAATAACCTTTTGTTGTTTACTACTCCTGCAATAAGCCCCATCACCTATAAAAAACACATATCTAGAAGTACATCTCCTCATCGGAGCATCACCATAACTGGCATCTCTCGAAGTAGTGATGTCAGTTTCCCCCCTACCCAAATGCAACTATAGATCCCTAGTTCCTATCATATATCTATGGACTCTCTTAGCTGCCTCCTTATCTCTCTTAGTGGGAGCATTTAGACTTCTACTCAGCACTCCTACAGCTGCATCTAAATCCGCCTGGGTACAATTCATAAAATAGATTAGGCTTCCCACTACTTGCGTGTACTTGTGTTGTTCAAGACCTAATTCCTCGTCTAAGATTATAACGTCTTCTTTCACAATCCCCTCACTTCCCTTCTTTAACTCCATTGGAGTTGTATTACCATTAGCTTTATCCATCTGAAATTTTTCCTACATGTTCCCTATTACTTCTTTCGTAGTTAGTATTATAATATTTCTTTCCTGGTCTCTTTTTACTTGAATTCCCAAAATATATCTTGCCTCCCCCATATCCTTTATCTCAAAATTTCCCTTAAGATCGTTTTTCACTCTATTAATTTTGTCCATTGATTAACTTAAAAAAGCAAACTATCAACATAAATTGCAATAAAAATACCACCTTCCTCATCTTCAAAAACATAGATTGAGTGATCTGAGCTGATCCGGATAAATCCCAGATCGGTAAGAAACTCATCAAGCTTTTATTCCACTGTCGGGGCGTTTGTTTCAAACCATAAAGAGATTTAATCAGCCGGCATACCTTACTCTCCTCTCCTTGCTTCACAAATCCTTCGGGTTCTCGTATGAACATCTCCTCTTCCAATTCTCCATGCAAAAAGGTTGTCTTTATGTCCATCTGGTGCACCTCCATGTCTTTCGTTGGTGCAAGACTGGGAAGTATGCGGACAGAGGGAAATCAGACGACCGAGACAAAGGTTTCCTTAGTCGATTCCCTCTTTCAGTGTAAATCCATTTGCCACTAACCTGACCTTGTAGCGCTCAATAATGTTATCTAGGTTCAGTTTTAATTTAAACACCCACTAACAACCGATTGGTTTTCGGTTAGAGGGACAATCCACCAGCTCCTAAGTATCGGGTGCCATAATTGAGGCCATTTCCTCATTGATGGTTGTCTTCCACCACTTCCTTTCTGGACAATTCATCGCCTCTCCATAAGTCTGAGGTTCATCCGGATGAGATAGTTTTGCAACCTTATTTCTTGCAACCTTTTGCTACTTCTCCTTCCTCCCTCAAAATTTGTTGTCGGAATAGATGGTTTCCGTGGGTCCTTTCGAACAATCTTAGCTTCTCCCCTGTCCTTTGATTTCGGCTCAATTTCCACCACGTCTTCTGCTTTGGGTAGAGTTTTCATTGGAGTTTCAGCGGCCGAGTCCTTCTCGGTCTAATTTGTATCTGCAAGAATGTCATCTTCTATGAAACTTGGATAGTTAGGAAACTCAAAGTCATCGGAAATTTCTGACTCAAATCTGATTTTTATTGACTTTGTATGCTTGAAGGAATCCACTGACTTTTACTTCATCCATATTTCCTAGATGCTTTACTAAGATTATATCTTTTTTTTTAAGATCATAAACTCTGTATCCTTTTACATCCTCATCATATCCTAATAAGTACCCCGGTTTTCCTTTAGAATCCAGCTTCTAATTATTCCGGTCGTCCGCCGACATTGTCTAGCAAATCGCCAAATATCTACTCCCGAATTCCAGCTCCTGTGCGAGCTGTCGATCGCGAACGACATTTGATTTCATCTATTAAAATTAAATGTCGTTTCGTTTATTTCGTGCGGTCCAGTATCGCGTGCAATTCTGCACGTTTCATGTTTATTTGTTTTGTAAGCTGTTAAATGGATTGTGTCGCTACGTCACTGTTTAAATAATTTACACATCCGATATATGTAATGTTTCATCAAGACTTACTAGATAAAGCAGACGGCCTTTTCGTACGGCAGTTGTTGAAATCACTAGATTTAGGGGAGGTATTTTCTAAGTCTTAATTAGTTAAAATAGTTAAAAGAAAAGCACAGACAACATGCCTCCACCTTCTCTCTCTAGCCCCAATACTTGTCGTAGTCACTAAAGGAGAGAGAGGGCGGTGGAGCCATGGCTGCCTCTGCTCCATAGGCAGGATTAATGAGTGACCTAAGTCACTCTCTACAAAAAGGTTGAGTCCGGCAGGACTCGAACCTTTGACCGGCAGAGCGAGGCATAGCCGTCAGCTCTTACTCGTCTATCGTAGTAGTCCGTTAGGATACATAGGATTTGATAGCTATTCAAACATTAGCTACATCATTAATCCTATTAACGGAATATCAAATTAAGGACATAGGAACTGGTAGGGATTTAGTGCGCACGAAACAAATATACCAGACATTTGTTATTTTGGACGGCGAACATTAAAAGCCGGTTTGGATCATACAGCCCGCATCATCGCTGGGATCCCTGAATGGCCGTGTTGGCGGTTTTTGGATGTGACATGACCCGTCGACACGTGGCAAGATATCATTGGGAAGCGGGAATCCCGTGGAGCATGAGGACAAGTCCGAAGGAGACAGACGTCCTCTCTATGGCCTTGTTGTACACCAGACGTACAAAAAGTACATCGGCTGTAGTACCTTTTTATACTATATAGTCTTCTAATTGGTTCGTACATCAATAGATAGGGGTTGTGAGAGGGGTTTAGGACTTAGAGGATTGAGGAAGTAGCCGCCTCTCTCCCAACAAGCTTTTATAAATATTGGCATCTTTGCCACTTGATAATTATTTCCTGGTTGGGCATTTTCAGTGATTCTTTTTACTGTGGACTCAGAGGAGTCTAAACTGCACAGGGGTGCAGTCAGATTGTCTATTTATCTGCTTGGGTAGCAGTGATCCAAATTGAAAGAGGGCTAGCTAAAAGCTATCTAGAGGCTTCTTGAATTCAGTGATCCAATGGGGGACACAAAATTGCACGTTATAGGCCCACCCTCTAGGGTGCCCATCTTCAACGGATTTGAGTTCATTTACTGGGGCATTGTGTGAAATACGATACTAGTGTATCGTCAGTGGATGAGTGAAACGTCCATCTCAGGGGACTCCACCATGGTCTGATGGAGTGAGGTTTTCTGCAGCAGCATCTGCTCCAACGGAGGAGACACACGAAAGGGACAGCACTGTATCCGAAAAATGGAAAGGAAAGGAGACACCTCTTACTTCTATTGCCACAGCACCTGGAGTGTTGATATTTGAGTATTTTCTAGGTCTTTATTTAGGATAGGAAAAGAGTAGAGGCATTCTGCCTCTGACTCCCTTCTCTAAGCCCCCACACTTGTGTTGGTTTGAAAAGATAGTTTCGTGCATGTGTGTAGTTTCATTTGTACACAATGGTTCGTGAGTACAGGACGTGAGTTTAATGCGTATGCTATTTGAATTTACTGTGGAGGTTCCAATAGATTTATGGATTGGGGGGAAGTAATAATGTTGGTTTTGGAAACCTTTAGTCCTCTCTATATCTCGTGTGTGAGAAAGAGAGTATAGACTTAGCCGGTTTTGTGTACAAACTGAGTTGACGTAGACAAGTTGTGGTGTGGTATGTAAATCGAAAGGGAGTTCACAAATTTGGTACACTCTATGTACACGTGTCGGTCCGTGGGGAAGTCAAGCTTGGTTGAGTTGGTTGACAAAGTACATATTTACTTGAAGGACCAGATTTTCACGTGGAGGTTCATCTTCGGTGATGAATGAATACGCGGACGGTGGACGGAGTTCGCCGTCATTTTTGGAGGAGGAATATTGACTGAACCGTCATTTTAGTAGACTAACTTTGACTGAGTACTTTAGCAGCGGCTAGGGTTAAGAATTGATGTAAATACTTGTACGGTAGATGGCGCGGATTAGCTTGATTAATTTTTAATGTACCGACACACCACGGTAGTTGTGGTACGGTGTAGATCAGGTGTAGGTTCACTTTGTATATATAAGACTTAAGCATTTTTGGACAGAAACAGTTTCTGCTCCTTTTTGGTAATTTCATCTGAGAATTTATCTCAGTTTTATTGGCGGAATTATCTGAAATTTTGCATGTGTGTTCCTCTTTGTATTGGAAACATTGTGAAATATTTGCAGACCTTATGTGTGTCTGGTTTTCTTGGGACTGCATTGTGAAGTTGGTCAGATTTATCAAAGTTATGGCAAGCTGTTTTTCTGCAACTTTGACAGGGTGATGTGGTAATTCTGGTTGGTATATTTATATGGGAATTTGTGGGAATACTTCGTGTCCTAGGAAATATCTGCTTGTGTAGTTTCAGCTTGGTTTGTTAATTATGTAGAATACTGAGTAGAATCAAAGTAGGCTGTTTTGGGTTAGTCTGTGGTGCTTCCAAGGGTACATTCATGGCTGAAAATGGCTATGAACAACAACTTAATGTAGTCACTGAAGGCTGGAGAGGGAGCTAGAGCCATTGCTACCTAAGCTCTCTAGAGATGACAAGGGGAAAAGTGGGTAGACTTACCGAAAGTTCCTTGACGGACCCAGGAATTGATCTTTGAACCTGCCGTTTGTCAAGTCACCTGTAGCCGTTAGCCTTACCCATTTAGTCAAGGACTAGTGCTATGACATATACGGTTTGATAGGTATTTCAATAGTTACATTTAGGGTTTTTCATTTAACTAGATTACGCTATATAGGACATAGAAACAATTGTACTTTTATTACCGGACAAAACAAATAGTACGGACATTTATTTCGACGGTCCGTATTAAATGACGATATAAATCGGGCGGCCATGGTTATTGCCGGTTTCGTGGAAATGATAATTTGGCGGTTTGCGGACGTCACCACTCCGGATGACACGTGGTGACATCATACGGGTTGCGAAATCTTCGGAACGGAACACAACAAATCCAGATGTGACAAATGTCACATTATGGCAATATCGTACAATGTCCGTACATAAATGACTTCGACACCTGTACTTTCTTGTCTGGTACCGTTTTCCTGACGTGGCATGACATGGCGCCACGTGGAGAGATAAGATTTGGAGGCAGAAATTCTGGAGATTATATGAGCGAATTTGGATAAGATATGTGTTGACATTTTAGCCATGTCGTACGATAGCCGTACAAAAGGTACATCGGCACCTATACCTTTATGTGTTGTTTTTGGAAGATTCATTTTCGTACATGCGTGCGCTCGCATGTTCGCATACTTAGTAACCAAATGTAATATGGTGGTTCGAATGGATTTGTAGTTTGGGGGGTAATTGTACGAATGAATTTAAAATGACGTAAATTACAAATTGAGTGACGCGAAGTAGCGTACGAATAATACGGAATACAAAATGGAAATGGACAGCGGATCGCTTCGCGATCCGATTTGAAATGTTTGAAATATTTATATTGTACGCCGGCCGTACGGAATCTAATGTGACGGGCGACAATTATGGAAAGTACGCGATGGTACAAAAGAATCTTTTTGGATAAGTATACTTCAATTTTGACGTACGGCGTATCAATTTTGGACAGTTGTACTTTTATTTGGTCAGCGACATTTATGGCGAAGTACGTAGTAACGGTACGGACTAATTTGGATGGTTTGACGAGGTTTCGACAAGTAGATTTTCATGACCACGCGGCGCGACATCGAGGGTGCCGATTAAGAGCGACGGACGGCGGATATAGGCCGCCGAGATTTTTTATGAAGTGGTGACGCGAAATCGCGTCAATCACACGATATTTATTTTTGGACGTTCCGGATTGTTTGACAAGTTAGTCATGGTACACGTGGAGGGCGAACGGCGTCTACCGATATTTTTAAGGGACCACATTGTTTTTTATGACACATTATCTAGTGGACCGTACATATGCGATGTCGGTTCAATACGTGGATCTATCTACAAGTGACTAAGCGAGTTGTCGCTTATGACGCGTATTTTGCGGACGCGTCGGTGAAAATATTTGAAATAACATTGTTTTGTCGTATGTGTAATAATAATTTAGTATTGATTATGACAGTTTTTATTTAGATGATCATTTAGGGTTTCGGCAGTTTAATTTGTGTGTTGTCGTACTTGCCGACAAGTGTACGCTTATGATTGGTTGACTTTCAGGTGTACACTTACAGTTAGGATTATTTGTCGTAATAGGTTCTCATGATGTAATACTACTTAGTGGAAGGTACGTTGGCTATTTTGACATGTAGCAATTCATTGACAGCTCACAAGTGTATATATAGGAATGAGCTTTGTTAGGAATCAATCATCAATGCTGGTTAGTAAAAGTGGGGACCGAAGATGTAAACTTTTAGGGTTGCCGATTAGGTCATGCATTTGGGTAAATGTGTTTATTGGTATACTTCTCTTTATTTAATGTTTATGTGAGATTGCACTCTTTTGTTATTATTTATTTATGTTGTTTTATATATGTTTGATATGCATTGTTTATGCATTTGTCCTAGGGTTTGTTTATGTCGATTATTCCATCAAACCTTAGATGTTGTCATAGGGTTTATTTATGTTGATTATTCCATGAAACCCTAAATGTTGTTTGTTGCGTCTGTGTACGCATATGGAGGATGCATTTCATATGATTGTTCGTCGACCTATTTTTGCTTAGCTTTTTGCATGATAGTTTGGGTCGCTTCTGCGGTCTATTTTAGACCAAAGAACAACAGGTTATGGGCCCACACCCCATCTATCATATGTTAGGTTAAGTCGAGATAGGTTTGTGTCACACGCATTGTAGCGGGTTAATTTTGTTCTTGCTGGTTGTATTGCAGTAATGGTGTCTGTGTACCCATGAGATCGGCCTTATCATAGTGTTGGTATGTGCCGAGTTTAATCTTGCATCGCCCCAAGGGGTAACTTAGTGACAGTGCCGAAATGTCTACCCTCAATGAAAATGATTACTTATGAGAAATAATATTTTATTTTTGGAAAATGTATATTTGTTTTTGGTGGAGAGATTCGAGAAGTTAAGTTTTGACATTTGGTGGAGATTCGACATTTGGGGGAGAGAGATCCGGAAGGTGGAGTTGTGACATGTGATGGAGAGATCCAAATTTGTGGATTGATGATTGTTGAAAATTGGATTTGTAATGTAGATTTTGAGTTATTGGAAATTTTTGGGAAATGTGACATTATTAGAATTTTTGAGAAAATACTATTTGTTATATGAATTTTTATGGGAAATTTTGGGATTTGATAGTTTATGAAAAGAAAAAAAATTATTATTGAAATCTAGATTTGTTATAATGAGGTAGGAATTATTTGAGCGGGGATATATTATTAGTGTGATAATTTGGCTTTAATTTTTAGTTGATTTGTGATAGAATTTTGGGAATGTAGATCCGGATTTAGATATTGGAAGGAATTATTTTTATTGTAATTGGAAAATGAAAATATATATATATTATGTATTATGAAATTTGGATGGTATGTGGAGGCAGCGGAAGCGATGGTGGAACAAGTGAGAAAATTCTGGCGGAGGCATTTGGTGGATTCAAATGGAGGAGGCAGCTGAAGGTGACATTGGTGACAGCTGATGACGTAGTTCTATGGAGTGTGACAGATGATGACGTGGCGTCATGGATTTACGAAACTAAATCTTCGGGGGAGTGTTGTTTTTGGAAGATTCATTTTCGTACATGCGTGCGCTCGCATGTTCGCATACTTAGTAACCAAATGTAATATGGTGGTTCGAATGGATTTGTAGTTTGGGGGGTAATTGTACGAATGAATTTAAAATGACGTAAATTACAAATTGAGTGACGCGAAGTAGCGTACGAATAATACGGAATACAAAATGGAAATGGACAGCGGATCGCTTCGCGATCCGATTTGAAATGTTTGAAATATTTATATTGTACGCCGGCCGTACGGAATCTAATGTGACGGGCGACAATTATGGAAAGTACGCGATGGTACAAAAGAATCTTTTTGGATAAGTATACTTCAATTTTGACGTACGGCGTATCAATTTTGGACAGTTGTACTTTTATTTGGTCAGCGACATTTATGGCGAAGTACGTAGTAACGGTACGGACTAATTTGGATGGTTTGACGAGGTTTCGACAAGTAGATTTTCATGACCACGCGGCGCGACATCGAGGGTGCCGATTAAGAGCGACGGACGGCGGATATAGGCCGCCGAGATTTTTTATGAAGTGGTGACGCGAAATCGCGTCAATCACACGATATTTATTTTTGGACGTTCCGGATTGTTTGACAAGTTAGTCATGGTACACGTGGAGGGCGAACGGCGTCTACCGATATTTTTAAGGGACCACATTGTTTTTTATGACACATTATCTAGTGGACCGTACATATGCGATGTCGGTTCACTACGTGGATCTATCTACAAGTGACTAAGCGAGTTGTCGCTTATGACGCGTATTTTGCGGACGCGTCGGTGAAAATATTTGAAATAACATTGTTTTGTCGTATGTGTAATAATAATTTAGTATTGATTATGACAGTTTTTATTTAGATGATCATTTAGGGTTTCGGCAGTTTAATTTGTGTGTTGTCGTACTTGCCGACAAGTGTACGCTTATGATTGGTTGACTTTCAGGTGTACACTTACAGTTAGGATTATTTGTCGTAATAGGTTCTCATGATGTAATACTACTTAGTGGAAGGTACGTTGGCTATTTTGACATGTAGCAATTCATTGACAGCTCACAAGTGTATATATAGGAATGAGCTTTGTTAGGAATCAATCATCAATGCTGGTTAGTAAAAGTGGGGACCGAAGATGTAAACTTTTAGGGTTGCCGATTAGGTCATGCATTTGGGTAAATGTGTTTATTGGTATACTTCTCTTTATTTAATGTTTATGTGAGATTGCACTCTTTTGTTATTATTTATTTATGTTGTTTTATATATGTTTGATATGCATTGTTTATGCATTTGTCCTAGGGTTTGTTTATGTCGATTATTCCATCAAACCTTAGATGTTGTCATAGGGTTTATTTATGTTGATTATTCCATGAAACCCTAAATGTTGTTTGTTGCGTCTGTGTACGCATATGGAAGATGCATTTCATATGATTGTTCGTCGACCTATTTTTGCTTAGCTTTTTGCATGATAGTTTGGGTCGCTTCTGCGGTCTATTTTAGACCAAAGAACAACATTATGTACTATACAGTAATGAGATTGGTCCCTACCTCAGTACTAGAGGGTTTAGAGAGGGGTTTAAGACTTAGAATATTTTGGGTAGGTAGCCACCTCTCTCCCAAAGAGCATCTATATAAAAGGCAAACTTTGACGAGCCATAAAAATTAATTTACTCGGCCATTTTCAGTTATTCTTTTTGCGGAAGACTCAAGGGAGTCTAGGCTACACGAGGGTGTAGTCGGTCAAAGTTTTGCCTGTGTGGGTGGCTGCATTTGTAAGGGAAAGTCAAAGTGGGTGAATATATCCAAATCACATATTCTAACTTTGCATTCTGTGGTGGAACTGAGCACACACAAAGTCTCCCTTCACAAGGGTGAAGCTTTAGTGGGGTTTTGATTGTCAAAGGGTCAATCATTTGGGTTTATATAAACTTGGAGTCGGCACTATCTAGATTAGTTTCTTTTGATCTGCGAATTCTGTGTGGCAATGGTGCCTATAGAATTTCATGTTATGGGCCCACCATCTAGAGTGCTTATGTTTGATGGAACAGACTTCAGTTATTAGGAGTTCATGATGGAGGGATTGCTTTTCGAGAAGCACTTAGGGGGAAATGTTTCGGGACAAGTGAGGTGTCTGCCACCGTCGTTTGGAGGAGCTCACTATGGAGAATCATCTGGGGATGCCCACAAAACCAACCGGAGTTCAGATGCAACGGAAGGTAAAGGGAAAATCATTACCGTGGAATGGGAAATAGGGGAAAAGGATAAAGGGACACCTATGGTGAGGGGAGCTAGGCTCTCAGCTATGGTACCACTTGTAGGGATTGAAACTGAAGAAAGTGACAGAAAATATGGGAATACAAAAACACTATAGCAAAGCATCTCATACTTAGAAACGTGTGTAAGTCCATAGCTATCACTGATATAAACTTAACGAAGTCTTCAGAGATATGGGAAGCACTAATTCAGATTTATAAGAGTGAGACTATACAGAGGCAGTAGTTAGTAAAACAAGAAATAGAGGCCTATGTTTATAAAGGCGGTAGCATGATAGAGTTTTGCAATGATATTGCTGCGTTATATGTTGAGCTTGCTAATGCGGGATATGTAGAATTTGAGGAGAGAAAGATTAATACACTTATCATGAATATCCCAGACGAGTACGAAGATATCATTTGCCGTATGCAGTGAATGGATGTCTCCTCGTGGACTTAGAGCATTACCATAGGGATAATACTTGTGAGGGGAAGCAGTTTGGAGCTTCGCAGGGGAAGTGACATTGTGACTCCATTTACAGCTGGTGGTGACTGGTGGAAGCGTGATTTGTGGAATGGCGGTGACGAGCGGAAATGTGATGAGAGGAAGAATGATAAAGGTAAACCTTATCGGAACTTTGGTGGAAAGAGAGGGAGAGGAAAAGAAAGGGGAGCTTTGAAAAACGGGGTTTGCTTTGCTTGTAGGAAAGCGGGCCACTATATAGAGGAGTGTCCTTGTTTGGAAGAACTTAGAAGTTGGTATATGAATGAGGAGGAAGCAGGGGAAGAGGAGAAAGAGGATGAAGAAAATTTGAAGTTTTTTCTCATCGGTAGAATGGAGAAGAGAGAAAAGTACACGGAAATTCCACGAAAGCAACAGTGTGCTTTTGGTGGTATAAGGGAAGTAAAGGGAAGGGAGGTACTTGAGGGAGTTAGAAATAATGAGGATAATTTTATAGATATGTTGGAAACAGAAAACTGGTCGGTTAGGGAGACTTCAACGGATTCCGAGGAAAGGGGAGAAGTAAAAGTAGAGGGGGCTTTAAACGATAGGGGAGAAGAGAAATATTTAATGAAAGGTTTAGGGGAGGAGAAATATTTATTGGGAATTGAGTCAGAAAGTGATAATGGAAAGAATTCCATGGGAGAGAGTGAGGAAAGTTCAGAAAATGGGGTGAGTATCATGGACAAAAATATGAGTACGGAAGATGTAGGTTTTATGAGGAACTTAGTGGGGATTCTTGATTTAATGATAAGTTTGGGGGGTAATGGCTTTGACATCACTAATGGGAGTGATGCCATTTATGAAAGGGGTGCTTGTAAAAGGGATAACATCTGGGTGTGTGTTGCAGAATAGAGATGGGGCTGGCTGGTTCAATTGCAAGAGGGAAATCGGTTTTTTGTGTTGATGGAAAAGAGATGAGGCGGATAATATCTTTGCTCGGATTTATGAAAAGTGGGATGCTGAATAAAACGTATGATCAACTAGATGGAATGTTTACTTCAGCTCATTTAATCTACCTTACTAAATATGATGGTGTTGTCTTAAAGTTTTATGAAAGGAAAAGGAAAAGGAAGAGGAAAAGGAAAAGGGGAAGGGAATGTTTGTTTATTTGCCTATAAGAAGTAAAGGGAAATAGACTAGAAAATAAGGGAAGTGTTGATATTTGAGTATTTTCTAGGTCTTTATTTAGGATAGGAAAAGAGCAGAGGCAGTCTGCCTCTGACTCCCTTCTCTAAGCCCCCACAGTTGTTGTGGTCACTGAAGGCTAGAGAGGGAGCTAGAGCCATGGCTACCTAAGCTCTCTAGAGAAGACACGAGGAAAAGTGGGTAGACTTACCGAAAGTTACTTGACGGACCCAGGAATTGATCCTGGAACCTGCCGTCCGTCAAGTCACCCGTAGCCGTTAGCCTTATCCATTTAGTATAAGACTAGTGCTATGACATATAGGGTTTGATAGGTATTTAAATAGTTTCATGTAGGGTTTTTTCATTTAACTAGATTACGCTATATAGGACATAGAAACAATTGTACTTTTAGTAGCGGACGAAACAAATAGTACGGACATTTGTTTCGACGGTCCGTATTAAATGACAATATAAATCGGACGGCCATGGTTAGCGCCGGTTTCGTGGAAATGATAATTTGGCGGTTTGCGGACGTCACCACTCCGGATGACACGTGGTGACATCATACGGGTTGCGAAATCTTTGGAACGGAACACAACAAATCCAGATGTGACAAATGTCACATTATGGCAATATCGTACAATGTCCGTACAAAAATGACTTCGACACCTGTACTTTCTTGTCTGGTACCGTTTTCCTGACGTGGCATGACATGGCGCCACGTGGAGAGATAAGATTTGGAGGCAGGAATTCAAGAGACTGTTGAAATTTATGTATTTTCTAGGTCGGTATTGGAAAAATAAATAGAGTAAGTCAGCAAAGGCAACATGCTTCTCGCTCAACTCTCTCCGGTCCCCATACTTGTTGCAGTCACTGAAGACTAGAGAGAGAGCTAGAGCCATGGCTGTCTAAAGAGGATAGGCTAATTCGTAGTTTGTACAAAATTGTGTATGCCGGATCCAAGATTTTATCTAGGAAGCTATATCCTAAAATATACGTTAGCTTTAGCCTATAGCTTAGAGTCAACGATGGCATATGTAGGGTACAATAGGTATTTATAAGTGTATAAGTAGAGAGTTCTAACAAACTAACAAATAACCAAAAACTGCTCTATATCAGATTTGAACCATGGTCTGTGGTTATATTTGTAGGGTAAACCTTAACCAATAAGGCGTTGACGAAACGATACACGCGATGGGTTTCAAAGATATCTAAACGTTAACGCAACAGCTAATTATCAGCAGACTAACCAAAAGGAGCAATTTCTGCATGTATGCGAATCTGAACCGTGTAAAATATGTTTTAATCAGAAGGCCGACATTATAGCCGCCACGCGAAGTGAGCTTTTGGCGGCATACGGAGATAGCGTCACGCGGTGCCACGTGGCGCCTCATTATTTTATACCGGAGAAGATGGGAGGAGGAACCATGGCTTCTGATTTCACAGGTGTCACCTTGACGACCATGTCGTACAATGGCCGTACAATAAGTACATCTCCTATTGTACCTTCTTGTACTTTATAGTGTTCCTATTGGACTAGGGTTTAGTAGTAGGTAGTCGTGAGTAGGCAGACCAAGACTTAGTGATATTTAGGTACCTCTCTCTAAGAGAGCTTGTAACTATAAAGGTCAACTTTGACCAGCCATAACTTAATGCTCGGGTGAGCAAATTCAGCGATTTTTTTTGCTGCGGACTCAGGGGAGTCTAGGCCTCAAAGGGGTGTAGTCGGTCAGAGGTTTTTGCGTGTCAGGGTGGCACTTATTCAGTGGGAAATTCAAAGTGGGGAATACTATCCAAAACACATATTCAAGCTTTGCATTCTGTGGTGGAACTGAGCACACACAAGGTCTTATCTTCACAGGGGTGAAGTTGTATTGGGATTTTGATTATCAAGGGATCATTCATTTGGGTTTATATCAACTTGGAGTCGGCACTATCTAGATAAGCTTCTTTTGGATCTGCCAATTTTGTGGGCAATGGAGACCACAGAATTTCAGAGACGATAAGAGCGAATTCGGATAAGACATGTGTTGATACTTTAGCCATGTCGTACGATGGCCGTACAAAAGGTAAACAGACAACTGTACCTTTATGTATGATACAGTAATGTGATTGGTCCCTACCTCAGTACTAGAGGGTTTAGAGTGGGGTTTAGGACTTAGAATATTTCGGGAAAGTAGCCACCTCTCTCCCAAAGAGCATCTGTATAAAAGGCAAACTTTAGCGAGCCATGAAAATTAATTTACTTGGCTATTTTTAGTGATTCATTTTCGACGGACTCAAGGGAGTCCATGCTACACAAGGGTGTAGTCGGTCAAAGTTTTTGCCTGCCTAGGTGGCTGCATTTCTAAGGAAAAGTCAAAGTGGGGGAATGTATCCAAATCACATATTCTAACTTTGCATTCTGTGGTGGAACTGAGCACACACAAAGTCTCGCTTCACAGGGGTGAAGCTTTAATGGGGATCTGATTGTTAAGGGAATAATTTTTTAGGTTTATATAAACTTGGAGTCGGCACTATCTAGATTAGCTTCTTTTGATCTGCGAATTCTGTGTGGCAATGGAGCTCATAGAATTTCACGTTATGTGCCCAACATCTAGGGTGCCTATGTTTGATGAAACAAACTTCACTTATTGGGAGTTCAAGATGGAGAGATTGCTTTTCGAGAAGCACTTATGGGGAATTGTTTCGGGACAAGTGAGGTGTCTGCCACCGTGCTTTGAAGGAGCTCACTATAGAGAATCATCTAGGGATGCCCACAAAACCAACCGGAGTTCAGATGCAACGGAAGGTAAAGGGAAAATCATTACCGTGGAAGGGAAATAGGGGAGAAGGATAAATGGACACCCATGGTGAGAGGAGCTAGGCTCTCAGCTATGGTACCACTTGTAGGGATTAAAACTGAAAAAGTGATATAAAAATATGGGAATACAAAAACACTATAGGAAAGCATCTCATACTTAGAAACGTGTGTAAGTCCATAACTATCACTCTTATAAACTTAAAGAAGTATTCAGAGATATGGGAAGCACTAATTCAGATTTATAAGAGTGAGACTATACAGAGGCAGCAGTTAGTAAAACTAGAAATAGAGGCATATGTTTATAAAGGCGGTAGAATGATAGGGTTTTGCAATGATATTGCTGCGTTATATGTTGAGCTTGCTAGTGCGGGATATGTAGAATCTGAGGAGAGAAAGATTAATATTCTAATCATGAAACTCCCAGATGAGTACGAAGACATCATTTACCGTATGTTGGAAATGGATGGCTCCTCGTGGACTTAGAGCATTACCATGGGAATAATACTTGTGAGGGAAAGCACTTTGGAGCTTCGCAGGGGAAGTGACATTGAGACTGCATTTACAGCTGGTGGTGACTAGTGGAAGCGTGATTTGTGGAATGGCGGTGACGAGCGGAAACGTGATGAGAGGAAGAATGATAAAGGTAAACCTTATCGGAACTTTGGTGGAAAGAGAGGGAGAGGAAAAAAGAGGGGAGCTTTGAAAAAAAGGGTTTGCTTCGCTTGTAGGAAACGGGGCCACTATATGGAGGAGTGTCCTTGTTTGGAAGAACTTAGAAGCTGGTATATGAATGAGGAGGAATAAGGGGAAGAGGAGAAAGAGGATGAAGAAATTTTGGAGCTTCTTCACATCGGTAGAATGGAGAAGAGAGAAAAGTACACGGAAATTCCACGAAAGCAACAGTGTGCTTTTGGTGGTATAAGGGAAGTAAAGGGAAGGGAGGTACTTAAGGGAGTTAGAAATAATGAGGATAATTTTATAGATATGTTGGAAAGAGAAAACTGGTCGGTTAGGGAGACTTCAACGCATTACGAGGAAAGGGGAGAAGTAAAAGTAGAGGGGGCTTTAAAGGATAGGGGAGAAGAGAAATATTTAATGAAAGGTTTAGGGGAGGAGAAATATTTATTGGGAATTGAGTCAGAAAGTGATAATGGAAAGAATTCCATGGGAGAGAGTGAGGAAAGTTCAGAAAATGGGGTGAGTATCATGGACAAAAATATGAGTACGGAAGATGTAGGTTTTATGAGGAACTTAGTGGGGATTCTTGATTTAATGATAAGTTTGGGGGGTAATGGCTTTGACATCACTAATGGGAGTGATGCCATTTATGAAAGGGGTGCTTGTAAAAGGGATAACATCTGGGTGTGTGTTGCAGAATAGAGATGGGGCTGGCTGGTTCAATTGCAAGAGGGAAATCGGTTTTTTGTGTTGATGGAAAAGAGATGAGGCGGATAATATCTTTGCTCGGATTTATGAAAAGTGGGATGCTAAATAAAACGTATGATCAACTAGATGGAATGTTTACTTCAGCTCATTTAATCTACCTTACTAAATATGATGGTGTTGTCTTAAAGTTTTATGAAAGGAAAAGGAAAAAGAAGAGGAAAAGGAAAAGGGGAAGGGAATGTTTGTTTATTTGCTTATAAGAAGTAAAGGGAAATAGACTAGAAAATAAGGGAAGTGTTGATATTTGAGTATTTTCTAGGTCTTTATTTAGGATAGGAAAAGAGTAGAGGCAGTCTGCCTCTGACTCCCTTCTCTAAGTCCCCACACTTGTTGTGGTCACTAAAGGCTAGAGAGGGAGCTAGAGCCATGGCTACCTAAGCTATCTAGAGAAGACAAGAGGAAAAGTGGGTAGACTTACCGAAAGTTACTTGACGGACCCAGGAATTGATCCTGGAACCTACCGTCCGTCAAGTCACCCGTAGCCGTTAGCCTTATCCATTTAGTATAGGACTAGTGCTATGACATATAAGGTTTGAAAGGTATTTGAATAGTTACATGTAGGGTTTTTCATTTAACTGGATTATGCTATATAGGACATAGAAACAATTGTAATTTTAGTAGCGGAAGAAATAAATAGTACGAACATTTGTTTCGACAGTCCGTATTAAATGACGATATAAATCGGACGACCATGGTTAGCGCCGGTTTGGCGGAAAGGATAATTTGGCGGTTTGCGGACGTCACCACTCCGGATGACACGTGGTGACATCATACGGGTTGCGAAATCTTCGGAACGGAACACAACAAATCCAAATGTGACAAATGTCACATTATGGCAATATCGTACAATGTCCGTACAGAAAGTACTCCAACACCTGTACTTTCTTGTCTGGTACCGTTTTCGTGACGTGGCATGACATGGCGCCACGTGGAGAGATAAGATTTGGAGGCAGGAATTTTAGAGATTATAAGAGCGAATCTGGATAAGACATGTGTTGACATTTTAGCCATGTCGTAAGATGGCCGTACAAAAGGTACACCAATACCTGTACCTTTATGTACTATACAATAATGTAATTGGTCCCTACCTCAGTATTAGAGGGTTTAGAGAGGGGTTTAGGACTTAGAATATTTCAGGTAGGTAGCCACCTCTCTCATTGAGAGCATTTGTATATAAGGCAAATTTTGGCGAGCCATAATAATTAATTTACTTGGCCATTTTTTGTGATTCTTTTTTCTCCGGACTCATGGGAGTCGAGGCTACACAAAAGTGTAGTCGGTCAATGTTTTTGCCTGCCTGGGTGGTTGCATTTCTAAGGGAAAGTCAAAGTGAGTGAATGTATCCAAATCACATATTCTAACTTTGCATTCTGTGGTGGAACTGAGCACATACAAAGTCTCGCTTCACACGGGTGAAGCTTTAATGGGGATCTGATTGTTAAGGGGTCAATCATTTGGGTTTATATAAACTTGGAGTCGGCACTATCTAGATTAATTTCTTTAGATCCGCTAATTCTGTGTTGCAATGGAGTTCATAGAATATCACGGAGCGGTGGTCGTGAAGACAAAGGAAAACGATATTCAAATGTGGGAGCACACCAACATGAATGCCTGGCATTTCATTCAAAGGCACCTCACTTAAGCTTTGGCGACCTCTCATCTTCATATCTTCAAGGCCGAGGAGTTGTGGATGACTTTAGTGGAGATCTATAGGGCTGGTACCATTCAGGAGCTCTAGGTGGTGAAGCAAAGGTTGGGGAGTTATACTTACAAAAAAAGGAAGATGTTAGATTACTATAATGATCTCTCTTGCCTTTATATGGAGATGGAGAGTGCCGGATGGACAGGCACAATGAAGATGAAAGTTAACACTCTCATCATGAAGCTGCTTGAGGAGTATGAAAATATAGTGTACCGAGTGCAAAAAATGGATGATAGTTCTTGGAAGTGGAACAATGTGGTCCAAATGATACTCGTACAGGAGATCACCATCGAGATCCGCAGAGGAGGAAAGAGCGTTCAAGCTCTAGCTGCCGGATCACACCGGTGGAGGAGAGATGCGAAGAAGCCAAACAATATCTTCAAAATAGATCAATCTAGAGAACCTATGCCTCCAAAGGGTCCCCAGAGAGCTTCTGTACAAAAGGTCAACTTTGACCCTCCATAACTTACTGCTCAGGGGAGCAAATTCAGAGATTCTTTTTGCTATCGACTCAGGGGAGTCTTGTCTTCACAGGGGTGAAGTTGGTTTGAGTTTTTGTCTGCCAGGGTGGCAGTTATTTTTGCTTAAACACAAAGGGGTCAGGATTATCCTAGAGGCTTCTTGGAAGCTGTCCACTCTGAGGACTTATGGAGGTCTCAGAGTTTCACAAGTCTTTTGAGGAAGAGGATGGGGAGCTTCTCCTTGACGAGAATTTGGAGGCGAAGGAGATTCCTCAGAAACAAATGTGTGCTGTTGGAGCCATTTGAGAAGCTCCAGAGGAACGATGGATCATCGATTCAAGTGCATCCATGCATATGTGCCGTGTTACTCACCTCTTACTAAACTAAGAAAGAACTTTACTGTAGAAATAGAGTATGCGGATGGGAGAGTAGTTACCACAGATCTAGTGTGCTCGGTAGATGTGAAAGTTTTAGTGGAGGGTGAGACTTCTATACTCACCTTCTCAGATGTGCTCTACATTCCTGAGCTGAGTAAAAATCTTGTGTCTACATCTGTATTAGATGACAAGGATTTTGATACCTTCAGTAGAAAGGGATTCTTTACAGCTAAGTACAGTGATAAAGTCTACTTCACAGTAGATAAGGGTATCTAAGGAATGTTTAGGCTTAGCCTGAGTAATGAAAACAAGAATGCTTACTATGGTGATGTCCTGAGCTTGATGATCTGGCATAAGTGGTTTGGGCATGTGCATTTTGATACGCTGAGGGGAATGAAGAAGCTGGGTGTTGTAGAAGGCATTCTGTTTGGGGATACTGAAATGATGGATGATTGTAGTGCCTGTGTCCAAGGTAAGGCTCACTAACTTCCCTTTCCCAAAACTGCCACCTATAGAGGTGGGAAAGTACTAGATCTGGTCCACACAGATATCTAGAGACCAGCAAGAGTACCTTCGGTTGGGGAGAAGAGGTATATGCTGACAATTACTGATGATTGGTCTAGATATTATAGAGTCTACTTCCTGAAAACAAAGTTTGAAACACCAAAGTACTTCAAAGAATACCAAGCCTGGAGTGATAAGTTTTACGGAACCCCCATTAAGAGAATACGAAGTGATAATAGGGGAGAGTACACCTCAAACCAGTTTGAAGAATACTTAAGAGATGAGGAAGTTCAGCATCAGAAAACTGCACCAAATAGACCAGAACAAAATGGGGTAGTTAAGAGGTTGAACCGGACTTTAAGAGATAGTGTGTGTAGTATGTTGACAGATAAGAAAATAGGAAGAAGATTTTGGGCAGAAGCCATGAATTGTGTTAACTACATTAAGAATAGAGTCTTCACTACAATTGTCAAAAGAATGACACCTTATGAGAGATGGGTTGGAAGGAAACCGGATATCTCTCACTTGAAAGTATTCAGTAGCCAAGTTTACAGTCTTGACACAGATAAGAAAAACTGGAAACTAGATGCTAAAAGAAAACCGAGATATTTTGTGGGATACGTTTAGGATGTCAAGGGATATAGAGACTATCACTTAGCTAAACAAGATATCATTATGGTAAAACACCTAGTTGTCATCGATGAAGGGAAGTTATTTGATCCTTTGAAATACACTACGAAAATGAGAATTAGTTTTGAGTCCAACATTGAGGATGACTTAGATCTTCCCAAAAAGGACACAAGTGAAAACGTGATTGCAGATTCAGGGGAGATCGAAGATGGGGTAGATGTACCGGAATATCCTCATATTTCTACACACTCAGAGGAGAGAGAGAAAGAGGAGCCAAAACCGGTTTTCATGGATAGGGGAGCTGATGAGACAGTGCAGAGGAATCCAAGACTTCCCTCCATTCCAGCTTCGGACTTCGAGGGAGGATGGAGGAGCAACAAAAGACTAAAAGATAAACAGGCTGCTCACAAGGTAACAAAGCTATCTCACCCAGATGAGCCTCAATCATACTCTGAGGCAATGGATAGTTCGGAGAAAGACCGATGGGTCAGAGCCATAAATGATAAGATGAATTCCATCATAGAAGCGAATACTTGGGAGCTAGTGGATGTCCTCTAGATAGAAAACCTATCGAGTGCAAATGGGTATTTAAACTGAAGCTGAACCCTGATAATACCATTGAGAGATATAAGGCTCGGTTGGTAGCAAAGGGTTCACCCAAAAAGTGTTGAATTTTTTGGGCCTCACTCATCTTGCAACAATCTAGCTTCACAAAGCAAAAACTCTCTCACAGGTCACTCAAGAATCTTCCGAAGCCACAAAGAATTCACTCACAAAGTAAAAGCACACTTGCTCAAATTTTCCTCACAAGAAGAATCACTTTATTATCTCCAAGTTCTCTTTACAAGGCTTCACTTATCTTTGTATCTCAACTCACACAGAGTTACAATGCTTTCTCACTATAGGGAGTCTTAATATCTCTTCAACTATGGTCACAACCAATTCTCCAATTGTATTGATTTTGTCTACTTCTCCTACTTCATATATACTCTTTTCTACTCTACCCTTCTAGACATTCTAGACATTTCTAGCTCTAACTTATTGACAAGTGTCCTTCTCGTGGCTCTCCACGTCACAAGAACCTACTAGACATGTCCCCGAAACTCGTGGCTCTCCACGTCACAAGAACCTACTAGACATGTCCCCGAAACTCCAAGGAAACACTTAGGAACCACCTAGGAAAAGTCCATACCGTTTCCTGTGGAACCTTCTAGAAGCTTCTGCTTTGCACGCCTGTAACGTTTGATCTACGTATCCAAATCTTGCTCATTATAGCTCGTTCGAAAGATCTTTCTCTGTAAATAAAGATCGTCTGGTCGCGTGCTCGATTTAACCATTTAACAAGAAAGTTATTCCACTTTGCACTTCTGCACTGTGCTTCTCCATTGCGCCACTGCGCTCTCTCCCTTTAATGCACTATCTTCTGAACTAACTTAGGATTACTTTCTCAACACCCCCTCTTAATCATTAGTTAGTTCAATGATGACTTACAAGTCCAAATAACTCATTACACAAATTTACTTTCTCTCTTGAGATTGCCTTTGTCAAACTATCCGCCGCTTGCATGCTCGTATGCACATACTCAAATTTTATCTCTTTACTTTCAACATATTCTCTAACAAAATGAAATTGAATGTCAATATGCTTTGTGCGAGCATGATAAACGGGATTTTTCATGAGAGCAATACTTCCTTGATTATCCGAGTATATCACCGTTGTTCCTTGCTCGAATCCCGCCTCTTTAAAGAACGCCCTTAACCATATGGCTTCCTTCGTAGCGTGTGTTGCTGCCATATATTCGGCTTCCGTGCTCGATAGGGCAACCGTCCTTTGTCTTCGGGAGCTCCAACTTATTGCTGCGCCTCCGCATGTAAAAACATATCCGGTCGTGCTTCGCCGTGTGTCTTCGTCGCCTCCCCAATCTGAGTCGACATATCCGGTGAATTCTACGGATTCTCCTCTCTTGAATTTTAAACCGAAATTCACCGTTCCTTTGAGGTAACGCAAAATTCTTTTCACGGCTTGCCAATGTATAATTCCCGGATTCTCCATGAATTGGGAAACACTCCCAACCGCCGCAGCCAAATCCGGTCTCGTTGCTACCATCAAATACATCAAGCTCCCGACCGCTTCTCGATACGGTACTTCCTTCATTTGCTCCCTTTCGTCCTCGTTCGTTGGACACATATTTTTCGTGAGCTTCAGCCCCGTGTCCATTGGTGTGCTCACCGGCTTGCAATTCTCCATATTAAATCGCTTGAGGACTTCTCTCGCGTACTTCTCTTGGTGCATGGTCACCTCGCCTTTCTCTTTATCAATATCCACTTTAATTCCCAACAAATAATTAGTTTCTCCTAAATCACTCATTTCAAACTTACTTTTGAGAAACCTTTTAACTTTCAAAATTTCATCATCGAGATAACCAAAGATGTTCACATCATCCACATAGATAGACACAATTGTGAGAGATTTTCCTACTCCACGCTTATACACCGCTCTATCCGTCTCAAATCTCTCAAAGCCTTCCTTTTTCATTTCACCGTCGATACGGTGATTCCAACACCGTGGTCCTTGTTTAAGACCATAGAGAGGCTTCTTTAACTTGCACACAAGGTCCTCCTCTCCCTTCTTCACCATGCCTTCCGGTTGCTCCATATAAATTTCCTCGTCAAGCTCTCCATTGAGGAACGCCGTCTTCACGTCCATTTGATGCATCTTCATGCCCTCCAATGCGGCAATCGCGACCAAACTCCTTAAGCTTGAAAATTTCACAACCGGTGCAAAAGTTTCATTGTAGTCAATCCCCTCCTTTTGGGAATATCCCTTCGCGACTAAACGGGCTTTGTAACGCTCCACGGTCCCGTCCGCCTTCCTCTTAATTTTGTAGACCCATTTGCAACCGACAATATTTTTCCCCTCCGGTCTTGGGACGAGTTCCCACGTGTCATTGTCATAGAGACTCCTCATTTCGTCGTCCATAGCCGCCCTCCATTTTTGTGCTTCGGCACACGTAATCGCCTCTTGAAAACTCTGCGGCTCCTCCTCTTCCGTAAGAAAACAATATGCAAATCCGGCAAATTCCTCATTCACACCACCAAGTCTCGTAGCGGTTAATCTCTTTGGTGTTGTTCTCACTCTTCCGGATCTCCTCGGTGCCTGCGGGCTTGTTTCCGGAGTTGAATTTGCCTCATCCGTCTCG
The DNA here is from genome assembly GCA_037447655.1 of Zygnema cylindricum. NCBI lineage: Eukaryota > Viridiplantae > Streptophyta > Zygnematophyceae > Zygnematales > Zygnemataceae > Zygnema > Zygnema cylindricum. The sequence goes on from JBBHKE010002950.1 coordinate 131,310, forward strand.
GGTGGAGTGCTAGTCGAACTCGAAGGACTTGCTTCTTCTTCCACCTCCACCTCCTCTTCATGCTCCTTAATTTCCATATCCTCAAATGACTCCTCTTTAGCCTCTTGTTTTTCATGGACAATAACATCTCGGCTTGATACGACCTTTTGCTTTTTCGTTCCCAGACGCGATACGCCTTTCTCGCCGCATCATATCCAACGAAAACTCCCGTCCAACTTTTCTTATCAAACTTCTTTCGCTTTTGTGAAGGAATAAATACGCTCGCTTTGCATCCGAACACTCGCAAGTGTTGCACACTCGGCTTGTAGCCACTCCATGCCTCCTCGGGGGTAACGTCTTCTAAGTTTGCGCTTGGTGACCGATTCTTAACATGCACGGTGCAATAAATCGCCTCGGCCCAAAATGACTTGTCGAGGTCCGCCGAGTGGACCATAGCTCGTGCACCCTCCACCAACGTTCGGCTTAATCTTTCGGCCACTCCGTTTTGTTGCGGGCTATAAGGGGTAGTAAATTCTTGCCGAATTCCCTCCTTCTTACAAAACGACTTAAAAACTCCTGAGGTGTATTCTCCGCCGTTGTCGGATCGTAGCGCCTTCACCTTCTTTTTGGAATATTTCTCGGCTTCGGCCTTAAACTCCTTAAACTTCTCGAGAGCTTCCCGTTTCTCCCTCATGAAGTAAATCCACACTTTCCTCGTACAATCGTCCGTGAAAGTGATGAAATATTTACTCCCTCCAAGACTCCTCGGGTGCGGTCCACTTATGTCCGTGTGGACAAGCTCAAGCTTCTCCCGAGTTCTTCTCTCCTCCGTGCGTTTAAACGGCTCTCTATGTTGTTTCCCCTCCAAACAACCGTCACACACCCCCGTTAGAGTTCCACTAACTCCTTCAAGCCCCTTCACCATTTTCTTCCCAATTAACTTCTTTAAGTTGGCCTCTCCTAAATGCGCAAACCTTTTATGCCATAAACTAAAGGACTTTAACTCACTTGAATTTCCCTCGGCAATAAATGATCCCCCTCTCACTCTTGGTATCCTTACTCTTAACTTAAATAAATTCCCTTCCGCTATTCCTTCACCTTTTACTCTACCCGTGCTCTCTTCAATAATCTCACACTTATACTTCTCTTTAAATACAACTCTATGTCCAAACTTCACGGCATGGATCCAACTAAATAAATTCTTCTTTAATTGCGGAGTATAAAACACATTTTTCAAAGTGACTCGGTTTACACCTCTACCCGTGGGTAAATCTACTCTCACATCACCCTCCATATTTACCTCTAAAGACTCATTATTAGCAACAATAATTCTTTTTGGTGTATCCAATTTAGTGAGAGTTACAAACAACGACTTTTCATTACACATATGATGCGTTGCTCCCGAGTCTACAATCCAATCACTTGAACTTCCCTTCTTCTCCACGAGATTTGCTTGTTGAAGTTCCACGGTCATCGCGTTGCCTTTCTTGTGTTTGCACTCATACGCTCGATGACCCTCCTTTCCGCAATTGTAGCATGTCGTTGAGCTCCCTCCCTTCGGCCTCTCATTTGCCTTCTTCGATAGTCGGCAATTCTTCGCCATGTGACCCGCTTTGCCGCAATTGTAGCACTTCCTCATAGTAGTGCTCTTGCGTCCTTTTGTGAAAAGCGCCGAATCTCCCGACTCCTCACTTTCTCCATGCTTGAGGTCGAGCTCCTCTTGTAGTAGCCGACTTACGACGTACTCCAACTTTAACTTCTCTTGTGATTTTAACGCCGTCACGAGCATTTTATATTCACTTGGGAGGCTCCTCAATAACGTAAGCACGAGGTCTTCTTCGTCTTGTTTCTTTCCGACCGCCGTTAGTTGCTCCGCAAGCTCCTTAAGTCGATTCACGTGCGTTTGAATCGAGTCCGTCTCCTTCATCTTAAAGGTGGCAAGTTTCTCCTTTAATTGCAACACATTTGCCGTTCCACTATCTTCATACACCTTGAGCAAGGTGTCCCACATCCCCTTTGCCGAATCGCATCCTAAAATGTGGGATACTTGAGTGTCGTCAAGACTCAACAAAATGTAACCTTTGGCCTCTTCCTCCTTTCCTTGCCACACCACAAGCTCGTCTTGTGCCGCCGGTGCCGGGTCGGTTCCATCAACGTGTCCCCATAGTTTCTTCATCTTGAGCACTTGCTTAATTTTCGCTTTCCATATGTGGAAATTTGCTCCAGCAAACTTGGAGAACTTCATGGCTTCGTTTGCTCCGATACCATGTTGAATTTTGTGGGCCTCACTCATCTTGCAACAATCTAGCTTCACAAAGCAAAAACTCTCTCACAGGTCACTCAAGAATCTTCCGAAGCCACAAAGAATTCACTCACAAAGTAAAAGCACACTTGCTCAAATTTTCCTCACAAGAAGAATCACTTTATTATCTCCAAGTTCTCTTTACAAGGCTTCACTTATCTTTGTATCTCAACTCACACAGAGTTACAATGCTTTCTCACTATAGGGAGTCTTACTATCTCTTCAACTATGGTCACAACCAATTCTCCAATTGTATTGATTTTGTCTACTTCTCCTACTTCATATATACTCTTTTCTACTCTACCCTTCTAGACATTCTAGACATTTCTAGCTCTAACTTATTGACAAGTGTCCTTCTTGTGGCTCTCCACGTCACAAGAACCTACTAGACATGTCCCCGAAACTCGTGGCTCTCCACGTCACAAGAACCTACTAGACATGTCCCCGAAACTCCAAGGAAACACTTAGGAACCACCTCGGAAAAGTCCATACCGTTTCCTGTGGAACCTTCTAGAAGCTTCTGCTTTGCACGCCTGTAACGTTTGATCTACGTATCCAAATCTTACTCATTATAGCTCGTTCGAAAGATCTTTATCTGTAGATAAAGATCGTCTGGTCGTGTGCTCGATTTAACCATTTAACAAGAAAGTTATTCCACTTTGCACTTCTGCACTGTGCTTCTCCATTGCGCCACTGCGCTCTCTCCCTTTAATGCACTATCTTCTGAACTAACTTAGGATTACTTTCTCAACAAAAAGAAGGGATAGATTATCAGGAGACTTTTGCTCCTGTGGTTTCGTTCCTATCTGTAAGGATTCTCCTTAGTCTAGCAGTAGCGGAAGACATAGAAATTCACCAGATGGATATCAAGACCGCCTTCCTCAACGGTGAACTAGAGGAAGAAATCTTCATGCGGTAGCCAAATGGCTGTGTAGAGGAAGGAGAGGAGAGCAAAGTCAGCAGGCTCATAAAGTCTTTATATGGACTAAAGCAAGCTTTAGACAATGGAACAAGAAACTATATGAGTTTCTCACCGGTCTGGGATATATTAGGATCAGTTCTGACCATTCTATTTATATCTTTGAGGATGAGAATGGTGTGATTTTTATTGCAATTTATGTAGATGATTTGCTGATGTTAAGTAAGTCTATTGATAAGATCAATAAGTTAAAGAAAGATCTTAGGAGCAAATTTGACATGAAGGATTTAGGGGCGGCTAAATATATTTTGGGAATTCAAATGGAAAGAGATAGGGGGAAGAGGCTAATCAGACTTACTTAGAAAGAAGCTATCGGAAATATGCTTGAGAAATTTCAGATGGAAAAGGCAAACAGTTGTACCACTCCCATGGACTTGAAGAACGTAAGTGATGGGAGTGTAGAAGGAGGAGTGTTGATAGTAGATGTTTAGATGAGTTCAAAAGAGAGATTGTTTATGAAGTCTATTCGGTATAGAGAAGTTGTAGGAAGCTTGATTTACTTTATGAATTGTACTACACCAGACATAGCAGCAGCAGTTGGAGACCTCAGTAGGAGTCTTAATGATCCTAGGAAGAGAGACTAGGAGGCTATTGAAAAGTAAGATTTAGTAAGTCTTAGAAATTTGAGTCTAAGACTTGGAATATTTTTGGAATACCAACTGTTCAATATTGACCAAATTTTGTATGGATTTTTTGTAGTATCTACGCGAATAGTTATCTTTAAGTAAATTAGTGTGTAGGGCCGCCAATGTATGTGGACGTGATAAGAATCACCCGGATTTTTAGGGTATAGATATTGTTAGTGGACAATTTTGATCCAAACACTTAGATTTTTGTCAATAGGTTGTTTGGTGAACCCTGTACATACGTTTTAGATGTTTTCTAGATCTTTTGAGCATTAAGATCAATTTGGATTGATCAATTCGATACAGAATGTACATTCTACACAGTGTTTAAGGAAATGAGAGTACTTACTGCACTTTAAGGTGTTTTCTGTTCTATTGTCCTTATTTTTGCTGTGGTATATGTTTGTCTGGTTGTAAGACCTCTCTCACTTAAAGCTACATATCTTACAACATAGATCTAGTCAAATAGGTATCTCTCTTTGGGTTTGCTTCTGCTGCCATGTCTACTAATGGCTCTGTTCCGACTGGTGCAAGTGTGACTGCTAGTGGGAGTGGAACACAGCCAAGTCAGAATGCCCATGACATGCAACAGAGGCAGCCTAGAGAGTCATAAGATATTTGGTGGGAACCAAAGATTTAAAGTTGCAGTTGGGAGGGGAGCACACTGACATCACTACTTGGAGTGATGTTAGTTATAGGGATGCACCTTTGAGAAGATGCACTTCTGGGTATGTGTTGTATGTGGGGGGGGGTGCTTGCTGCTGGAGCAGCAAGCAACAAAAGGTGGTTGCTCAGTCCACTATGGAGGCTGAGTACATGGCTTCTTATTCTGCTGTGAAAAAGCTGATGTGGGTCAAGTCTTTATTACAAGAACTTGGATATATGAAAAATGGAGTGCATAAAGTGTTTTGTGATAATCAGGCTGCAATTGCAATTGCAGCCAATCCAAAACATCATTTTAAGGCTAAGTAGATGGATATAAGATTGAGTTTTATGAGGGAAAAAGTTGAAAACAAAATTGTGAATCTGGTGTATAGGGGTGATGGGGAAATGGTGGCTGATATGATGACAAAACCTGTGCCATCTCCTAAGTTAAAATACTATAGAGAAAAGTGTGGTTTAAAAGAGAAACTGAAATTAGACTAGAAAATAAGGGGAGTGTTGAAATCACTAGATTTAGGGGAGGTATAAATAAGTACGAGAACTGTAGAATGACCATAGACTAACTAAAGAGATAGAATACAAAATACCCTTTTTAAACATATGTACCGCGCTGGCCGTAATAAATTTGTGTTAAACATCGTACGGAACAAATTCTTACACGTGGCATACCACGCTATATAAAGTCAATAATATAATATAGTATATTATAAAGTACTATTGTATGCATACTATATTTTTTAAAGTTTGTTGGTCTCGGGCCAATATATTTGGACCTTTGACCAGTCGATAACCAATAACTATCGGTATGGGTGTTATCGCAATAAATATTTTACCGATACATAACACAAAAAAAGACATTGAGGCTAATAACAATTCACGGTCACAGTTTAAGGCAAACCGTACGTCCAGTACAAAACACTACGTTAACATACGGACAAACTTATTGTTTCGATAACTATTTTTTCTCATTATAAATATAAATTTATTCTTTTATATAAGATTTACAATTTTACACAAATTGCTTCTTGTTTATTCAATATTCGTAAAATATGAATTACATGAGGGGTTCACCTAATTTGTACTTCGTAGGACTTGCGCTCGAAGCTTGCCGTCCGTCCTACATTTTTTTGGCCTTCCGTATGATTCTGTCTGTACTATTCGTCATTTTGTACTTTAAGCGACAAACAATATCAAAACACTTTAGTTAGGCAAAATTCGACATATTCGAATTTCATAGGATGGTTGTTACAGTATATTTTGTCTGGTAGCGTACATATTGTACATTACAGAACAATCTTGTATTGTCTTGTATTGTACTGTAGAGCTTGACCCGGTTTGGTTCGGTTCATTTTGGTTCGGTTCGGTATCGAACCAAACAAAACTGTATGAAAAAGGTTTGGGTGTTAGGAACCAAACCATACCATTAGTTTTTGCCGAACCAAACAGGTCAAACTGTCAAACCAATTAAAAATTCTAAGAAATAAGCTAAATGCCAAGAAATCCTAGAAAATTAATTATATCAAATACATCGTAATGCATTTTATTAATATCATGTCAATTTTTGAGTTGTGTATCGTAATTTTATTTTTCAAGCTATACGCTACGCGATACACCGTAAAATTTAGCTATTTAAAGTACAAATTGTGAAGCGTTACGTTGAACTTAGACGCAAATTAACGAACGACGTGATACAGAAATTAACTCGCACGAAACGAAAAAAACTCCGTACACAATAAGAAAACGGACGCGCGTAAAATATCGACGAAACTAAATGAAAAATATGCGCGTAGTCACGAGCAACCAAATCAAGCCACACTATTTACGATTTTTGATTAAATTTTAATTTTGCGGCTAAGTTAAATGCCAGCATGTGCTCTGACAGTGGAGCTCAAGTAAAGTGAGAAAGTACCTGCGCGCACCAATTTATTTACATGTGATTGCCGCAGTTTTGTAACTGTAAACTTTGGCCAGTCGCAAGACTAATTGTTTTTTTTTTATGACGGTCGACGTTCGCAAGTGCGACAATTTTTTTAACCGGTTGTTACAATATCTCGCAAGTTAAAGTTGTTCGACGGATTGACGGTCAAATCTAAACTCAACGGTACATAGCTTGTACTTATCTGTACACCACAAATTGTAATTAGAGTAAAGAAATAAAAAGAGTAAAAAAATGAGAAAATAATTAGAGTTATTAACTCTAATTTGTGTAATCATTTTTCTTCATAATCAAATTTTACTATAATTTACCAATAACTCTAATTTGGGTTTATTTCCATACTAATTATCCGCGATGATATCTTTAGTGTAAATTAGTTACACCGCGAATCGTTATTAGCGTAGAAGTTTTTTTAGAGTATAAAATTAATTACCATTATTAACGCCAATTGGGAATTTGAAATTTTTCAAAGAAATCATTTACTCTAATTAGAAATTACGGTTTTTTTAAATAGTATGGATAACTTTATTTGAGAATTTGGGAAAAAAATGGGGGAACCGAATTAGCAATTAATACGCTAATAACGATTTGCAGTGTACACGTACATTATTTGACAAAATATAAAGTTTCACGTCATTATGACGTTTGCACTACGCAGTTTGTGAAAACGCAGTTACATGATAACAACCTGTATTAAATCATTTTATATACTTTTTTAGTTGATAAAGTACAATTTTACACGGCCAAACACCGACCATACGCCACACTATTTAAAATGACACTATATTAGAGTTGTTAACGTTGATTCAAAAAGTAGCGTAAATAATGTAAAAAATAATTTAGAATTATGTACTCTATTTAGGGTGATATAGTCAAAATTTGAGGGTGACGAAATAAGCGTACATAACGCTAATTACGATTCACGATGTACTTCAAATGTATAATTTTTGACAAGCTGACGCAACTCTTTGTGCGCAACAAAAGTTGTCCTTGCGATTAGCAATTCTTTAATTCAAACCTCATGTAATACCTCATTTTCACGCGAAGGAAATATATATTTTAGGCGCTACTGTACTGTATAGTACAGTACAATACAGTATAGTAGAATACAGTACAATATGCAGCAAATTGTTATTAACTTATTGAATGCCAATTTGGTTCCCCCAAATTTTTGCCAAATTCTCAAATAGAATTATCCATACTAATTCAAAAAAACCCTAATTTCTAATTAGGGTCACGTTCCATCAGTCGAACAGTGAGATAATTTACAAAAATCCACGACTATCCGTACCAAACCCTACCGCTTATTTTGTTTTTATGCACGAACCAACGTTACACAGAATCTTGCCAATACTCTCCAAAGATCTGGGAGGTAACACTAACCGTTGGATATCCATCCGCGAGGCGTTCGCTTCATTTTTCTCTATAGCTGCGAATGTACCTCAAGGAAGGGGGCTGGCAGATACACAAAAAAATTAGCCGCGACTTGCTGAGCGATTAAGCTACGTGTTATGATTGACAACCAACAAAAAAACACAAAATTTGATTATGGTATGTACCTTTCAAAAATAAATGAAAATAAAACAATAATCTCAAAGCTATCTTTCGTCGCTGTGTTTCTAGCAAGGCTATTTCATCATACTATTTCCGGAAAAGGATTCTCGTCATGTTTGAAAACAAAATCCTTAAAAAATGAGCTGGCATAAACAAACTAGCGTTTGCAAAATGTACAAAAGTTATGTCTTATTATGATTTGGCACACATGTACATGGTATGTAAGTGAAGATTCGAAGTGAAATTTGTCGGTGTGAAGATTTTTAAGAGATTTTGAATATCTTGTCAAAACCGACGTGGCGCCACTCAATGTATATCACCTGGTTTACAAACTCTTGGTGATGGAACATCGACTTAATTAATGTTGAAATTAATAGATTTCTAGAGTATTTTCTAAGTAAAAATATATTGGTAAAAATGGAAAAAAAAAGTACGGAGAGCCTGCCTCCACCTCCTCTCTTTAGCCCCCATACTTGTTGTAGTCACTAAAGGATAGAGAGGATGGTTGAACCATGGCTGCCTTAGTTTAACAGGCGGTAATTTTAGTAGGATACTAAATAGATACCTGATAGAGCCAAGACTTGATCCCGGTACCTGTCGTATGTCAAGTTAGCAGGTAACTGTCGCTTTATCCTATTAGACTAGGACCAATGCTAAATGCTATAGGGTATGATAGATATATATTTATTTAGGAGTAAACAAATTCATTTAACTGAAACTTTATACGACATACATAGATACAATTTTGTAAAAGTACAAAGTATTATAATTTTTTGAAACGGATACCACACAAGTATTTATGACGGCTAAGATTGCGTTTTGGTTCATATCCGACGGCAGAAATCATTTCCGAGATCCCGTGCAACTCTGAGACCTCCATAGGACCTTAGAGTAGGCAGCTCACACAAAGCCTATAGGATAACTCTGACCCCTTTGTCTTTGAGCAAAAATAACCGCCACCCTGGCAAACAAAAACTCTAACCACCTTCACTGTTGTGAAAGGAAGACTCACCTGAGTCGATAGAAAAAAGAATCTCTGAATTTGCTCCCATGAGCAGTAAGTTATCGAGGGTCAAAGTTGACCATTTGTACAGAAGCTCTCTGGGAGAGAGGGTCCTATCTACCAAAATTTTCTAAGTCCTATCTCTCTCTAAAACTCTATCTGCTGGCGTACGACACCAATCATATTATTGTACCATACATAAAAGTCTAACTGCCGGTGTACTTTATATACGAAGATTGTACGAAATGACCAAAATGTCGACATGTGTCTTTTTTGGATTTTGTCCATAATCCCTAAAGATGCCGAAATCGAATGTCGTAGTGCCACGTGTCATCTGATGTGGGGGTGACCATAAACCGCCAAAATCTTCTTTCGTGATCTCGGCATTCTTTCCGGTCGTCTGATTGAATGTCGATTTCAATCGTAGCCGTCATAAATAACTGCGATGTATTTGTTTTGCTATCGAAACAAAAATGCGGTACTTATTTATTCTTTGTACTCCTTATCCGTACTTTTTATAACTGATTCTATGTATCCCGTATATAGTTAGCGTTAAATGAAGTAGCCTATATGTTAACGTTTATATATTTATTACACTCTATATCGTCTACCACTAATCCTAGACTAAATGGATGAGGCTACCGGCTACCGGCGGCATTTCTTATCCGTAGGTACTTGGATCAAATCCTCTGGGCAACAATTTTCCTTTTAGTAAATCAACTACTCAACTACCTCATAAATCTCTGGATAGCAAAGGCAGCCATGGCACTAGCTTCCTCTCGAACTTATCAGTGACTACAATGTGAGAGTTGGAGAGAGAAGTTAGAGACAGACTACCTCGACTTCTTTTTCTGCACTTTATTTTAGACCTAGAAAATACTAAGAGAACCATCATTTTCTACACTCCTTTTATTTTCTAGTCACTCTTTAATTTCACACCACACTTCTCCTTGTAGAAAATTAGCTTAGGGGAAGGCACAGGTTTGGTCATCATATCTCCTACCATCTCGCTATCTGGTCGGTACTCTAAACTGATTATTTTGTTTTCTACTTTCTTTCTAACAAAGCTGAGTCTAATGTCCATGTGTTTGGCTTCAAAGTGATGTTTAGGATTGGCAAAAATAACGATTGCTGCCTGATTATCACTAATTGTTTTTTGCACACCACTCTTAAGGTGACCAAGCTCACCAAGCAAAGACTTCACCCACATCAATTATTTTACAGCACAGCAAGAGGCCATATACTTAGCCTCCATGGTGGATTGAGCAATAACCTTTTGGTGTTTGTTACTCCAACAACAATCCCCATCACCCACATATAATATATATCCTGAAGGACATCTCCTCATTGGAGCATCACCATAACAGGCATCACTCTAAGTAGTGATGTCAGTATTCCCCCCACCCAAATGCAGCCATAGATCCCTAGATCCTATCAAATATTTAAGGACTCTCTAAGCTGCCTCCCAATCCTTCTTAATGGGAGCATTTAAACTTATACTCAGCACTCCTACAGCTGCAGCTAAATCCGGCCAGGTATAATTCATAAAATAGATTAGGCTTCCCACTTTTTGCTTTTAACGAATAGTCTTCAACTTGTGTTCTTCAGGACTTAATTCCTCGTCTAAGACTATGACTCCTTCTTCCTCACTCCCTTCACTTCCCTTCTTTAACTCCATTAGAGTTGTACAACTATTAGCTTTACCCATCTGAAATTTTTCCAGCATGTTCCCTATTGCTTCCTTTAGAGTCAATCTTATAATCTTTCTTTCTCAGTCTCTTTCTACTTAAATTCCCAAAATATATTTTGCTTCCCCCATATCCGTTATTTCAAATCACCCTTTGAGATCGGTTTTGAGTTTATTAATTTTTTCTATTGATTTACTTAAAACTAGCAAATCATCAACATAAATTGCAATAAATATAACACCTTCCTCATCTTCAAAAACATAGATTGAGTGATCTGAGCTGATCCGGATGTATCTTAGACCGATAAGAAACTCATCAAGCTTCTTATTCCATTGTCGAGGGGCCTATTTGAAGCCATGAAGAGATTTAATCAGCCGACATACCTTACTCTCCTCTCTTTCCTCCACAAATCCTTCGGGTTGTTGCATGAAGATCTCCTCTTCCAATTCTCCATGCAAAAAGGCTGTCTTGATGTCCATCTGATGCACCTCCATGTCTTGCGTTGTTGCCAAACTGAGAAGTATGCGGACGGAGGGAAATCTGACGACCAGGGCAAAGGTAACCTCGTAGTCGATTCCCTCTTTCTGTGTAAATCCTTTTGCCACTAATCGGGATTTTTTACACTCAATGGTGTATCCGGGTTCAGTTTTAATTTGAAAATCCGCTTACAACCGATTGGTTTTCGGTTAGGTGGATAGTCCACCAGCTCCCTAAAATCGGCTGCCATAATTGATGCCATCTCCTCACTGATGGCTGTCTTCCACCGGTTTGTTTCTGGACAAGTCATCGCCTCTCCATATGTTTGAGGTTCATCTTGATGAGATAGTTTTGTTACCTTGTTATTAACCTATTTTTCTTGCAATATTTCGTTACTTCTCCTTCCCCCCCACAAAATCTGTGGCTGGAATAGATGGTTCTCGTGGGCTCTTTCGAACAATCTCAGCTTCTCTGCTATCCCTTGATTCTGAATCAATTTCCACCACGTCTTCCACTTCGGGTAGAGTTGTCACTGGAGTTTACACAGCCGAGTCCTTTTCAGTCTGATTTTTACCTGCAAGAATGTCATCGTCTTTAAAAATTGGATAGTTAGGAAGCTCAAAGTCATCGGATTTTTCTGACACAAATCTGATTTTTACTAACTTTGTATATTTGAAGGGATCCACAGACTTTCCTTCATCTATAACTACTAGATGCTTTATTAAGATTATATGTTCCCTTTTGAGATCTTAAACTCTATATCCTTTAACATCCTCATCATATCCTAATAAATATCCCGGTTTTTGTTTAGGATCTAGTTTCGAATTAGACCGATCTGTATCTAGACTGAATATTTGACTGCCGAAAACCTTTAAGTGAGATATGTCTGGTTTTCGGCCGGTCCATCTCTTAGAAGGTGTTTGATCTTTTATAGATGAGGTAAAAACTCTATTTTTGAGGTAATTAACACAGTTCGTTGCTTCTGCCCAAAACCTTTTTCTTATCTTCTTATCTGACAACATACTTCTAGCACTATCACTTTGTGTCCTATTTAATTGTTCAACTAACCCATTGTGTTCTGGATTTTCTGGAATTGACTTTTGGTGTTGAACTCCACCTTCCCTCAAAAAATCCTCAAACTGGTTAGAAGTATACTCTCCACCATTCTCACTCCTTACTCTCTTGATTGGAGTTTCATGGAGTTTTTCGCTCCATGCTATATATTGTCTAAAACAATCATGAGCTTCTGACTTGTTTTTAAAAAAGTACACCCTGGAATACCGAGACCAATCGTTAGTGATAGTCATCATAAATCTCTTCCCCCCCAGTGAGGGCACTTTGGCCAGTCCCCAAATATATGTGTACTAAATCTAGAATTTTTTCTCCCTTATAGGTGGCTGTTTTGGGAAAGGGTAATCTGTGTGCTTTACCTTGTGCACATCCACTACAATCACTTAGATTATCACTCTTACTGAACTAAATCCCTTCCACTACTCCCATCTTTTTTATCTCTTTTAGCTTATCTAGATTCACATGCCCAAGCCTCCTATGCCACATCATAATATCATGAACACCAACATAATAAAGTTTCTTCTTTTCATTGCTTAAAATCAGCCTAAACATCTCTTGGCTATCTTTTTCAGCAATGAAATAGATTTCCTCCTCAAAACTCGCAGTAAAGACTCATTTCCTAGTGGAAGTATCCAAACCCTTATCATCTAATATAGACGTAGAGATGAGGTTTGTGTTCAGCTCCGGAATAAACAATACATCGGAGAATGTAACTATGTATGTCTTTCCTTCTACTAACACTTTCAGATCTACCGATCCTACAAGAGTAGTAGTGACTATCCTCCCATCCTTGTACTCTATCTCTACGGTAGGAATCTTTCTTATCTTAGTGAACACGTGTTTATCTTTACACATGTGCATGTAGGCACCTGAATCTTTGATCCAACCTGCGTCACGTTTCAATCCACCCAAAGCACATTTATGCTTTCGTGAAATTTCTACCTCAATTGTTACTTCCAACTCCTCATCTAATAAGAGCTCATCGTCCTCGTCTTCAGATTCCACCTCATGTACTTGTGTCACAAGGGCCTTTTTCTTTCCTCTCCAGGTTCCACTAGTCTGCCCCTCCTTTAACCGAAGCTCTGTTAGCTTAGTGCACTCTGCTATATAGTGCCCTGGTTTATTACAGAAATGACATAAACCCTTAAGAGCCCTTGGTCCGAACTCGTCGGTCTGATTTTTTTTTGCTCCCCCCCTCTGTAATTTCTGACTTGTCTCCGAGAATCCTTGTTCCTCCAATCGATCCTAGCTGCCAAGGCTTACCCACTCTTTCCTCCCCTTCGGATCTTAATTGTATTCTCCTGAAAGAGAATCATTCCTACCAATGAGTTCAATATCCACCTTGAGTCCGGCAAGTCCATCACACGGTTGGCTATGTACTCGAACTCATCGGGTAACTTCATCAGTAGATAGTTAACCTTTTCTTTTTCACTAAAGTCTTTTCCAACACTCTCTAGCTCAATGAAAAGTATAGCAAGCTCATTGCAAAAATCCAACATCTTCCCCCCTTTGTATACATACTCCTTAACTTTCTGATCAGCCAACTGTGGTTGCTCAAATCGTACCACTTCGGTACATCTCTATGAGAGCCATCCAAAGATCGGATGCCTTTTCTACCTGCAAATGAGGACATGCAAGTCCTTGAGTAAGATGGTGACGGAGGAAGTGCTTTGCCGCCATATTGTTGAAGTTCGAGGCATCACTATCATTCTGCTCGTTCCTCGAAATACGTGACATGAATGCCGAACTAGTTGCTATAAGTGTGGTTGTCTCCTTCTCCTTTCCTTTGTCCACCACCTCTCTTTCCTTTGTCTCGTCTGTTGAAGATGGATCTGGATCTCTACTGAATCTGCCTCCTGTAAACCCTTGAGGTATCCCAAGACTGGATGGACGCCTCACCCGTCCCCTCACTATTACCCAAAACCGTTTCTCACATAGAGCTCTTGTCATCATACTTTCCCAGTATATGAAGCCAGCTCCATTGAATATGGGCACCCTAGATGGTGGACCCATAACGTGCAACTCTGAGACCTCCATAGGACCTCAGAGTAGGCAGCTCACACGGAGCCTTTAGGATAACCCTGACCCCTTTGTCTCAGCACGAATAACTGCCACCCTCGCAAACAAAAACTCTGACCACCTTCACCCCTATGAAGGCAAGACTTACTTAAGTTGATAGCAAAAAGAATCTCTGAATTTTCTCCCCTGAGCAGTAAGTTATGGAGGGTCAAAGTTGACCTTTTGTATAGAAGCTCTTTGGGAGAGAGGGTCATATCTACCAAATTTTCTAAGTCCTATCTCTCTCTAAAACTCTATCTACTGACGTATAGGGCCAATCACATACTATACCGTATAGAAAGGTACAACTGCAAGTGTACTTTATGTACGAACTTTGTACAACATGACCAAAATGTCGACACATGTCTTTTTTGGATTCATTTATGTAATCCCTAGAGAGGCCGAAATCGAATGTCGTGGTGCCACGTGTCATCTAATGTGGTATTGACCATAAACTGCCGAAATCTTCTTTCGTGATCTTGGCATTCTTTCCAGTCGTCCGATTGAATGTCGATTTCAATCGTAGCCATCATAAATAGTTGCGATGTATTTGTTTCGATATCGAAACAAAAATGCGGTACTTATTTATTCTTCGTACTCCTTATCCGTACTTTTTATAACTGATTCTATGTATCCCGTATATAGTTAGCGTTAAATGAATTAGCCTATATGTTAACGTTTATATATTTATTACACTCTATATCGTCTGCCACTAATCCTAGACTAAATGGATGAGGCTACCACCTACCGGCGGCATTTCTTATCCGTAGCTACTTGGATCAAATCCTCTGGGCGACAACTTTCCCTTAAGTAAATCAACTACTTTACTACCTCGTAAATCTCTGGATAGCATAGGCAGCAATGGCACTAGCTTCCTCTCCAACTTATCAGTGACTGCAACAAGTGTGAGAGTTGGAGAGAGAAGTTAGAGACAGACTACCTCGACTTCTTTTTCTGCACTTTATTTTAGACCTAGAAAATACTAAAAGAACCATCATTTTCTACACTCCTTTTATTTTCTAGTCACTCTTTAATTTCACACCACACTTCTCCTTGTAGAAAATTAGCTTAGGGGAAGGCACACGTTTGGTCATCATATGTGCTACCATCTCGCTATCTGGTCGGTACTCTAAACTGATTATTTTGTTTTCTACTTTCTTTCTAACAAAGCTGAGTCTAATGTCCATGTGTTTGGCTTCAAAGTGATGTTTAGGATTGGCAAAAATAACAATCGTTGCCTGATTATCACTATTTTTTTTTTTGCACACCACTCTTAAGGTGACCAAGCTCACCAAGGAAAGACTTGACCCACATCAATTCTTTTACAGCAGAACAAAAGGCCATATACTCAGCCTCCATGGTGGATTGAGCAATAACCTTTTGCTGTTTGTTACTCTAACAACAATCCCCATCACCGACATATAATATATATCCTGAAAGACATCTCCTCATCGGAGCATCACCATAACTGGCATCACTCCAAGTAGTGATGTCAGTATTCCCCCCACCTAAATGCAACCATAGATCCCTAGTTCCTATCAAATATTTAAGGACTCTCTTAGGTGCCTCCCAATCCTCGTTAGTGGGAGCATTTAAACTTCTACTCAGCACTCCAACTGCAGCTAAATGCGGCCGGGTGCAATTTATAAAATAGATTAGGCTTCCCACTACTTGCTTGTACTTATGTTGTTAAAGACCTAATTCCTCGTCTAAGATTATGACTTCTTCTTCCACAATCCCATCACTTCCCTTCTTTAAGTCCATTGGAGTTATATTACTATTAGCTTTATCCATCTGAAATTTTTCCAACATGTTCCCTATTGCTTCTTTCTGAGTTAGTATTATAATATTTCTTTCCTGGTCGATTTTTACTTGAATTCCCAAAATATATCTTGCCTCCCCCATATTCTTTATCTCAAATTTTCCCTTAAGATCGTTTTTCACTTTATTTATTTTGTCCATTGATTAACTTAAAAAAGCAAACTATCAACATAAATTGCAATAAAAATACCACCTTCCTCATCTTCAAAAACATAGATTGAGGGATATGAGGTGATCCGGATAAATTTCAGACCGGTAAGAAACTCATGAAGCTTCTTATTCCACTGTCGAGGCGCCTGTTTCAAACCACAAAGAGATTTAATCAGCTAGCATACCTTACTCTCCTCTCCTTGCTTCACAAATCCTTCGGGTTGTCGTATGAACATCTCCTCTTCCAATTCTCCATGCAAAAAGGTTGTCTTTATGTCCATCTTGTGCACCTCCATGTCTTTCGCTGGTGCCAGACTGGGAAGTATGCGCAGGGAGGGAAATGCCTGATAGTTGATGGAAATGGAACACACTAGTCAAGATGTTACTTGTGCATGAAAACAGAATGGAGATTAGGAGAGGAGGAAAGAGCTTTCAAGCTCTAGCAACAAGATGGGACCGATGTGGGAAGGACCTGAAGAGAGCGTACAAAGGGGAAAGAGATAATTCTGGAGGACCGAGGCCCCTAAAGGGCTTTTGTCATTTTTGCAAAAAGCCGGGACACTTCATCGTAGATTGTATCAAGCTATTGGAGTTGATTCTCCAACAGAACGGTGGAGGGGGTTTTTTCGGAGGGAAGAAAAAGGCACTTGTGGTTACAAAAGTGAAAGGAGAAACCGAGGATGAGTCTTCTGAGGAGGATGGGGAGATTTTTCTTGACGAGAGTCTGAAGGAAAATGAGATCCCTTGGAGACAGAATTATGCCATTGGAGCAATTCAGGAAGCTCCACAGGAAGGTTGGGTCATCGACTCAAGTGCATTGATGCATATGTGTCGTGATAAAGAACTCTTCACTAAGCTAAGAAAGATCCCTACTGTAGCGATAAAGTATGGGGATGGGAGAGTGGTTACTACAGATCTAGTGGGATCAGTAGATATGAAAGTCTTAGTGGAGGGTAAGACCTCTATACTTACATTCTTAGATGTACTCTACATTCCTCAGTTGAGTAAAAATCTTGTTTCTACGTGTGTGTTAGATGAAAAAGAGTTTGATACCTTCACTAGAAAGGGAGTCTTTACAGCTAAGTATAAGGATAAAGTTTACTTCACGGCAGATAAGGGTACCTAAGATATGTTTAGGCTGAACCTGAGTAATGAAAAGAAGAATGCTTACTATGTTGGTGTTCCTAAGTTGATGATTTGGCATAAGCGCTTGGGGCATGTGCATTTTGATAAGTTGAGGGAAATGAAAAAACTTCTTTCCTATCTTTTTTTCTGAGAGCATACTCATAGCACTCTCACTCAGTGTTCTATTTAATCTTTCAGCTACACCATTCTGCTCAGGATTTTCAAGAATTGTCTTTTGGTGTTTCACTCCATCTTCTCTAAAAAAATCCTCAAACTGGTAGCGGTATACTCTCCACCATTCTCACTCCTTACTCTCTTGATTGAGGTTTCATGGAGTTTTTCACTCTATGCTTTGTATTGTTTAAAACATTCATGAACCTCTGACTTATTTTTCAAAAAATACACCTTGAAATACGAAGACCAATCATTAGTGATAGTCATCATAAATCTCTTCCCCCGAGGTGATGGCACTGTGGCCAGCCCCCAAATATCTATGTGTACTAAATCTGCAATCTTTTCTCCCTAATAGGTGGTAGTTTTTGGGAAGGGTAACCTGTTTGCTTTACCTTGAGCACCTCCACTACTATCACTTAAATTCTCACTCTCACTGAACTGAATCCCTTCCACTACTCCTATATTTTTCATCCTTCTTAACTTATCTAGATTTACATGCCCAAGCATCTTATGCCACAACATTATATCATGAACACCAGCATAATTAAGTTTCTTCTATTCATTGTTTAAAATCAGCCTAAACACCCCTTGGCTACTTTTTTCAGTAGTAAAATAAACTTCCTCCTCAAAACTAGCAGTAATGACTTATTTCATAGTGCTAGTATCAAAACCCTTATCATCTAATACAGATGTAGAGATGAGGTTTTTTTTCAGCTCTGGAATAAACAATACATCGGAGAATGTAATAATGGATGTCTTTCCTTCTACTAACACTTTTTGATCTACCGATCCTACAAAAGTAGTAGTGACTATCCTCCCATCCCCATGCTCTATCTCTATGGTGGGAATCTTTCTTATCTTAGTGAACACCTGTTTATCTTTACACATGTGCATGGATGCACCTGAGTCTACAATCTAGCTTGCTTCACCTTTCAATCCACCGAAAGCACATTTCTGCTTTCGTGGAAATTCGACCTCGTTCTTCGCTTCCAACTCCTCATCTAATAAGAGTTCATCTTCCTCGTCGTCGGATTCCGCCTCATGTACTTGTGTCACAAGGGCCTTTTTTTTTTCTCTCGGGGTCCACCGGTTTGCCCCTCTTTTAACCACAGCTCGGTTAACTTAGTGCACTTAGCCATAAAGTGCCCTTGTTTCTTACAAAAATGGCACAAACCCTTGGGAGTCCTTTGTCTGAACTCCTCGGTCTGATTTTTTTGCCCCTCCCCTCGATAATTTCGGACCTGTTTCCTGGAATCATTGTTCCTCCAATCGGTCCCAACAGCCAAGGCTTGCCCACTCTTTCCTCCCATTCGGATCTCAATCGTATTCTCCCAAACAAGAATTATCCCTACCACTGAATTCCAAATCCACCTTGAGTCCGCCAAGTCCTGAACATGGTTAACTATATTCTCGAACTCATTAGGTAACTACATGTTGAAATTTATGTATTTTCTATGTATGTATTGGAAAAAATAATAGAGTAAGTCAGCAAAGGCAGCCTGCTTCTCGCTCTACTCTCTTCGGTCCCCATACTTGTTGCAGTCACTGAAGACCAGAAAGAGAGCTAGAGCCATGGTTGTCTAAAGAGGATAGGCTAATTCTTAGTTTGTACCAAAAGAGAACTGCCAGAATCACGATTTGATCCTGGTACCTACCATCCTTAATAGCCGTTAGCTTTAGCCTATAGCATAGAGGCAACGACAAGAAGTGTAGGGGTACAATAGGTATTTCTAACTGTACAAGAAGAGAATTCTAAACAGCTAACAAATAACCAAAAGCTACTCTAGACCAGAATTGAACCAGGGTCTATAGAAATATTTGTAGTAGTATGCCTTATCCAATAAGGCATTAACGAAACATTATACTTAACAGGTTTCAAAGATTAATAAACATTAACGTGACAGCTTATTAACACCTGACTAACGAAGAGGAACAATTCATGCATCTACGCGAATCTGAACCGTGTAAAATATGTTTTGATCGAACGGCCAGCATTGTAGCCGCCACGCGAAATGAGCTTTTGGCAGCATTCAAAGATAGCATGACGCGGTGCCACGTGAAACTCTGAGACCTCCATAAGTCCTTAGAGTGGACAGCTTCCAAGAAGCCTCTAGGATAATCTTGACCCCTTTTTGTTTCAGCAAGAATAACTGCCACCTTGGAAGACAAACACTTTGACCACCTACACCCCTGTGAAGGTAAGACTCCCCTGAGTCGATAGCAAAAAGGATCTCTGAATTTGCTCCCCTGAGCAGTAAGTTATGGAGGGTCAAAGTTGACCTTTTGTGCAGAAGCTCTCTGGGAGAGAGGGTCCTATCTCCTAATTTTTCTAAGTCCTATCTCTCTCACAGACTCTATCTACTGATGTACGGAACCAATCAGAATAAAGTTCCGTACGCAAAAGTATAGCTGCCGATGTACTTTATGCACGGACATTATACAACATGCCCTAAATGTCGACACACGTCATATCCGGATTCGGTGCCATAATCTCCAGAGATTCCACGATCCAATGTAATTACGCCACGCGTCATCCGATGTGGCGTGTTGATATTTGAGTATTTTCTAGGTCTTTATAGAAAAAGAGCAAAGGAGAAAAGAGCAAAGGCAGTCTGTCCGTGACTCCCTTCTACAAACCCCCACACTTGTTGTAGTTACTGAAGGCTTGATAGGGAGCTAGAGCCATGGCTGCCTAATGCTCACTAGAGAAGACATGGGGTGGATTAGATATATACTAAAAGTTAATTGACAGATCCATGAATTGATCGTGGTACCTGCCGGTCGTCAACTTCCGTTAGACGTTAGCTCTAAACCGTTAGGCCTAAGATACATATTAGGATATACAGTATTTGATAAATATATAAATTGTTACATGTAGATTAATTCGTTTAACGGCGAACAAATACTTAGTGCATAGATACAGTTTGATTTAGTACGCAGTACGGTACGCGGACAGAACGGATATCGCGCATTTGTTTCGATAGCGAAACAAATACTGCGCGTCGAATTTCAGCGGCTAGGATTATAGTTGGTTTTGATCGGACGGCCGCGATAGGCGCCGCGATCACGGAAAAGGTACTTTTGGCGTTTTACGGTATTTGCCACGTCAGATGACACGTGGCGTGATAACATTGGATTACGGGAATTTCGGAGATTACAGGAACTAATCTTGATTTGACACGTGTCGACATTTTGGCCATGTCATACAATGGTCGTACAGAAAGTACACCGGCACCTGTACTTTTTTGTACGACACAGTAATTTGATTGGTGCCGTACTTCAGTAGATAGATTTTTAGAGAGGGAATAGGACTTAGAAAATGTTGGGTAAGTAGCTGCCTCTCCTAGGGAGCACCTTGTATAAATGGCAAACTTTGGCCAACCATAACTATCAATTTACTTGACCATTTTCAGTGATTATTTTTGCTGCGGACTCAGCGAAGTCCAGGCTACACAAGGGAGTAGTCGGTCAGAGTTTTTGTCAACCAGGGTGGCTGCATTTATAAGGGAAAGTCAAAGTGGGTGAATGTGTCCAAATCTCATATTCTAACTTTGCATTCTGTGGTGGAACTGAGCACACAGAAAGTGTTATTTCACAGGGGTGTATCTATATTGGGATTATGATTGTCAAGGGGTCAATCATTTGGGTTTATATTAACTTGGAGTCGGCACTATCTAGATTAGCTTCTTTTGGATCTGCATACTCTGAGGGCCAATGGAGGTCTTAGAGTTTCATGGCGATGGCCACAAACCGCCGAAATCTTCTTTCGCGATCTCGGCGCTAATTCCGGCCGTCCGATTAGAATCGAATTTAATCGTAACCGTAATAAATACATGCGCGGTATTCGTTTCACTTAAGAAATAAATGCGCGGTATTGATTTCTTACTCGTACCGTATTCCGTACTTATACATTAGCGGATCTATGTATACCGTAAACAATTACAGTTAAATGATTTATCCTACGGTCATATGTTTAAATAACTATCAAACTATATATTACTTAATGTTATTCTTAGAGTTAACGGTTAACGCTACCTGCTAATTCCTGTATGCAGGCCGGTAGGTACAAGGATCAATTCTTGTCGCCGACATATTCCTTTTAAATAAATAAACCCTAACTAAAATAAATTTCCCGTAAACCTCTGGATAGCCTAGGTAGCTATGGCTTTAGCTCCCTCTCTAATTTCTCAATGAGTGCGACAAGTTTGAGAGTTTGGAGAGAGAAGTTAGAGGTAGACTGCCTCGGCTTCTTTCTATATTTCTATTTAGACCTAGAAAATACTAAAAATGTACCATTAATTTCTACACTCCCCTTATTTTGTAGTCAATCTTTAATTTCAAACCGCACTTCTCCCTGCAGAAAATTAGCTTAGGGGAAGGCACAGGTTTGGTCATCATATCTGCTACCATCTCACTATCTGGTCTGTACTCTAAACTAATTATTTTGTTTTCTACTTTCTCTCTATCAAAGCTGAGTCTGATGTCCGTGTGTTTGGCTTTAAAATGATGTTTAGGATTGGCAGAAATAGCGATTGCTGCCTGATTATCACAAAAAAAATTTTGCACACCACTCTTAAGGTGACCAAGCTCACCTAGCAAAGACTTGACCCACATCAATTCTTTTACAGCAGAGCAAGAGGCCATATACTCAGCCTCCATGCTAGATTGAGTAATAACCTTTTGCTGTTTGCTACTCCAACAGCAAGCCCCATCACCCACATATAATACATATCCAAAAGTGCATCTCCTCATCGGAGCATCACCATAACTAGCATCACTCCAAGTAGTGATGTCAGTATTCTCCCCACCCAAATGCAACTATAAATCCCTAGTTCCTATCAAATATCTAAGGACTCTCTTAGCTGCCTCCCAATCCTTCTTAGTGGGAGCATTTAGACTTCTACTCAGCACTCCTACAGCTGCAGCTAAATCCAGCCGGGTACAATTCATAAAATAGATTAGACTTCCCACTACTTGCGTGTAAGAAATAGTCTGCATGAACTTCTGTTCTTCAGGAGATAATTCCTCGTCTAAGACTATGACTCCTTCTTCCTCACTCCCCTCACTTCCCTTCTTCAACTCCATTGGAGTTGTACAACTATTAGCTTTATCCATTTGAAATTTTTCAAGCATGTTCCCTATTGCTTTCTTTTGAGTCAATCTTATAATTTTTCTTTTTCGGTCTCTCTCTACTTGAATTCCCAAAATATATTTTGCTTCCCCCATATCCTTCATTTCAAATCTCCCCTTAAGATCGGTTTTCAGTTTATTAATTTTTTCCATTGATTTACTTAAGACAAGCAAATCATCAACATAAATTGCAATAAATATAAAACCTTCCTCATCTTCGAAAACATAGATTCAGTGATCTGAGCTAATCCGGATATATCACAGACCGCTAAGAAACTCATCAAGCTTCTTATTCCACTCTCGAGGCGCCTGTTTCAAACCATAAAGAGATTTAATCAGCTGGCATACCTTACTCTCCTCTCCTTCCTCCACAAACCCTTCGTGTTGTCGCATGAAGATGTGCTCTTCCAATTCTCATGCAAAAAGGCTGTCTTGATGTCCATCTGGTGCACTTCCATGTCTTCCGCTGCTGCCAGGCTGAGAAGTATGCGGACAGAGGGAAATCTGACCACCGGGGCAAAGGTTTCCTTGTAGTCAATTCCCTCTTTTTGTGTAAATCCCTTTGCCACTAATCGGGCCTTGTAGCGCTCGATTTTGTTATCTGGGTTCAGTTTTAATTTGAAAACCCACTTACAACCGATTGGTTTTCGGTTAGGTGGACAGTCCACCAGCTCCCAAGTATCGGCTGCCATGATTGAGGCCATCTCCTCATTGATGGCTGTCTTCCACCGATTTCTTTCTGGACAAGTCATCGCCTCTCCATAGGTTTGAGGTTCATCTTGATGAGATAGTTTAGTTACCTTGTTATTAACCTGTTTTTCTTGCAATATTTTGCTACTTCTCCTCCCCATTTCAAAATCTGAGGCCGGAATAGATGGTTCTCGTGGATTCTTTCGAACAAACTCGGCTTCTCCCTTATCCCTTGATTCCGAATCAATTTCCACCACGTCTTCCGCTTCGGGTAGAGTTGTCACTGTAGTTTCCACAGCCGAGTCCTTTTTGGTCTGATTTGTACCTGTAAGAATGTCATCTTCTCTAAAACCTGGAAAGTTAGGAAGCTCAAAGTCATCAGAATTTTCTGACTCAAATCCGATTTTTACTGACTTCGTATATTTGAAGGGATCCATTGACTTTCCTTCATCCATATCTACTAGATGCTTTACTAAGATTATATCTTCCCTTTTTAGATCATAAACTCTATATCCTTTAACAACCTCATCATATCCTAATAAGTATCCCGGTTTTCTTTTAGGATCTAGCTTCCAATTGGACCGATCTGTATCTAGACTGAATACTTGACTGCCGAAAACCTTTAAGTGAGATATGTCTGGTTTCCGGCCTGTCCATCTCTCATAAGGTGTTTGATCTTTTATGGCTGAAGTAAGAACTCTATTTTTGAGGTAATTAGCACAGTGCATTGCTTTTGTCCAAAACCTTTTTATTATCCCTTTATCTATCAACATACTTCTAGCACTATCACTTAGTGTTCTATTTAACCTTTCAGCTACCCCATTCTGTTCCGGATTTTCTGGAACTGTCTTTTGGTGTAGGACCCCTTCTTCCCTCAGAAAATCCTCAAACTGGTTAGAAGTATACTCTCCACCATTGTCACTCTTTACTCTCTTGATTGGAGTTTCATGGAGTTTTTCGCTCCACGCTTTATATTGTCTAAAACAATCCTGAGCTTCTGACTTGTTTTTCAAAAAATACACCCGAGAATATCGAGACCAATCATCAGTTATAGTCATCATAAATCTCTTCCCCCCCGGTGAGGGCACTTTAGCCGGTCCCCAAATATCTGTGTGTACTAGATCTAGAATTTTTTCTCCATTATTGGTGGCTGATTTAGGAAAGGGTAATCTGTGTGCTTTACCTTGAGCACATCCACTACAATCACTTATATCATCACTCTCACTGAACTGAATCCCTTCCACCACTCCCATCTTTTTCATCTCTCTTAACTTATCTAGATTCACATGCCCAAGCCTCTTATGCCACATCATAATATCATGAACACCAGCATAATATAGTTTCTTCGTTTCATTACTTAAAATAAGCCTAAACATCCCATGGCTACCTTTCTCAGCAATGAAATAGACATCCTCCTCAAAACTAGCACTAAAGACTCCTTCCTAGTGCTAGTAAAAAAACCCTTATCATCTAATACAGATGTAGAGATAAGGTTTTTGTTCAGCTCCGGAATAAACAATACATCGGAGAATGTTAGTATAGATGTCTTTCCTTCTACTAACACTTTCAGGTCTACCGATCCTACAAGAGTAGTGGTGACTAACCTCCCATCCCCGTACTCTATCTCTACGGTGGGAATCTTTCTTATCTTAGTGAAGAGGTGCCTATCCTTACACATGTGCATGGAGGCACCTAAATCTACAATCCAGCCTGCTTCACCTTTCAATCAACCGTAAGCACATTTCTGCCTTCGTGGAATTTCGACCTCATTTTTTGCCTCCATCTCCTCATCCAAAAGGAGCTCATCGTCCTCGTCCTCGGATTCCGCCTCAAGTACCTGTATGACAAGGGCCTTTTTCTTTCCAATCGGGGTACCACCGGTCTGCCCCTCCTTTAACCGAAGCTCGGTTAGGTTAGTGCACTCTGCCATATAGTACCCATGTTTCTTACAAAAATGACATAAACCTTTGGGAGCCCTTGGTTCGAACTCGTCGGCCTATTTTTTCTGCTCTCTACCCCCATAGTTTCCGACTGGTTTCTGAGAATCCTTATTCCTCCAATCAGCCGCTGTTGCTAAGGCTTGGCAACTCTTTCCTCCCCTTCGGATCTCAATTGTATTCTCTCGAACGAGAATCATCCCTACCACTGAGTTCCATATCCACCTTGAGTCCGGCAAGTCCTGCACACGGTTGACTATGTTCTTGAACTCATCAGGTAACTTCATCAGTAAACAGTTAACCTTTTCTTTTTCACTAAAATCTTTTCCTGCACTCTCTAGCTCCATGAAGAGTGTAGCAAGCTCATTGCAAAAATCCAACATATTTCCCCCTTTGTATACATACTCATTAACTTTGTGATCAGCCAACTGTTGTTGGTGAATCGTACCACTTCGTTACATCTCTATGAGAGCCATCCAAAGATCGGATGCCCTTTCTACCTGCAAATGAGAACATGCAAGTCCTTTAGTGAGATGGCGTAGGATGAAGTGCTTTGCCGCCATATTGTTGAAGTCCCAGGTTTCAGTATCATTCTCCTCGTTCCTCGGAATAGGTGACATGAATGCCGAACCAGTTGCTATTGGTGGTGCCGTCTCCTTCTCCTTTCCTTTGTCCACCACCTCTCCTTCTTTTGTTTCCTCCGTTGAAGGTGGATCCTCTTTCCTGATGAATCTGCTTCCTCCAAACCCTGGAGGAATTCCAAGACTTGATGGACGCCCCAAACGTCCACTCACTATCCCCCAAAACCTTTTTTCGCATAGAGCTCCTATCATCATACTTTCCCAGTATGTGAATCCAATTCCATTAAAGATTGGTACCCTAGAGGGTGGGCCCATAACGTGAATTTCTGAGACCTTCATAAGTCCTCAGAGTGGACAGCTTCCAAGAAACCTCTAGGATAATCCTAACCCCTTTGTGTTTTTGCAAGAATAACTGCCACCCTCGCAGACAAACACTTTGACCACGTGCACCCGTGTGAAGGCAAGACTCCCCTGAGTCGATAGCAAAAAGAATATGTGAATTTGCTCTCCTGAGCAGTAAGTTATGGAGGGTCAAAGTTGACCTTTTGTACAGAAGCTCTCTAGGAGAGAGGGTCCTATCTCCTAATTTTTCTAAGTCATATCTCTCTTACAGACTCTATCTACTAATGTACGGAACCAATCAGAATACAGTTCTGTACGCAAAAGTACAGCTGCCGGTGTACTTTATGTACGGACATTGTACGACATGCCCTAAATGTCGACACATGCCATATTCGGATTCGGTGCCATAATCTCCGGAGATTCCACGATCCAATTTAATTACGCCACGCGTCATCCGATGTGGCGATGGCCACAAACCGCCGAAATCTTCTTCCGCGATCTCGGCGCTTATTCCGGCCGTCCGATTAGAATTGAATTTAATCGTAGCCGTAATAAATACATGGGCGGTATTCGTTTCACTTAAGAAATAAATGCGCGGTATTGATTTCTTGCTCGTACCGTATTCCGTACTTATACCTTAGCGGATTTATGTATACCGTAAACAATTACAGTTAAATGATTTATCCTAAGGTCATATGTTTAAATAACTATCAAACTATATATTACTTAATGTTATTGCTAGAGTTAACGGTTAAGGCTACCGGCTAATTCCTGAATGCCGGCCGGTAGGTACAAGGATCAATTCCTGTCGCCGGCACATTCCTTTTAAATAAATAAACCATGACTAAAATAAATTTCCCGTAAACCTCCGGATAGCCTAGGTAGCCATGGCTCTAGCTCCCTCTCCAATTTCTCAGTGACTGCGACAAGTTTGAGAATTTGGAGAGAGAAGTTAGAGGTAGACTGCCTCGGATTCTTTCTATATTTCTATTTAGACCTAGAAAATACTAAAAATGTACCATTAATTTTTACACGTGGCGTCACATTATTTGATACCGAAGAAGATGGGATTAGGAACCATGGCTCTCGATTTGACAGGTGTCACCTTGTAGACCATGTCGTATAATGGCCGTACAATAAGTACATCTCACATTGTACCTTATTGTACTATATAGTGTTTTTATTGGACTAGGGTTTAGTAGTAGGTAGTCGTGAGTAGGCAGACCAAGACTTAGTGATTTTTAGGTACCTCTCTCTAAGAGAGCTTGTAACTATAAAGGTCATCTTTGACCACCCATAACTTAATCCTCGGGTGAGCAAATTCAGTGATTATTTTTGCTGCGGACTCAAAGGAGTCCAAGCTACACAATGGCGTAGTCAGTTAGAGTCTTTGCGTGCCAGGGTGGCACTTATTCAGCGGGAAAGTCAAAGTGGGGAATATTGTCCAAAACACATATTCAAGCTTTGCATTCTGTGGTGGAACTGAGCACACAGAAGGTCTTCTCTTCACAGGGGTGAAGTTTTATTGGGGTTTTGATTGTCAAGGGATCATTCATTTGGGTTTATATCAACTTCGAGTCGACACTATCTAGATTAACTTCTTTTGGATCTGCGAATTCTGTGGGCAATGGAGCCCATAGAATTTCACTACATCAGTAAACAGTTAACCTTTTCTTTTTACTAAATACTTTTCCAACACTCTTTTGTTCCATGAAGAGTGTAGCAAGCACATTGCGATAATCTATCATTTTCCCCCCTTTTGATATAAACTCCTTAATTTTCTGATCATCTAACTGTTGTTGCTGAATCCTACCACTTCGATACATCTCTATGAGAGCCGCCCAATATCGGATGCTCAATCTACCTACAAATGAGGAGATGCAAGACCTTGAGTAAGATGGCGGAGGATGAAGTGCTTCCTTGCCATATTGTTGTAGTCCCAGGCATCGATATTATTCTCCTCGTTCCTCAAAATAGGTGACATGAATGTTGAACCGGTTAATATTGGTGTGACCGTCTCCTTTTCCTTTCCTTGGTCCACCACCTCCCTTTCCTTTGTCTCCTCCATTAAAGATGGATCTGCATCTCTAGTGAATCTGCCTCCTGTAAACCTTAGAGGGATCCTAAGACTTGATGGACGCCTCACTTGTCCACTCACTATTCCCCAAAACCGTTTCTCACATAGAGCTCCTGTCATTATACTTTCCCAGTATATGAAGTCAGCTCCATTGAAGATGGGCACCCTAGAGGGTGGGCCCATAACTTGTTACTTTGGGACCTCGATAGGTCCTCAGAGTAGGCATCTCACACTAAGCCTCTACAATATCCCTGACCCCTTTGTGTTTCAACAAGTATAACTTCCACCATGATAGAAAAAACTCTGATCACCTCCACCCCTGTGAAAGGAAGACTCCATTGAGTGTATAGCAAAAAGAATCTCTGAATTTGCTCCCCTGAGCAGTAAGTTATGAAGGGTCAAAGTTGACCTTTTGTACAGAAGCTCCTTGGGAGAGAGGGTCCAATCTATCAAATTTTTCTAAGTCCTATCTCTCTCTAAAAATCTATCTACTGTAGTACGATACCAATCATAATATTGTATTGTACATAAAGGTACAGGTGCCGGTGTACTTTCTTTAAATATCTTTAGCTGTGGCGTAACATGGTTTATCCCCTAATCTTAAAGAGCTCACAACTTCCCTCGGTTTTGCGTTAGACTTCAAAAAATGCGTAAATTTTTCAATATCACTGTTATCCATCCATCAACACATCGGGTGTGCCATGATATGTGGAGATTTTATGTGATTGTGTTGTGGTATTTTGGTGGATAATTCCCATTTGCCGTTCTTTTCGTACCCACAAACACAAAATGGACATTATATTCGTTGACTACTACTTGTTAATTTTTTTTGAAAAAATTGAGTGTTTGACTGTTGTCTTATTTGTTTCTCTTTAATATTATTATAAGTATCCCCTCTATCACATTGGAGAACAAACTGTTTTTTTCTTGAAGAAGATATTGATATAGCATATCCTTGTCCCATTGAGATCTTCGGGCTGTTCGAAGAAGCTCATCTCTTGAATCAAATACCCATCCGGTATAGGCAATATCCTCTGAAGAAAGAGAAAAATAAACAATGATAAATGCGAAGTAAAACACACATATAGCTTTTTACTTTAAGCCTAACCCAACTTGTAAATATTTACCACAAATCTAACCCAAATTGTGGAATTGCATGTAAAATCTCTTCATTTTAGTAAATACATATATATTTTCAAAAAATGTAAAGTACATTATTGTCTATAACATGGACCTCACCCAACCATATGGAGCTCAATCGTTGCAAAAACTTTAAAGCATCCAAAACTATATAGCCTACACCAAAATGTTCCTCAAAAAAACAGTGAGGAAAACATCAAACTACCAAAAACAACAAATGGTTACCTTATATTGACAACAAATTGCATTGATATGAAACTTTGACGAGGTTTGTGCCTTATGGAAAAAAAATGTGCTTACATACGGCTAAGTTGTTCCCTTGTAGATAAAACTTGCTGTTGAAAATTTGCACTGTTGCGAATCACTGTCAATTTCACTGTGAATGTAAGAATGTTGATTCGTAGATAGTGTGGCTTAATTTCATCGCTTGTGACGACGCGAATTTTTTCCACTTACATCCAATTAATATTTTTACACCGGTTCGTTTTATTATAG
>JBBHKE010002951.1:0-24588 GCA_037447655.1 Zygnema cylindricum
TTACTTGACCATTTTCAGTGATTCTTTTTGCTGCGGACTCAAGGGAGTCCAGGCTACACAGAGGTGTAGTCGGTCAAAGTTTTTGTCTGCTATGATGGTGGTATTTCTAAGGGAAAGTCAAATTGGGTGAATGTGTCCAAATCTTATATTCTAACTTTGCATTTTGTGGTGGAATTGAGCACACAGAAAGTCTTATTTCACAAGGGTGAAGCTATAATGGGTTTGTGATTGTCAAGGGGTCAGTCATTTAGGTTTATATCAACTTGGAGTCGGCACTATCTAGATAAGCTTCTTTTGGATTTGCTTACCTTGAGGGTCAATGGAGGTCTCAGAGTTTCAAAGCGTTCACTCTGGCCTAGCGAGCCCAGGGCGATGATGGATAAATAGTGAAGTCTAAGAGAAGAGAAGACATCTTTTCCTTTGAAAAAATTTGGGAAAATTTTGACTGATCTTGGTCTTGAGCAATTAAAACCAAACTATAGCATTGGCATTTTGGCACTGAAATCTCTTACAAACTAAGTAGAGTTTTAATAGTTAATAGATAGAATTATTAAGAGTGGAGAGTAGTGGAAAACAATTTAAAGGAAGGGTTAAGCCACGAGGGCAAGAGACCAAGCTAATATTATGTGGACAGAAGCTTCTTCTAATTTATAGTTTATCTTTATGTGAGTGCTTTCCAATGTGGATGTGTATTTTCCAATGTGTGGATTGTGTGGTTTTTATTGGTTATAGTTATGAGATTTTGTGAGAGGTAGGAGATCTTATTAGAACAAGCCCCCCCCCCCACCCCCCCCTTCATGGCGCTCGCTCAGCGCGGATACTGGGGGGGGGGAGGAGAATCCTAAAAAACCCTTAAAAGCCCAAAGAAATTCCGCAAAATTTTCTCTACAATATTATGTACTGGACCTGGCGCACACCCACCTTGTACCAAATATATCGCGATATAATATGTTGGTCACGGTGCGATATATCGAGGCCTTTGACCAACCAATTATCGATGTAACGAATATCATACTTATCACAATATGATTTTACCCCATACCCAACATTAGTACAAGGTATACCACAAAAACAAACACGTGGCCAACAGGAGCCATGTGGATAATTTTTAGGCTCTCTAGCTAGATGAAAGTGAGAAGTGGAGCCTGCATCTCTGTGTCCTCCATTGGACTACAGAAAAGAGGAAGCCTCTACGTAGTATTTAACTAACCCACTTTAAGCCACAACAACTGCTGTCCAGGAAGCCAAAGTGATAGTTTGACAGCACCCTTTTGGAGCCTATACTCCTTGGAGTTCGTAGCAAAAAGAATCATTGAAAACGACCAACCAGTTGATAAGATATAAGCCGGCAAAAATGCCAATTTTATACAAAGCTCTCTTCGAGAGAGGTGACTACCTACCAAATTTCCTAAGTCCTAAACCCCTCTTAGAGCCCCTATCTACTGAAGTACCAACCAATCATATGATTGTAAAGTACATAAAGGTACTACGGCTAATGTCTTTTTGGTACGGCCTGTGTACGACAAGGCCAGTGAATGGATACGTGTCACTTTTCCACTCGTCCGTACATTCCCCGGAATTCCCGCGACGAAATGTCATCCTTCCACGCAGCGCTAAGTCATGCCACGTCCATAAAAACCAAAGTGACCATTCCGCGATCTCGGCGGTGATATGTGCCGTCGAATTAAATCCGACATTAAATGACGATCGTCGAAACAAATGTCCGTTTCATTTGTTTTGTGTGAAATGGCGTCCACACTAAACTTCAACAAGTTCTATGTTCCTTCGTTCAAATTCCACTTAATTGATTTCAGTACCATACAATAGTTTAAATAAATATCAAACCCTATATCACCTAACGGATTTCTACAACAAACTAGCTAGAGCGAACTGCTACGCCGCGCTCTGTCGGTCGGAGGTTCGAGCCCTGTCGGACTCAACCTTTTGTTGAGAGTGACTTAAGTCACTTTTTAGTCCTTTCTATGGAGCTGAGGCAGCCATGGCTCTATCGCTCTCTCTCTCCTTCATTGACTACAACAAGTATGGGGGCAAGAGAGTACAGATAGAGGCAGGTTGCCTGCATTTTCTTTACCTAGTTCCGCTTATATTTTAGACCTAGAAAATACCTAAATACTAGTTATTTCAACACTCCCAATATTTTCTAGTCTAACTTTAACTTCAGTTTTAATACACACTTTTCTCTGCAATATTTTAACTTGGGAGAAGGCACCGGTTTTGTCATTATATCAGCTACCATTTCCCCATTAATTCTATATACAAGATTCACAATCTTATTCTCAATTTTTTCTCTTATAAAACTCAATCTTATGTCCATATGCTTAGCCTTAAAATGATGTTTTTGATAAGCTGCAATTGCAACGGCAGCTTGATTATCACAAAACACTTCATGCACTCCCTCCTTCATATACTCTAGTTCTTGCAACAAGGCCTTGACCCACATCAACTCTTTCATAGCAGAATAAAAGGCCATGTACTCAGCCTCCATAGTAGAGTGAGTAACCACCTTTTGTTGCTTACTGCACCAACAGCAAGCACCCTCCCCCAACATACAACACATACCCAGAAGTGCATCTTCTCATAGGAGCGTCCCCATAACTGGCATCACTCCAAGTAGTGATGTTAGTGTGCTCCCCTCCCAAATGCAACCATAACTCTTTGGTTCCAACCTGATATCTCATGACTCTCTTGACTGCCTCCTAGTCTCTCTTCCTATGATCATTAAGACTCTTACTGAGTAATTCAACTATTGTCGCTATGTCCGGCCTGGTACAGTTCATAAAATTGATTAAACTTCATATGACTTGTCTATAAGGAATAGACTTATTAAAATCTCTCTCCTCTAGACTCATCTGATCATCTAAGATCATCACTCCTCTTTCTACACTCCCATCACTTATCTTTTTCAAGTCCATGCGAGTGGTACAATTGTTAGCATTTTCCATTTGGAATTTCTCAAGCATATTACCTATTGCTTCTTTCTGAGTAAGTGTGATAATTTTCTTCCCCCTATCTCTCTCCATTTAAATCCCCAAAATATATCTTGCCTCCCCTAAATCCTTCATATCAAATCTGCTTCTAAGATCTTTCTTTAACTTATTGATCTTTTCCAAAGATTTACTTAACAGAAGCAGATCATCCACATAAATTGCAATAAAAATGGCACCATTCTCATCTTCAAACATATAGACAGAATGGTCAGAGTTGATCCTAGTATATCCCAGACCGGTGAGAAACTCATCTAGTTTGTTATTCCACTGTCGAGGAGCCTGCTTCAGTCTATATAAAGACTTTATGAGCTAGCAAACTTTGCTCTCTTCACCTTCCTCCATGAACCCCTCGGATTGCCTCATGAAAATTTCTTCATCTAACTCACTATTAAAAAAGCAGTCTGAATGTCCAAATGGTGTATTTCCATGTCTTCCGCTGCTGCCAGACTGAGGAGAATCCTTACTGATGGGAACCGAACAACTGGAGTAAAGGTCTCCTCATAGTCAATCCCCTCCTTTTAGGTGAACCCATTGCCTACCAATCAAGCCTTATATCTCTCAATGGTATTATCTGAGTTTAGTTTTAGTTTAAACACCCATTTACACCCAATAAGTTTTTTGTTTAGAGGACAATCCGCTAGTTCCCAAGTATTTGCTTCTATGATGGAGGCCATCTTATCATTTATGGCTCTAATCTATCTTTCTTTATCTTGACTATTCACTGCCTCTCAGTAAGACTAAGGCTCATCTAGGTAAGATAGCTTAGTTACCTTATGAGCGGCCTGTTTTTCCTATAACTTTTTGCAGCTGTTTCTCCCTCCCTCAAACTCCAAAGCTGGAATGGATGGAAGTCTTAGATTTCTCCTCACTGTCTCATCGGCTTCGTTGTCCATGGAAGCCAGTTCAGGTCCCGCTTCTTATATCTCCTCAAAGTCCATAGGAGTATGTGAGGTTTCCGGTTAGTCTTCTGTATCTCGGATCTCCCCTAAGTCTGCAATCACGGTTTCACTCATGTCATTTTCGGGAAAGACCTAGTTCTCTTCACTTTCGAACTCAAATCTGATTCTTATCTTCTTTGTATATTTGAAGGGGTCAAATCACTTTACTTCATCCATGACAACTAGGTGTTTGACCAGAATGTTATCTTTCTTTGCTAAGTCATAGACTCTATACCCTCTAACATCCTCATCCTATCCCACAAAGTATACAAATTTTCCCTTAGCATCTAGTTTCTAGTTTTTCCTATCCGTGTCAAGACTGTAAACTTGGCTACCGAACACTTTAAGATGTGAGATATTTTGTTTCCTTCCAACCCATCTTTCATAAGGTGTCACTCCCTTTACAGCTGAGGTAAGGACTCTATTCTTTAGCTAGTTGGCACAGTTCATTGCCTCTGCCCAAAATATCTTTTCTATTTTCTCGTCGACCAACATACTGCATGCACTATCTTTTAGTGTTCGATTCAACCTCTCAGCTACCCCATTTTGTTTCGAGTTTTATGGTACTGTTTTCTGGTGCTCCATTCCCTCATCTCTTAGATATTCCTCAAACTGGTTAGAGGTTTATTCTCCCCCAATACCACTCCTTATTCTCTTAATGGGGGTTTCATGCAACTTCTCACTCTGGGCTTTATATTCATTGAATTTAGTTGATGTTTCATACTTTGTTATAAGGAAATACACTCTAGAGTATCTAGACCAGTCATCAATTATTGTTAACATAAACCTCTTTCCTCCAACCGAAGGTACTTTTGCATGTCCCCAAATATCTGTGTGGACGAAATCTAAAACTTTCTCACCTCTATATGTGGCCGCTTTGAGAAAGAGAAGTCTGTAAGCCATACCTAGAGCATAGCCACTACAATCATCCATCATTACATTATCCCCAAACTGAATGCCTTCCACTACCCCGAGATTTTTCATTTCCCTCAACCAATCAAAATGCACATGCCCCAACCGCTTTTGACAAATCATCAACTTAGGAACACCAACATAGTAAGCATTCTTCTTTTCATTACTTAAGTTAAGCCTAAACATTCCTTTGCTACCCTTATCTACCGTGAAGTAAATTTCATCCCAATACTTAGCTCTAAAGACTCCCTTTCTAGTGAAGCTATTAAACTCCTTGTCATCTAACACTAGCGTAGAGACAAGATTTTTACTCAATTGAGGAATGTAGAGTATCTCTGAGAATGTAACTATAGAAGTCTTACCCTCCACTAAGACTTTCAGATCTAGTGACCCCACTGGATCTGTAGTAACCACTCTCCCATCCCCATACTCTATCTCTACAGTAAGGATTTTTCTTAGCTTAGTGAAGAGTTCCTTATCACGGCACATATGCATCGATGCACCTAACTCAATGATCCACCCTTCTTGTGGAGCTTCCCGAATTGCTCCAAGGGCAAACTTTTGTCTCCGAGGGATCTCCTTCTCCTCCAGACTCTCGTCAACAAGAAGCTCCCTATCCTTGTCAAAAGACTCATCCTCGGTTTCTCCTGTCACTTTTGTGACCACAAGTGCCTTTTTCTTCCCTCCGCAAGAACTCCCTCCACGGTTCTCTTGGAGCCTCAGCTCTGACATCTTGACAAAATGTGCTTTGAAGTGTCCCGACTTTTTGCAAAAATGATAAAGACCCTTTGGGGGCCTCGGTCCTCCAGAATTATCTCTTTCCCCTTTGTATGGTTTCTTCGGGTCCTTCCCCCATGGGTCCCCTCCTACTGCTAGAGCTTGAATGCTCTTTCCTCCTCTCCTAATCTCCATTGTGTTTTCCTGCACAAGTATCATCCGGACCACTTTGTTCCATTTCCATGAACTATCATGCATTTCCTTTACTCAGTACACTATATTCTCTACTCATGTGGTAACTTCATGATAAGAGTGTTAACTTTCATTTTCATTGTACTTGTCCACGCGGCACTTTCCATCTCTATATACAAATAAGAACGATCATTACAGTAATCTAACATCTTTCCTCCTTTGTAAGTGTAACTCACTAGCTTTTGCTCAACCAACTGGAGCTCCTGAATAGTTCTAGCTCTATGGATCTCCACCAAACTCACCCACAACTCCTCAGCCTTGTAAATGTGAAGATGAGGGGTGGCCAAAGCTTGAGTGAGGTGCCTCAGAATGAAGTTATTGGCAGCCATGTTTACATCCTCCCACATTTGAGTATCGTTCTCCGCGGTTTTCACGGTCGCCGCTCCCGGTACTGTGGCAATAGGAGTGTGTGGTCGCCTCCTTCTCTTTTCCTTTGTCCACCACCTCTCCTTCTTTTGTTTCCTCCGTTGAAGGTGGATCCTCTTTCCTGGTGAATCTGCTTCCTCCAAACCCTGGAGGAATTCCAAGACTTGATGGACGCCCTAACCGTCCACTCACTATCCCCCAAAACCTTTTTTCGCATAGAGCTCTTATCATCATACTTTCCCAGTATATGAAGGCACTTCCAATAAAGATTGGAACCTTAGAGGGTGGGCCCATAACCTGAAACTCTGAGACCTCCATAATTCCTCAGAGTGGATAGCTTCCAATAAGCCTCTAGGATAACCCTGACCCCTTTGTGTTTCAGCAAAAATAACTCCCACCCTGGCAGACAATAACTCTGACCAACTTCACCCCTGTGAAGACAAGACTCCCCTGAGTCGATAGCAAAAAGAATCTCTGAATTTTCTCCCCTTAGCAGTAAATTATGGAGGGTCAAAGTTGACCTTTTGTACAGAAGCTTTCTGGGAGAGAGGGTCCTATCTCCTAATTTTTCTAAGTCCTATCTCTCTCACAGACTCTATCTACTGATGTACGGAGCCAATCAGAATGCAGCTTCGTACATAAAAGTACAGCTGTCGGTGTACTTTCTGTACGAACATCGTACGACATGGCCTAAATGTCGATACGTGGTATGTCCGGATTCGTTCCCGTAATCCTCGGAGATGCCGCAATCCAATCTAATTCTGCCACGTGTCATCCGATGTGGCGATGTCCACAAACCGCCGAAATTCTCTTCCGCGATCTCGGCGTTAATTCCGGCTGTCTGATTAAATTCATATTTAATCGTAGCCGTAATAAATACATGTGTGATATTCTTTTCTATAAAGAAACAAATGCGCGGTATTGATTTCTTATCCGTACCGCTATCCGTACTTATACAATTATGGATCTATGTCTCCCGTAATTAGTTATAGTTAAATGAATTTTCCTACTCAATAACATTTAATTAAATATCATACCCTATATTACGTAACATTCGATGAAGACTTAACGGCTAAGGCTACCGTCTACCAGCTGCCTGCCGGCCGGTAGGTACAAGGATCAAATCCTGTAGCCGGCACCATATCTTTTTAGTGAATAAACCCCTAACTAATATATAATCCCGTAAAATTGTGGTTAGCCTAGGTAGCCATGGCTCTAGCTCCCTCTCCAATTTCTCAGTGACTGCGACAAGTTTGAGAGTTGGAGAGAGAAGTTAGAGGTAGACTGCCTCGGCTTCTTTGTATATTTCTATTTATACCTAGAAAATACTTTAAATGGATCATTAATTTCTACATTAGTGAATTCTGGGAAAAACATTTAGCTCTCCCTTTGAGGGTTTGTAAAAATAGCCATCTTTGCCACCCCATAACTTATCGGCTGGTTGGCTGTTTTCAGTGATTCTTTTTGCTACCGACTCAGAGGTGTCTAGGCTGCATGAGGATGCAGACGGATTGTCGGTTTGCTTTATTGGGCAGCAGTGGTTGTGGCTTCAAGTGGGTTAGCTAAAAGCTATCTAGAGGCTTCTTAAATTATGTAGTCCAATGGAGGACACAGATATGCAAGTTATAGGCCCACCCTCTAAGTTGCCCACCTTCAATGAATATGAGTTCATCTATTGGGAAGCCATGATGATGAGGGCTTTGTGCAAAAAACGTTACTGGGGTATTGTCACTGGACAAGTGAAACGTCCACCTTCGAGAACTCCACCAAGATTTGGAGGAGTAAGGTTTCCTACAGCAACGACTACTTCAGCAGAGGAGGCACATGATGGGGACAGCAGTGTTTCAGAAAAGGGGAAAGGGAAGGAGACACCCCTCACTCCTATTGCTACGGCACCGAGAGCGGCGGCCGTGAAGACCGTGGAGAACGATACTTAAATGTGGGAAGACGTAAACATAGCTGCCAAGAACTTCATTCTAAGGCACCTCACTCAAGCTTTGGCCACTCCTCACCTTCACATTTACAAGGCCGAGGAGTTGTGGGTGTGTTTTGTTGAAATTATTAGTTTTATATGGTATTTTCTAGGTCTAAATTTTGTACAAATAGAAGAAGGAAAAAGGCAGACGGCTTGTCTCCACCTCCTCCCTCTACCCACCATACTTGTTGTAATCACTGATGGATAGAGAGGGTGGCTGAGCCATGGCTGTCCTAGCTTTAGCAGACAGGGCTAAAAGGTGACTTATGTCACTCTTAACAAAAGGTTGAGTCCGGCAATACTCTAACCTCCGACCGGCAGAGCGCGGCTTAGCTGTTTGGTCTAGCCAGTCTGTCGTAGAAGTCCGTTAGGATACATTAGGCTTGATATATAATTAAAAAGTGTAACGACCATGAATTCGATTAACGAAATGACGAACGAAGGAACATAGAACCAAGTATTATATAGTGCGAACATTATCTCGCACGAAAACAAATGAATAGGACATTTGTTTTGACGACAGACATTTAATGTCGGATTTAATCCGACGGTGTATATCACTACCGAGATTGCGGAATGGTCACTTTGGCGTTTATGGACGTGGCATGACGTGGCGCCACGCGGAGGGATGAGAAAGAATTTCGGTGAACATACGGACAAGCTAAAAGTGGACACGCGTCCACTTAAAAGCGTTGGCGTACATAGGCCGTACATAAAGTACATCAACATAGTACTTTTTATGTACCCTACATTGATCTGATTAGTTCGTACTTCAATAGATAGGAGTTGTGAGAGGGATTTAGGACTTAAAGAATTTGGTATATAGGTACCTCTCTCCCTTTGAGAGTTTGTATAAACTTGGCATTTTTGCCGACTCATAACTTATCGGCTAGTTGGCCGTTTTTAGTGATCCTTTTTGCTACAGACTCAGGGGAGTCCAAGCTGCACAGGGGAGCAGTCAAATTGTCAGTTTGCCTTCTTAGACAGCAGTGGTCTAGAGGCTTCTTGTATTCTGTAGTCCAATGGAGGACACAGAATTGCAGGTTATAGGCACACCCTCTAAAACTATGTGTGCTCCATTGCCCACAAAAATTGCAGATCTAAAAGAAGCTTATCTAGATATTGCCGACTCCAAGTTGATATAAACCCAAATGACTGACCCCTTGACAATCACAAAACCATTAAAGCTTCACCCCTGTGAAATAAGATTTTCTGTGTGCTCAGTTCCACCAAAGAATGCAAAGTTTGAAAATGAGTTTTGGACTCATTCACCCACTTTGACTTTCCCTTAGAAATACAGCCACCCTGGCAGGCAAAAACTCTAACCGACTACACCCTTGTGTAGCCTGGACTCCCTTGAGTCCGTAGCAAAAAGAATCACTGAAAATGGTTAAGTAAATTGATAGTTATGACTGGCCAAATTTTGCCATTTATACAAGGTGCTCTCTAGGAGAGGCAACTACCTGCCCAAAATTTTCTAAGTCCTATTCCCCCTCTAAAACTCTATCTAATAAAGTACGGCACCAATCAAATTAGTGTGTCGTACAGAAAAGTACAGGTGCCGGTGTACTTTCTGTACGACCATTGTACGACATGGCCAAAATGTCGACACGTGTCAAATCAGGAATAGTTCATGTAATCTCCGAAATTCCCGTAATCCAATGTTATCACGCCACGTGTCATCTAACGTGGCATGAACCGTAAAACGCCAAAAGTACCTTTTCCGTGATCGCGGCGCCTATCGCGGCCGTCCGATCAAAACCGGCTATAATCCTAGCCGCAGAAATTCGACGCGCGGTATTTGTTTCGCTATCGAAACAAATGCGCGGTATCCGTTCCGTCCCCATACCGTACTCCGTACTAAATCAAACTGTATCCATGCACTAAGTATCTATTCGCCGTTAAACGAATTAATCTACATGTTACGATTTATATATTTATCGAACCCTATATTTCGTAATATGTGTCCTAGACTTAACGGTTAGAGCTAACGGCTATTGTAACTTGACTGATGGCAGGTACCAGGATCAATTCTTGGGTCCGTCAACTAACTTTTGGTAAATCTATCTAATCCACCCCTTGTCTTCTCTAGTGAGCTGAGGCAGCCATGGCTCTAGCTCCCTATCAAGTCAAGCCTTCAGTGACTACAACAAGTGTGGGGGCTTGGAGAAGGGAGTCAGGGACAGACTGCCTTTGCTTTTTTTCTATAAAGACCTAGAAAATACTCAAATATCAACAGTACGTCTATGGAATCACGCAAAGAAATGCGACATACCAAAACGTTTCAAAAAATATGATTTTTCATGTGATGTTCAAAAAAGTTAAAAAAATAGGGTGCGCTAAGACGAATTGTAGACATTGACAGCTCTCACATGCATTGTTGACCTATACAATCCTCACACCCTTAAATATCATTTTCGTTGTTACACATAGAGACACTTGAAAATCGTATATGGAGAATCTACGCTAAAATACTACGTAAGTTCGCTAGGTTACAATTACATGGGATCTTACCCTAAGTAACATGGAGGACAACATTCCACCCGCTAAAATTATGTTCTTAACAGTATTATGAGATTTTCCACCAAAAAAGTCGGTACCCAATTAGTGTCATCAACTCCAATAAAGATGGGTTATGTGCAGTTTGCCCTAAGTTGTTCAACGGTGCTAAAAGGGAACGATCTATGTACAATGCCCATTTTTATTACAATAAATAACACTAATTTATTCCAACAATATCATTAAATTGTTAAACCATCATATAGATAAAAACCAAAACAATAGGGAAAGATAACAGGTTAAGATTACGGATTCAGAGTTTAATAGCAAGATTAAGGGATTTCCACTTCTACTTGTTTCATCTTTGATATTTCAAGGCTAGACAAGACCTTTATGAGCTAAACGTATATCAAGAAAAGCCTTTTTTGGGATTTTATTTCTACTGAATAACCTCTTTTCAAACTTGATCATTCCATATGGCTTCTCACAGAAAACAAGCGTCACGTTCTCCTTCCCCCTCATCTCCCACGTATCCGCACGTACGGAATCCCTTTCTAGGGTTGTGTCACCTTGTCGGGTCGTCTCCTCCGCCACCCACCATTGCACCCTCACCCTAAGTGTTTCACCCAACTGCTCCCCTTACTCTCACACCCTTGCTCCAAATTGGGGAAAACCATCCCATACCGTCATCTCCACCAGAATATTGCCATCTTCATCATCGAGAGCAATCCCAAATTTTTCCCTTCTCCCTTTTTTCACACCTTGCACTTCCTCCACCACTATTAGACACCCACCAAAACCCTCCTCTATGTGACCCACCTTTAGGCCCCCCACTTTTACGAATGTCATCACTCAATCCCATTCACTCACACATCAGTCTTAGCTCTTCGATATTTGTTTCTTAATAAAGGGGGATATCTATCACTGTGTTTCATCACTTACCTAAAAAAAAATGATATATCTCATCATTTTTGAAAGAAAATGGCAAAGTAGAGAGAGTAAACAAAACATTAACTAAACTTGTCATATCAATGCTTGTAGACAAAAGTGTAAATTTATAATTTTGGGTTGAGGCCTTATATTGTGCCATAAATACAATAATATAATATATTATACGGTATTCAAAGGCAAGGACACCTCATGAGATATGGACATGAAGAAAACTAACAGTCAACAGTCACTCATCTTAAAGTTTTTGGTTTAGGTGGAAAATGGAGGTGAAAGATAAACCTGGACTCTTACTTCTTTAAGACAATCTGTCAAAAGGCTATACATTAAATGTGCCTAAGAAAAATTGGATAGTAATAATAAGAAATATCATTATCGAAACATGAGGAGAAATCAAATGATATTTGTCGACTGATAATCGACAAAAAGGTAGAAAAGGTTACTTAATATGTCACATTTAAGCAAAAAACCTTGGATGGATCAAGTTGTAACTTTACATTTACAGGGCATCGAGTACAACTAACATATAGCGTGCCTCATTGCTCGACCAACGACAAGATGCTTTCGTCGCTAGATCATAAATTAAGGGCATCGGAGGAAAAATAAGAAGCAACGACAAGATAGCCTCATCGTTGAATTAGCAACAAGATGATGTCGTCCCTAAAATTTTGAAAAAGGGCACAATAATGTGTAACAAAAGCAAAGACGAGCGTGCCTTGTCGTTGGAACACCGACGAGACTCCCACGGTGCTACACCAAAAATGTCACACACCGGTGGACGAACGCTTTACAAAGTCCAAAAACTGACTATTCAACCCGACCTTCGCCTCCCGCCTCAGAATTTCCGGGAGGGAGAATAACAATTAATCAGAGGAAATGGTGTTAGAAAACGCATACCAACCTTCTCCCCCCACCGTATAATTTCCGGGGGTATGAGGACAATTAACTAGAGGAATGGTATTAGAAAACGCTATACAACCTCTTACCCTTCAAGAGCCATATTTTAAACTTGAAAAAGAGCACTAGATTGCGGCACCAAATGACATGATGACACCTATTATGGAGGCCCAAACTTGGGAAAATGTGGAACTTCCACGAAATTGAAAAACTATTGAAAATGACCTGCTAATTATAGCAATTACAATTAAAAGGGTCAACAAAATTAAGAGAGTTTGAACATACAAATTTGAAATTGAAATTGTAGGAAAGACTAAGTATAACTTGGGAACACAAGTAAAAAGAGTTAGGAGTAAAAAGTTCACCACATTGACATCAAAGAAGACAATAGAAAGATGGTAGACAATTTTGAAATGAAGCATGAAAAGGAAATTGCCTCTCATATGGAGGTCACAGAAAAAATTAAAGGCAAATAGATAAATTTCGAAATCATTGTGAGAGACAGTCTAAACTTAAAGGAATCTGAATTTATGGAAAGGTTTCTTTGTAGACATATTTTTGGGATTCTAATTTATTATATCAATTGCACGAGGCATGATATTGTGACAGCCGTAGAATTTTTGAGTAAGAGTTTACACAAACCGCAAAAGTCACACTAGTATAAACTTAGAGGAATCAGGATATATAGAAAGGTTTGTCTGTGACATATTTTTTGGAGTCTAATTTATTATATGAACAGCACGAGGCATGATATTGCGACAACCGTAGAATTTTTGACCAGGTGTTTACACAAACTGCAAAAGTCACACTGGAGAGTGACGAAAATAGTTTTAAGTTATCAAAGTGGTTGTAGTTTGGTTACATTTTTGCAGAGATGATTGTCGATTAAGTGGCTAAAAGAGTCTAAAGCTTTAAAGTTGTGTTGTTTTTAAAATCTTTATTCCTTTTGGTACTTGGTGAGAGGAAGCTTAAGGACTTAGGCGGTGTGCCCATGTGATAAAGTAAGGGTTTTTTTTCGTCGTTTTCACAAAAAAGAGGACTTGCAACAAGAAAATCTTACACAGTACGAAAAATGGGCAAAATCCAAAGTTCATTTTGCGTCATCTTAGAATTTTGAAAGTACTACAATCTAGCGTTATTGTCTTTTCAACCCACTTTCACGTTACGCCAACTCATTTTCACACTTGTAAAATCACATCGCGAGGTTATTTTACTAGAAGTAATAGCACATTGACGAATAACACAACGACATTGCACGCGTGAAGCGTCTTCAAAAAAGTTTGCACCATGGAGAGTACATGTTAATTTTCACCCTGCTCGTCACGTGCATGTACGTACAAAAATGACAAGCAGGTACGGAAAAAAAATCGTTGGGGTCTCGGACCTCCACTTTCATTCATAAGTA
Source organism: Zygnema cylindricum (assembly GCA_037447655.1). Lineage (NCBI taxonomy): Eukaryota > Viridiplantae > Streptophyta > Zygnematophyceae > Zygnematales > Zygnemataceae > Zygnema > Zygnema cylindricum. The sequence goes on from JBBHKE010002951.1 coordinate 13,918, forward strand.
CTTTGCAAAAGTTTACCTCGTCCTCGTCTCTCCGCCTCGTTCTCACTCGACGGCTCCTCTTTCTGTCTTCTCTAAATAAAATGCAACAATAATAGTATAAAAAGAAAAATATAATTTTTTTCTTTTTTTTATATATTTTTAGTCTTAGTTTGATGGCATATCGAATGATAAAAGATAAGAAAAAGAAATCGGGAAGCCATGCCGGAAAGTTTACGTACTAATGGCACATCACAAAGTAGCATGACTTCACAATGTCACAAAACCCAAACATCTAAATGTCACAAAAATTTAGACATCTACAACTGTCATTGTATTTATTGGAGTCACCAATTGTCGGAAGTTTAATATTTGTCTTCAACCGTCACAAGTTGTCCCACTTCTACAACCGTCATATTCTAAAGTTCGGATTTCATTTTCGCACAGTAAGAAAAAGTCTTTATTGCAAAATTTGCAATGGGAAAACCATCTATGTACAAAAAAGGTAAAATAGAAATAAACATTTGGAGACTACAAGAGTCACAAAAAAGTAATCAACGCCTAAAAACTGGAACGAAACAAAACAATACTAACAAAAGCAAAAAACCAAAACAAAACAGAAACAAACTTAGACCCCCTACAAAATAAAGTGACCTAGACTAGACTACCTATAGACAAGCTAAGGTCCAAAACCACGGAGATCATGGATGTGAACCAGGTCCCTTGGCAGAAGTTATCGAAGACCCCGCCAATATTGGGGAAGTGTGCTACGGCCGAAGAAGAGCCGCAACTTGTGCCCGTTGAAGTGCAATTGAGACATGTTGACGGTGTAGAAATTAATGGTTTCACTTCGGTATTTTATAGGTCTAAAAGGTGTAAAATAAACAGCAAAGAAACAAAGGCAGACTGCTACTCACTCCTCTCTCAAGTCCCCACATTTGTCACAGTCACTGAAGACTAGAGAGGGAGTCAAAGCCATGGCTGCCTAGTCTTCTCTAAGAGACAAGGAGCTGAAACAGACCACTTGTACCAAAAGTGGCTCTCGGAACCACAATTTGATCATGGTACCTACCGTTCGTCAGAGTAGCTAGTAGCCCTTACCTTTATCATATAGTCTAGGACAAGTGCTAAGATATATAGGGTGCGATACGTATTTTAACATTAAAACGTCACGAAATTCATTTAACAAATTAGGGCTTGGGAAATACATAAAACTTACGCGAACGCACTACAAGAAATCAGGACGCACGAACTGAAATCAGGTATTCATTTTCAATGGACGGAATAAAATGTTGTTGTCCATCGAACGGCTCACAATGGAGCCGAAGCATCGGAGTGGTCGTTTGGCGGTTTATGGAGGAGACGACACCACATGACACGTGGCACCCTACTAGTGGACAGCGGAGATTGCAGAGGGAGAACCTATGGCTCAGGAACTGACAAAAGTCAGCGCGATGGCCATGCCGTACCATGGCCATAAAAAAACCTTCTTTTACTTTACAGTCGTAAGATTGGTCAAGTACATCACTAGTAGGGGGGCTAGAGAGGGCATTAGGACTAAAACAAATCTGAGGTATCAACCTCTCTCTCAGAGCGCATCTGTACAATAGGTCAACTTTGACCATCCATAACTTAATGCTCAAGGGAGAAAATTCAGTGATTCATTTTGGAGCAGACTCACGCGAGTCTTGTCTTCACATGGGTGAAGTTAGGTTGGTCAGTTGTTTGCCAAGGCGGTGGAAAAAGTTGTTCAAAGTGCCAAGGGGCAAGACTATCTTAGAGGCTTCGTGTGAGCTGCCTATTCTGTTGACTTATCGAGGTCTCAGAGTTGTAGAAGGTACAACGGAACCAAAATACTCGGTGGAGGACTTCTTGGACCCCGGGATTCAAACATTTTTCGCGCACACTGGGGAAGGAAGTCATCAAAAGACTTGTCCAAAGATCCGAAAATATCCACTACAAATGGGACAAACAAGTCCGACGGGTCTTGGTGAGTGTAGTCTCTTTCCTTTCAAGCCGCTGCATCCCAAGCCGCCACACATGAAAACGAAGCTACGCGAGCTGAAATGTGTGTCCTAGTTCGATCTGTGAGGACCACATCGCGAAGTGTCCTCCCAGCACCATGAAGAAAAATCAAGTCAACCCAAGGGCTCCGAGAACCCTTGGATTGGGCCCAAGGTGGAAGTATATTAAAAACGTGACGTGTGTCCATGTAGACCGCCTCGGCGCCAATGGCAGCAATGGCATCTCACACCAAATCATGTGCAACAATTCGTTCCCCGCTATGGGAGCAACAAAGCAAATGGATTTCCTCAACATCACTGGGTTAGTTGCAAACACACCGAGGCCCTCCCAAAAGCGGAGGGTGAGGCAAACCCAATCGCAAGCGTAGAGCATAAGTAATTTGGTCAAAGGATAGACGGAGTGTCGAAAAAAGTTGGTGTCACTTCTACCCACACACCTGCTTTGGCCCAGAACAGGAACGTAAACAAGCACACTCTTGAGCAGAAGGAAGCCCCTCTAAGAGGTTTGCAAAATCAGCGGCGGCCACTTGCTTAGATATGCGTTGTTGAAGTTGGAAGTTAGTGTCGGCCATAAGAGAATGAAAAGGTGGAACTTGGTGTCGAGCGTCTAGGGGTAGTAGGGTACAAGCTGAAATGAGAGCATGGTGAAATGGAAATAGCTCGTCTTCCACCTTAGAGACAACTTGCGCCATAATGGGGACATCATCCACAACGAAACGAGAAGTGATGTTATGAAACACTAAAGCCCAACTACCCAAATATGCGGTTGGCGCAACTTTGGCCACAGAAATCAAACTTTAACCGCCGTTGGAAATAGGAAGGTTGGCTTGTTAACGAGCAAATGGCCCTTCTAGACAATCAAAAATCCCATAACCAATGAGGTGATGAAGCACACCCAAAATTTTGTTGTTAAAATCCTTAAACGAAGACAAAAAAGAAGTCGTGGGTGGTAAAATCCGCGCAAGATAGAGAGGGCGTTGAGCAAAACAACGGATCAATATTGAAAACGCTATTTGTGCGTCCGACATCTTGGGAGGTCATCGCTATGAGAAAGGTCCTCCAACAGCGCATCCACAACTACCTGGTTGACAAAAGAAGTAACACCAATATTGCAACCTAAAGCCTTGATACCCTCATTGTGTGATGCAAGACGAAAACAGTTGGGGAGCGGGTAATCCAACGGCAAACCTTGTGGGCACCAAGCCACACACTTAGATGGTTTCACAAAGAGCCTGATCCTATGAAGTTGGTCCGCAAAATGAGAGAACTTTCCCTCTTCCCTCTTTTTCTCCTTCCCTCCTTTCCTCCTACCCTCCATTCCTCTTTCCCTCATTCCCTCCTTCCCTATTTCCCTTTTTCCCTCTTTCCCTCTATACTTATTTTCCTCTTTCCCACTTTCCTTGTGTCCCTCTTTTCCTGCTTCTCTCTTTCCCGCTTTCCCTCTTTCCCTCTTTCCCTTTTTCCTCTTTTCCTTTTCCCTCATTTCCTCTTTCCCTCTTTGACGGCTTCCCTCTTTCCCTCCTGCGATCTTTCCTTCATTCCCTCTTTCCCTCTTTCCCTCCTTCCTTCTTTCCTTCTTTCCCTCTTTCCTTCTTTCCTTCTTTCCCTCTTTCCCTCTTTCCTTCTTTCCTTCGTTCCCTCTTTCCCTCTTTCCTACTTTCCTTCTTTCCCTCTTTTTCCTTTTCGGGTTTGTTTATTTGTTTTCCTTGTTGTTCTCTTTTCTTTTTTTTTTTAAACAAACAGGTCTGGACCAGATTGGTGGGAGGGAGGAGTTTTGTTTTTTACTGCGGGATTTTGGGGAATTGGAGATGGGATTTTAAATTCCCAAATAAGTTCTCTTTTGGCAATCGAATTTTCCCAACAAACGGTATTTTTTTTTCACTTCCTTAAAAAAAAAAATTTTAGTTACGCGAATTTTTTTAGGTTCTCAAAAGTTTTTAGTTTTTCAAGTATTTTAGGTTCTTGGATCTTGAATGTTTTTCAGTTTCTCGAATATTTAAAAATTTTCGAATATTTTGAGTTTCTCGAATATTTTAAGTTTCTCGAATGTTCAGTTTCTCAAAAAATTTAAGTTTCTCGGAAATTTCTGATTTCTCGAAAAATATTAGTATGCTCAAATGTTTTAAGTTTCTCAAATATTTTTTAGTTTATTTGAATAATTCTGGTGACCTTAATTTGTAGCAAATCTAATTTAATACTGAAATTTTTTAAGTAAAAAAAATAAAAAATTAAAATAAAACAATTTAAAAAAAACTCGTTAAGTGAAACAAATTTTTTAACTTACTGTACGGAAGTAGTCTTAAAATTTTTCATTACAGTCGTATTCAAATATTCAACATACTTCCCTCTGTCTTTCTTTCCCTCATTCCCTCATTCGCTCTTCCGTCATTCCTTCTTCCCTCTTTCGCTCTTTCCCCATTTCCTTCTTTTCCTCTTTCCCTCTTTCCTCCTGTCCCTCTTACCCTTTTTCCCACTCTCCCTCTTTACCTCTTTAACACTCTCCCTCTGTTCCCACTTTTCCTTTATCCGCTTTCCCTCTTTCCCGCTTTCCCTCTTTTCTTACTTCCCTCTTTCCCGCTTTCCCTCTTTCTCTCTTTCCCTCTTTCCCTCTTTTCCTCTTTCCCTCTTTCCTTCTTTCCCCTTTCTCTCTTTTCCTCTTTCCCTCTTTCCTCTTTCCCTCGTCCCTCTTTTTCTCTTTTCCTCTTTGCCGGCTTTCCTCTTCCCCTCCTATCTTTCCCTATTGGCGGCAATACTGGCCATGGCTTCCATGGCTTCCAACGGAAAATTAGAATCGAGGTTCGGATCGACAATTGCCAAAAGGCCTAAAGACGATCGAAGTCTCTCCAAAGCCTGCAAAAAACCAAATGCACAAAGGTTATTGGACTAACGTAATTAGACTGATTTGAATGCTCCCACCCGAACCCCTCCACATCGCCCATCCTCTCTCTCCCCCCCCACCCTTTATCTCTTTCCTCCTTTCTTTCTTTCCCTCTCTCGCCATCCCTATCTCTCTCCCACTCCATTATGTCCAATTGCATTACATTAACTTGAATTGATTGTGATTAATTAAATTCATAGAGGTTACTGGATTGAATTTGATTGCATTAAGTTTAATCAAATCGAAATGATTGGAGTTATAGTCATAAAGCCAAGACTGAACTCATGAAAACTTTTTTAAGGGTCATTTATCGCCAGTCTCCTCTGTTTTTGTCGATTGAAATCTCACGTCTGTATTTCCTTTATTTATCTTATTTATCATTTTTATGTATTTTCATTTCTATTTTTTTTTTTACGTCCCACAGTACTCTCCAAATTTTCTCTCCAGAACAAATCCATTGTCTTTGACTACATCATTTTATTAGGATAAAATTATGTTCTCTATGGTACAGTGCACCATAAGTGCACTTACACTCCACACTAAGTAGTACTTTTTGACCTTGTATTTCAGGATCTTTTCTCATTTGAAGTGTTAATTTCAATTTATTTCATTAAATGCTTTGAGACATCTTTCTCGTGTCTGTTTTCATGGCCTTAAGTTATCCAGCTACGATAGATTTCAAATCAAATGCATAACGCTTTCAAATGAAACTCACAAGCTTTCAAGTTACAGCCATAAAGGTTTCTGAAAGTTAAACTCATAAATAAGAATTCAAGCTTATACACCGAATTGAGATTTAAATTAAATTCATAGAGATTTAAAACAAACCCAAAAGGGTTTGATTAAATTCATGAAAGAGGATCAGCTAAATTGGATAATATTTAGATGCAATAATATTGAGCTAATTACACTTTAGAAGTCGAGAAAACCACATAAAAAAACCAAAAAAATTGTCGTAAAAAAATCCATAAAATTTCAAGTCAACAAATCCACATACATTCCAGTATTAGTGTATTTTTATATAGATTCACAAAAGACACAAAAAAAAAGTGTTAATGGGGAAAAGAAAAGAAAATAAAAAATAATTATTAAACAAATAATTACCGAGCTTGACAGGGAAGTCAAATTGGATTCGTCGTTGTCGTCCGATCCCACACTCTCCAGGTTAAGAAATAAAACGCCTTTTCCCGTGATGAATTCGAGAAGAACCACTCCAAAACTGTAAACAGTTAAATAAGTAAATAAATTAATAAATATAATAAGAAAAAAAAGAAAGGAAAGCACGACAAAACAATTGACTTTTCCAACATATTCGAGAAGAATAACTCCAAAATATATAAAGAAATAATTCCATCGATTTTTTTGAAACAAAAAAAACAATATTTTCTAAAAAATAATGGTACATAACAACAACAACAACAACAACGAACGACGACGACGATGAACAACAGCAAATAACAAAAAACAACAACTATGAGCAAATATCAGCAGCAAACAACAACAAAAAATAACAAACAACAACTATCAGAAACCAACAATAACAAACACAAAAACTGAATGTTTCAATGTCCATCATTAAAAAAAAATCAGTTTTTTACACAGTTCAGGTTTTCATATGCAAGATTTCGCTTTCCTGAAACTGAGAAATAATAAATCCTCAGTTAAAACTCTCACCTATAAGCATCACTTTTAGTAGTAACTCTATAAGTGGTATATTATTCGGGATCCTTGTATCTGTGAGTTCCCGCGATACGAGTCCTCAACGCCAAAACTCCATCATCGTCATTTCCTTTTAAAAGACCAAAATCGCAAACTTTTGCCTGAGGGAAATAAAGTGGGAGGACGAGAGAGGAAAGGGGGAGGAAAAATGAGAATGAGGAAGAGATGGAGAGAAAAAGGGAGAGGGAGAGCTAGTGGGAGAGAAAGAGAAACGGGTGGGAAGGAGATATTTTTTTACGATTGAACAATTATTGCCCGCTTTAACAGCATGAACTACCTACAGTTTTGAAGTGTAAAGAATGTCTTCCATTTCAACATTATGAAAAAACCACGAGTTTAGCATCAATATGATATCTTTTGCTGTTAACATCATGTTAAATGATAATTTAACCTGTAATATGTTGTATAAGTGATTTTTTTGTGGTTTAACATATGATCATTTAACAGCAGAAAACAACATTAATAACTTATAAATTAGGCATTCATTTAACCTCTTTTGCTGCAATTATACATCGTTTAACATCACAAATATACCTGTAATTTGATATCTAGGAGGTTTTCCTATCCAACATCATTTAATAGCATTAAACAGCTCAAAATACCCGTGATTCCTGAGGTTATTTTAATATCATTAGACACCATTTATCACCACTTAAACGCTCATCATTAACCGGTAAATTTTTGTCCAGCAAAATGTTTTCCGATTTCACGTCTCGATGAATAATTGTCGGTTTCGCTTGAGTGTGGAGATATCGGAGACCCGCGGCCCGGCCCAAAGCGAGTTCGAGACGCTGTTCGAAAGTCAACGCATGTCGAATTGACTTTGATTTTGATCGAAAAAATGAACAAAATCACACAAAACATTTTTTATGAAAAGATATGGAAGCAAAAATATGTTATCCGTCCCAATTATTGTGGGGAAGTTACAAAAGACACTAAAACTGACCAAAATAGACCAAATTTGTCCAAGATTGACCAAAGCTAACCAAAATTCATGTGGAGATTGACAAAAAATTGAAGTCCTAAAAGAGTCCAAACTTCCACAACGCTGTTCAAAATTCATTTTTTTCCCAATAGAACCTAGCTTTGTCGAGAAAAACACCACAATCATACAGAATTAAACAGAAATAAATAGAGAAATTAGAAGCAAAGATAGGGGATCGGTCCAGATTCAATGGGAAAGTCAAAAAATTGAGCAAAATCGGCCAGATTTGACTCAAATTGACTGGAATTGACCATACTTGACCAAATCTGGTCAATATTGACCAAAATGGACGAAAATTGACACGAAACTGTAGAACTATCGAACATAATTTTGTCAAAGAAAAAAAAAAACCAAATTAAAGCAAACCAAAATATTTTTTTTATTTATTTTGGCGAGAAAGATACAAAAAAATTGAGCAAATCGACAGAAATTAAAGTAGATAGGTCTTAACTCAAAATAGGAAATTGATTGAAACTACACATATCGGAGAGAAAAATAGAGACTAAAAACATATTTATATTCCAAACGTCAAAAATGGAATTGTCTTTTTTAGCAAAACAAATTTAAAATGATATATTTTTTGGTTAGAAGGATTACAAGGGATCCCAAAAATAAAAGAATATTTATTTTGTAACAAAGTAGGTGATATTCAACGTATAGAACGGCGCCAAAGTTTACAACTTGGAAAATGTTGAAGCCGGCGTTGTAACCCGAGAACTGGTCTTAGCCGTACATTACAACGTGAATCGTTTATATTGTTAATAAGGGTGAACTTCCATCACGCGAAAAGTGAGGTTCATTACTGTAAAAAGTGCATTTTCGTACAGGGTCGTAGTGTATTTTTTATTTTTTTTTATAGATCATGACTACTGTAGATTCGTCAACATTCTCCAAACTTTAGGGCTACAACATCAACCGTCTGATTATGTGTTTTTCGAAGCAAGCGGTCATTTTATCCAGTGTTTACCTATTCTCCTCCACGAGACTAGCTAGAAGGAGACTACCTAGACACTGGACGTGTAAAAATTGTAAACGTGGAAAGTTCACGTACGATCCACGATGGATGTCAGATAGAAACCTTACATGTGGCATACGCCACGCGCCTTCGAACATAGGCCACGCGCCTTCGGACAAGCGCGAATCAAATCCAACGAAAACCAACAAAAAATCTTTGTTGAAAAATGTGTCGTGACGCCTCCTCCGCCATCCGTTGACATCCAGAATTTGCGGCGCCACGACGAAACACGAACGACAAAACAACGACAAATAGGATAAAACACAAACGTACAAATTGTACATTTACGTAAATTAATTTTGCAGCTGGTTGTACGGGTACGAGTTCGCATATTGTGCTTTTGTAATCTTTGACTATGCTCGCCATCAGAACATGAACCTATGTGCATTCAATCCAAAGTTCAAAAGTAGGTGAAAGTACACCCATACAATATGCCTATTGTACGCAAAAAATAGAATATACCCTTAAGACCCATAATGTATTGGCCACAAAATGAAATAAAATAGTAACAGGGTTGAGTTACAAATGGATCAATAGAGAATTAAACGTCCTGTCTAAATTTGAAAAAAATAACGGACAAAAAAATCTTTTTCTGTGAGTTTTGAGGTACTTTTTATTTAAACCGTCAGATTCGGACGATCGGACGGTCTCTGATCAAAGTAGCAATCTAAGAAGATCACATGAAAAGCCCATAACACAACTTACGATAGGACTTACGTCCGCGTTTTTTTTTTTTTTTCCGGATTTTTTTTCCCGCGGAATATCATCAAGTTCGCTAAAAAAAATCGTCCGGCGGCGTGCGCTGTACTGTGATGAGTCGTCAGATTCGTACGTTCGTACAAGAATGTGCACAACGCACACACATACAGTATGCCTACTCTGCGCGAGTTTTGTGCCAAGTTTTGTGCGCCTACCAAAGGCCTGCCATAAAAACGCCTACTTTTGAACTATGCTAAAAAGTATTGATGACCAACAAAGGTTAAAGACCAAATTCCTATAAGGACTAAAAACACAACACAAATGCGTAAAAGCCTAAAATGAAATAAATAAAGCAAGTACAACAAAACTAAACTATTGAGACAGTACAAACTAACCCAGACGCTAAAGCCTCAAACTATGCCCAACTAAAGATCAGAACTATGGATATCGTCTTTATGAGCCGGGTGGAGTGCGGCACACTAGGAATTATCGTACGGAGAAAAAATAACTAACTTCTAACGGTCTAAAACGATTAGCGTAGAAGATTTTTAGCAACCGGCAAAACTGCCGGAAAATTTAGCCGTCCAATAAAAGTAGACGGAGACCTATAGCGGCCGGTTGGACCAACCAGGCTGGACTGGCCACCGAGAAAAAGCTCACTATCTTGCGTTTTTTTGTCTTTTTTGTCTCAAAAAATAAATCTGCGTATGAACACCGACATTTCTGGTTGTACTTATTCGTATGTAGAATACGATAGCTTTGTACCTTTACGTACATAGGCTGAAGAGACTCAAATAGGCGAAAATAGCAAAACAGGAAGGTGAAAATAGCGCCGACCTTGAACCCTAAATAGAACCGCGATCTCGATATTCTCTATAGATTGACGAGCGGCGATTTCATGTATCATGTCCACCAGAGGTCGCAAAAGTCAAAATTTTACATAACCGAAACCGACCGTTTTTTTTTTTTCAAAATCTGAGTAACTGACGCCCGACCGGGTTATGTCACGCTCCAAAATTGTTAACCGTTAACCGACGGGCGTTTACGAAAATAAAAGTTAACCGAAACTCGATTTCTCGCGATTAACCGTGCAAGCCCGTAACCGAAAAAGTACAAAATTAATTAATGTACGACGTATGAATAAGCCAATAATTACGATTTGTCGCGTTCCCTAAGATTTGCGAAATCAATATTGTTTACTACCGTGTCGGATTTGCGACGCTTTGTCGCGTTCCCTAAGATTTGCGAAATGAAGTGTTACTACCGTGTCAGATTTGCGACGCTAATCATGATGTCACGTACTTCCACGATACCAAAGAGTACAAAGTACAATAATGTTGGATTGTATGGACAGTACAAAATTTTCATTTTTTTT
>JBBHKE010002951.1:25318-157990 GCA_037447655.1 Zygnema cylindricum
AATGGTTTAAAATCCTTGTATTCTCTATCTCCCTCGGTACAAAAGGAGTCCGACGGAGAGATCATCCGTGCAGCCTGAGGAAAACATGGCTCCCTCTATCTCTTATGTTCCTAAAATTTGGTAATTCATAGCCTTAGAAAAAACGAGGAGAGAGGTAAGATACAAATTACATTTTTCAACATTACTATGCTAAACGCGAAACCTGTGTTAACACCTTTCGACGTTAAAGTACAATCATAAAAATATGTTGACGAACGAACAGGTGACGTTCCTAACCGTGAGGCGATTGGAAGTCTTATGTGCCTTAGCCTAGCAACACGACCGCATATTTCAGTGACTTTATCTGTGGTCATTCGATATTGTTAAGCTCTAAAAAGGCGCATTAAGAAGCGGTCAAGGTAATCTTTTGCTATCTTGCCGGTTAAATGTAAATTGGTCTAACATTTAAATTTGGTGATTCGCTAGAGTGCATTGGATATTGTGATGCTTATTCGGGAGGAGATTACGATATAGAGAAAACTACCTCTGATACGCTTTTGTTTTTGGTGGGGCGGCAATCTAATGGAGTTTGGGCCTTCAACCAATTGTCACGCTAAGATTAACCAAAGCAAAATATATGTCATGCTTCCAAAGCTTAAATTTAGATCAAGGAGATGTTGAACGTATTAAAATATCTTATTGAATGTTTAACTATTTTAACGTATAGCATGAGTTCTATGGCTTTGGTTAAAAATCTTGTGTTTCACAAACGCACGAAACACATACGCACACAGTGGCATTTCGTGCTAGATCTTGTGACATCAAAGGAAATAGAGTTCAAATACGTGTCTACTTTGGAAAAAGATGCCGACGTGTTAAGAAAAGAAGTCATACATGATGTTCTTTTGAAGGGGTGACCCAAATTAGGGTTGATTTAATGATATCAATGCTTCTCCCACTAAGAGGGGGACTGTTACGATTCAATGTGGAGAATCGTGGTGATCGTTCACACGCGATATTTTGGTTCACGGTGACGATACAATATTGAAATGTTACGTTTGGCGATTCGTGCGCGTACGGCGCACAAAATTAGTTACTGAAGTTTCGTGGCAGACGGCGCATGAAACTTCATGTTTCTTCTTTTCTTCTCTCAAAAGAGAAAGCATATCTGCCACCTTTTCTACATGCCCTTTTCTTCCCCAATGCCTTCTTTATTTCATTAAAAAATAATTAATGTAAAGAAACAAATATTTTTATTAACTATGTTTTGGGTTCAAAGGCCTAATGCCAACAAAAATTAACACTGATTTATGCACCTAATATGAAAAGGTGAAGTTCCAATAGACGAAATGTGAGCTCGTTTACAAAAATCTAGACCTCTCCTTACTACAACGTACCATTTTCTTTGTTTTTATTCGCAAAACAACATTAGAGAGAATCTTGACAAGATTTTCCAAAGGTTCGGGGGGTAACAATGAACATTGGATATTCATTTGCGAGGCATTCGCTCAAATCCGTTCTGGACATTCCATCTTTCCCATTTCACCCTTTTGTCTCTCCTTTTCCCCTTCTCATCCCATCTTTCCCATTTCCCCCTTCTCTCTCTCTTTCCATTCTCCCCATTCCATCTTGCCCTTTTCTCCCTTCTTTCTCTCCTTGGGTAGTCAACTATAGATATTAAAGAGTCTCCACACGTTAGATGATAAAGATAAGTGTCACGATGGACTAACATCGAAATTCTCAAAATTTGCACATGATATGTACCTTCGAACAAAGAGGGCGCGAGTCCATCAATATCCAACCAAAAACGCGAAAGGTTTTTCCGTAACTCTCTTTCGTTAGGCTATTTGTGGCAACGCTATTTCATCACACTTTTGGGCAATGGTCTTTCGTCACGCAAAAAAACAAAAACCCTAAAAAATGAGTTTGTGTAGAAGACAAGGAGTCTGCAAAAAGTACATAGGTACGCAAATGCATGGTTCTTAAATGAAGATTTTAAGTTAAACTTGGTCGGTGTGAAAAAACTTTGACTATTTCCAATATCTTATCTTCACTTACGTGGTACCACTCAATTTAGAATACGTGGTTTACAAGCTCTAAGCAATGGAATATCGTCTAAAATATAAAAACCAGTAATGTTGGTCTTACATTTACAAAATCTCCTTATGGAACTTCACCCTAATTTCAATACAAATTCCTATGTTGTAGCTGCAAAAGTTTGGACATGTGCGAACTGGTTCTTGCGCTTTTACCTTGTCTTTATGATTGGGAAATAAATTTGAGTGCACTTTAACGTGGCGACGCATTCAATTTCAAGTGTCGACGCCTTTATTTGGCCTTTATTTGGCACTTATTATGTACAAATAATGAGCAATTTTGGTGTGGACTAACACATTTCGTACATTACACTATTTAAAAACAGTCAAATTAGAGTAATTAACGCTAGTAAAACAATACCTATATTGACTAAAAAAACAAAAAAAAGGTATGAATTATATTTTAGGTTCGAGAATCAAAATTTGGGGATGCCGATTTATCGGTTTTCACGCTAATAGCGATTCACGGTGTACTGTCTTGTCTTGTCTTGTCTTGTAGCAGTTCAGAAGTTTGAAAAGTAAGCACAGTACTGTACCAGCGGCAAACATATTTAATGACGACGAGAAGGCTCGAATACTAATCTTGCACTATAGAATTCCATTCACCTCTATTCTACATTGCTCATTGTAATTAATTCTTACAATAAAATAATGTTGCTCATTGATCATTGTTATTATTATTATTATTATTATTTAAATATTATTTATTACAATGAATCACACTACACCGCAAATCATAATTAGAGTAATGAAAAAATTAGAGTACAAAAGCTAAAAAAAAAAATACAATAATTAACTCTAATTTATGTGATAGAGTTGTTTCAACTATGAAGTTTACTCTAATTTATTTAAGTACTCTAATTTGGCACTCTAAATCGTTATTAGCCTTATGTACGCTATATCGGCACCCCAAAATTTTGACACTGATACCTTAAATATAATAAATTACATTATTTAAGGACGTGGACCATAATATGCCACGTCTCTTGGCACTAAATTAGAATGAATGACGCTAATTTTTTCTTTACACTAATAATTTCTATACGCTAATAACGATTCAAGGTGTACTTTAGTTTGGTTGGCATTTTTTTGGGCTGAAAATCATATGAAAGCATTTTAAAAATATTTAAAGGGAAGAAATTGCAATCTGCCACGTCTCCTTGCGGCATTATATATTCAAATTTTGCATCCACACTAAATAAATCGTTGACAATGATAAAGATGAGCGGTGGGAATAAAACCCCAAATCCATAAATCCTTAAATCCTTAAATCCTTAAATCCATAAAAAAAAAAACGTTTTTTTGTCGAATACGGTTCGAATCTCGTAAATGGCTCCTAAAGGAAATTTTATTACTAAAACTCAAAAAAGATGATTAATTGAACCGCTTCCTGGTTCCGTATAGTACGGAATGATACAAATAGTTCGAAATAGTACGGAATATTTTTTAGGGTTTTTAGGGTTTTTTCGGAATATTTCGGAATGGTACGGAATTGCACGGATCTTCATTCGAAGTACATTCCGTACGATAAGGAAATGAGACCGGTGGATGGTCGAAACGGGCTGCAAATGGAGAAAATATAATTTGCCGCAAAAAACAGAAAAACTAAAATTTAATATATAAAAAAAAAAATAATAAATAATAATAAAAAAAAAAACAAAACCAGCGATTGGAGCCTCCTCCAAGAGCCCAAAAAATTAGCAAATGTGAAAACAATGCGTCCGTACAAAAAATAAAGTTTAGGCAAAAAAAAAAAAAAAAAAAAAAAAACTAAAGAACAAGAAAAAAAAAAAAAAAAAAAACTAAAGAACAAGGGAAAAAAAAAAAGAGGGGGCAGGAGTAGAAATATTTTGTTCCCAAAAAGCTCCTTTTGAGAAGGCAACGGTGGCTCATCCCCCTCCAAAAAAATGAAACAAGAATAAATAATATAATAATAAAAACAAAAAAAAAACGGAAATTAGGGGAAGGAAGGAGAGCGGCAAATAAAGCAACGTCCAATTTAAATCTACCTCTTCCTTCCCTCCCCTCCCTCCCCTCAGTTACCTTTCGTCCCTCCACTCCGCCCGTTCCCTCCTTTCCCTCCCTTCCTCCTTTCCCTCCCCTCGCCTTTCCTCTCCTCCCCTCCCTTCCCTCCGTTTCTCTCCCTTTCCTCCCCTTCCCTCCCTTCCCTCCGTTTCTCTCCCTTTCCTCCCCTTCCCTCCCTTCCCTCCCTTCCCTCCGTTTCTCTCCCTTTCCTCCCCTTCCCTCCCTTCCCTCCGTTTCTCTCCCTTTCCTCCCCTTCCCTCCCTTCCCTCCGTTTCTCTCCCTTTCCTCCCCTTCCCTCCCTTCCCTCCCTTCCCTCCGTTTCTCTCCCTTTCCTCCCCTTCCCTCCCTTCCCTCCGTTTCTCTCCCTTTCCTCCCCTTCCCTCCCTTCCCCCTGTTTCTCTCCCTTTCCTCCCCTTCCCTCCCTTCCCTCCGTTTCTCTCCCTTTTCCTCCCCTTCCCTCCCTTCCCCCTGTTTCTCTCCCTTTCCTCCCCTTCCCTCCACTCCGTCCATTAGCTACCCTTCGCTCTCTTATCTCCGTTCCCTCCCTTCCATCCTCTCCCTCCCTTTCCTTCCCTCCTTCCCTCCCCTTCTTCTTCTCTCCCGTCTCTCCCTCAATACCGGGTCTATCCCTCCCCCTCCCCATTCCCTTCCCCTCCTCTCCCTTCCCCTCCCTTCCCCTCCCCCCACCCCCCTCGCCTCCTTTCCTCCTTCCGTCCTAACCAAAGCAGTAAATAATAAAAAGGAAATTAAAAAATGGAGATATAACGCAAAAAAAGATTTTATATATTTTTTTTATTTATTTTATTTATTTATTTTATTTATTTTGTTTATTTTATTTATTTTATTTATTTTATTTATTTTATTTATTTTATTTATTTTATTTATTTATTCATAATGTCATTTTTTTTAATCCTGTAAAGGTTCAACTTTTTTTTTTTTTTTTAAAGCCAAAAAAAACGATTAAAAAGACAGAAAACAAATCAAAACATAAATACAAAAATAAATAAAATAATTATTGCCCGGAAAACAAAAAAAAAAAAAAAAAAGTGATCAAAGGGGTTTACATGGAAACGGAAAATTCAGAAAATGGCAAAAAAATAGAAAACCACGGATATGGAAAAAAGGTAGCTTCCTTCCCTCTCCCTCTCCATATGTCCCTACATTCCCCTCTTCCCCCTCCTTCTCTCTCCTCTCCCGTTCCCTCTCTCTCTCCCTCTCTCTCTCCCTCTCTCTCCCTCTCCCTATCTCCTCTCCTTCTCCCTCTCCCTCGTCCTCGCCCTCTCCCTCTCCGTATCTCTGCCTCTCCCTCACCCTCACCCTCACCCTCTCTCCTCTCTTGTTCCCTCTCTATTTCCCTTTCTCTCTCCCTCACCACTCCCTATCTGCTGTCCCCCTCCTCCCTTCCCCTCTCCTTCTCTCCTCTCCCGTTCCCTCTCTCTTTCCCTCTCCCTCTCCCTCGTCATCTCCCTCTACCCCCCCTTCCCCAGTCCCTCTCTCCTCTCGCTCTCCCTCTCCCTTTCCCTCTCCCTCTCCCTCTCCTCCTCCCTCTCCCTCTCCTCCTCCCTCTCCCTCTCCTCATCCCTCTCCCTCTCCGTATCCCCTCTTCCTCTCCCTCTCGCTTCCTATCCCTCTCCCTCTCTCCCCCTCTCCCTACTCCCCTCTCTCCCATCACTCTCCCCTCCCCCCCCTCCGTCTCCCTCCTCCTTTACTTTTCCCTCTCCCTGGCCCTCTCCCTTTTCTTTCTGTGACTTTATCACTCCCCTAACTCTTCTTCCCCCCCCATCTCCTTCTCCCTTTCACTCCTTCTCTCTCTTTTTTTCTCCCTATCCCACTCCCAATGCCCTTCCGCTCCCCTTCCCTTTCCCCCTCTCTCCTCCCCCCCCTCTCTCCTCCCCCCCCTCTCTCCTCCCTCCTCTCCCCCTTTCTCTGTCTTACCACTGTCTCTTCCCCACTTCCTCCTTTTTGTCCTTTTGTGTCGCCCACTAGTACCTATCTCCCTCTTTTTTCCATTGTCTCTCCCTCCCTCTCCCCCCTCACTCCCCCTCCCCTATCACCCCTCCTCCCCCCCTTCCCTTCTCCCTTTCCTTTTGTGTATCCCCCCTTCCTCTCCCCCTCCCTCCCCTCCCCCTCGCCTTCTCCCTCTCCCTCCCTTCCCCCCCGCTTGTCAGGATACGCTGACAGTTGTTTTTTTTTTTTCTTTTAAGTCTATCGTGACATTTTTTTTTGTCCTTTATGCGTCAATTTATCAAAAATATTGTCGTTTTCTACGACTTTCGTTTTTGCACACTCCCATTTTTTTACTTTTATGCTTCCTCGCTTTTTTCATAAAAAATAAATGCGATATTATATAAAATAATAAAATATAATTGTAAAATATAATGTAAAGTAGAATATAAAATAAAATATAATATAAAGTTTAATATAAATATAGTACGAAATATTATTGTTATTAAACTACTCTTAATGAGAGTTAATACCACACTATTTTAGGGCGTGGATGTGTCCTTGCAGTAATATTAGTAATTTATGTTTTAAGTTCGCACTAAAACTTATAAATCGTTAAAGTTTATAGTTGTTCAAATCGTATTTTACTCACGATTCAAACGAGCAAATAATACGTAGAAAACGGAGAGGTCGATTTGAAAAAATCGTTAGTGATTGTGAATACGTACTATTCCGTACATGTAAAAAAAAATTACCTGTACCGCAGTTTGTACATTTTTCGTACAATTTAAGTCTCTTTTCGTCAAAGTCCGTACATTTTCGGTACAATTCCGTACATCCCCGTAAAATTTATGTTCAGTTTACCGGACAGAAAGTACATCGCGTTTTTTTGCGATTTTTTCAAAAGTCCAGAATAATACGTAAAAATAGGAAAAAATGAAAAATTTGCATTTGAACAACTATGTTAAAGTTGTTAACTATGGTCCGAGAATTAAAATAGATTAAATTCGTGTTTTATCGTAAAACTAGTATTTTATGACTTATGCCTTTTTTGTCTTTTTGCCGCCTACAGTTACCTTTTTTGTCGTTTCCCTCACAACTTTCGTTCATTTGTCGTATTATGTCAGTTATGGCTGGCAAGCTCAATTTTCAAATCTTGAGATTCTTAGTTTTTGAGATTCTTAAGATTCTCACGGTTTTAAGATTCTCACGATTTTAAGATATTATTTAGTACGCACGAAAACAAAGTCAAATGTCGGTTTTCCTAGCCAATGAGGTTTGGGCTCCGCTGGGTTCGTTTTTGAAAATGGCCCCGTTTAAAGGACTCATTGGGTCAACATTTGAGCCATTCAAAATATGCCACGTGTCCATCGTAAACAAAAAAGACAAAGTACTCTAATTTTTAGTGTTGTGTATCGGTAAGAATTTGTCGAAAACCGATATGGGCCTTTTTTCGGGTAGCCGATAATCGATATATTGGTACGATATATCGTTATCGGTGTTATCGCCGATAAATAGCCAATATTTATCGGTTATTATCGGCGATAACACCGATATCGATAACTATTGGCGATATACCGTACAGATAAATGTACGGCCAGTACACTCAACTGTACGTGTTATTCCCCAGACGCGCCCTACTCGCAACCCCTATCTATTGGGTTCACTTTATTGTACAGCTGTAAAAGCACATAAAGTACAGTAGCCGCCATGAGATCTATATGGTTTTGGTACGAATCCAGTAAAAACGATGTACCTTTCACATCCGACGCCATGGCTTTGTCCCTTTCTTCCTTGGGATCCACTGGGACCTGTCACGTGTCAATCTGTTGGCTTTTTTGGCATAAGCTGCCAAAAGAGCCACTCCGGATGCCGGCGCTCACGCTGGCCGTCCGCGCGTATTTTCTCATTCGAAGTCGTCCGTTCGATTCCAGCGGCGCGCAGAATGTTATTTTGCGTCCGTTGGACTTTGTGTCCGCCGTCCTTTTACCGTTCCATGTTAACCAGTTTGCCGGTTCAATTCCGTAAGTCGCCGTAAAATTGTTGTTTAGTTAAGCTGCCAACGTTTATGTGCTGCGCTGTCCGTAATTAATCGCAGTTAAACAGAGACGGAACAGATTCTTACATGTGGCATGCCACGCTATATAAAGTCAATAATATAATACAGTATGTTATAAATATTTTTTTTAAGTTATCGCCGATATGGAATTTGTTGGTCTCTGACCGATATATCGAGACCTCGACCGTTCGATAACCGATAACTATCGTTATCGGTGTTATCGCGATAATTTTTTTACCGATACACAACACTAGTAATTTTGGACGAAAAAAAGATGCGTAAATTTTATTTATTTTTAAGAACTTCTTTGCGTTTATCGCTTTTTTTTTTTTTTTTTGGGATCCATTCCCAAGTTTGGGCAAATACTTTTTCCTTTTCCTATTTGTGGAGACAAAATATACGTGTATCGCTATTAGTGTTGATAAATTTTTCGCCACTTAAAACATCTTTTCTCCTTACACACTTGTCCGATTTTCAATTTGAGACTGTCAATCGGAAGCTGAGAATGTTTCCTTTCAATCGCATCCTTCAGATCCACAATCCGACAAGTGTGTACGGAGAAAAAATGTTTTAAGAGACGAAAAAAACATAAACCCTAATAGCGATACACGGTGTAGTTTCTCGAATCTTATGTTTGTCGAACAGTGTCAGGGCAGCTTTAAAAGTTTTTTGGCTGTTTTTATTTTTCATTCACGTACGCGCGTCACAGAATGAAACGTCAGCATATTTTCAGAGGCTATCCGATTTCAATCATTGACTTTTTGTAGCTCTATTTTTACTGGTCATAGCTTTTTTTTTAAATGCGCGTATTTTACTTTTTAATATGCCCAAGAGAGCGCAAACCCTAAAATTGTGCAGCACGGAATTCTGGTGATTTCCAAGATATCCGGGATTCGGCATGTCCCATTCTAGGGAACATAGAGCGGGCCAGGATTCAAGCCTACGACCTTCTACTGCAGTTGCGAACGCACTACCACTGTGTACCGTGTCCGTACTCATCTCTTATGGGCGGCTCAAGTACCCATATTCCATATTCTACCCCGTATTGGACCAGCTTCACGTGCCAATCCAACAAATTCTATACGAATTCTGACCTCAAATATGTGTACGTATATATATTTATATACACGTATATATACACACACATATATATATACATATATATGTACAAATATATGCCTATATACACATACACGTCTAAATATACGTGTAAATATATTTACGTAAACCTAGTTATAGATACGTGCATGGTAGATTCGCTCGATTCTCGCCGTATCTGCGCTCGATTCAGGAATCCGATTCTTCCGTACTTTTGTTGTTTTGCAGGTCTGCGTGACCCGGGCGGGCGGGTTCGTCGGCGCCTGGCTGGTGCGGCGGCTGCTGGCGCGCGGCTACCGCGTCAACGCCGCCGTGCGAGACAAAGATGACGTCATCGGCAACGCGCATCTCTGGAGTCTGGTGAGTGATGCTGACGTCATTCCTCCGGAACATGACATCACGCCCGTTTTGTGAAGGATGCTGACGACTACGCCTCTGAGCTGCTGACGTCATGCTCCGTGGTGTGACGCCATACGTTGAGAATGCTGACGTCATGCATTGAGCGGAATGCTGTGTCGAATATGTTGAATGCTGACGTCATTTCTCTGAAGTACGGACGTCGAGGATGAAAAAGGATGACGTCATAGTGTTGGGAGGAGAGTGAAACTCAAAATGATGACGTCATTCGGTCTGAAAATGAGGACGTCATGCTCTGCGGTGTGGTCAAGATGACGTCATCACATATGTGATACAAACGAGACCGTTTGTGAGATTGGTCATGATGACGTCATACGATACACTTGATGGAGGAGAGGGAAAGGGGAGGGCCGGGGAAGGGAGAGGAAGGGGAGGGAAAGTAGGGGAAGGGGGGGGGGGGAGGGGAAGTGGAGGGAAGAGGGTAACAAAAGAGAGGGGGTGAGGGCGAAGGGGGGAGAGTGGGAGGAGAAAGCGGTGGGGGAGAGGGGGAGAGGGCTATCTCAATACGACAGAATTCCCTTTAAAAAAAATAGGGGTTTTTTAGGTTTTAGGGTTTTTTAGGTTTTTAGTGCTGTTTGGGTATTTCGGTTTTTTAGGTTTTTAAGGTTTTTTAGGGGTTTTAGGGTTTTTAGGGCTTTTTCCCTGAAAACCCAAACCCTTAAAACCCTTAAAACCATAAAAATCTGAGCTTTCTAGAATCTTTGAAAGGAGAAAGCAAAGATTGAAGTCACAAAACCTAAACCCAAATGGAAAAGACAAAGAAAAAAAAAAAAACCCTAAAAAAACTTGAATGTTTAGAAGTTTAAGGGCTTTGAGTTAAATCCCTTTAAACCCTATAAAATCCTCTAAAAGGCTTAAAACGATTAAACCTCTCTAAACCGTTTAAACTCTTAAAACTTCTTAGAACTCCGAAAATCCTCAAATCCCTTAAACCCCTTGAAGCCCTGAAGACCCCTTTAGGATTTTTTTGGGTCCTTTCGAGTTTTTTTTTAGAGTTTTAGGGGTTTTTTTGAGGTTTTGAGGGGTTTTTAGGTTTTTTAGGGTTTTTTGGGGGAGTTTAGAGCTTTCAGGTTTTTAAGGTTTTTTAGGGTTTTCTATGGTTTTTCCCCTAAAAACCCAAACTCTTAAACCCTTAAAACCATAAAAATCTGAGCTTTCTAGAATCTTTGAAAAGAGAAAACAAAGGATTGAAGTCACAAAGCCTAAATAAAACCAAATGGAAAAGAAAAAGAAAAAAAAAAAAAAAAATCCCTTTTTGGAAAAAACAGGTTTCGGACCAAGACGACTCCCTCCAATTATTTTCTGTCCCTCCCCCCCTTTCTCCCGGAGGCTCCGCCGGCCTCCCATTGGCTGTCGCCGGATGCGACTTTGTCTGCCACGTCGCGTCTCCTGACCCTCCCACGTCAGCATTTGCCACGTCAGCAAAAGCGCAAGCGGAAATTGTGGATCCCGAGGTTTCGGAGACCGAGAGTGTCATGAATGCGGTGGTCGGAGCCGGAGTGGCGAGGTGGGAAGAGGGGGGAAGGCTTTCTTTTTAAGGATAATGTTTTTTATTTTTCTTTATGACTCTCCCTCTCCCTCTCCCTCTCCCTCTCCATGTTCCTCTCCCCTCTCCCTATTCCTCTTCATGTCCCTCTCCCGCTATCCCTCTTGTCTCGTTACTCTTTTGAACTCCAATTTTTTTACGTGTACTTCATTGTATTCGATTTTATTTTGCTTATCAAGTATAGAAATTATTATTAATTATTATTGTTATTGATATCATTGTCCTCATCGTTGTAATTGTCATTGTCATCGTTATCGTATATATTCTTTTAGTTACTTTAATTATTATTAGTATTATTCTTATCATTGTTGTCGCCGTTGTATGTCTTTTTTTTTTAGAGATTGTAGTCATCATCATCATCATCATCATTTTTTTCTTTTTTGTTATTTTGCTCTGTTGTTTTTTTATCCGTGAAGTAGTGATGCTCTCCACTTTATATCCTTCCTCTATATATCTTTATTTGTTCTTTTTTTATTTATATATATATATGTGCTTTTTTTTAGCGATAATCATCACCATCATCCTCCTCATCATCATCATCATTATCATCATTTGTTTTGTTTTGTTTTGTTATTTATTTTTATCCGTGAAGTAGTGATGCTCTCCACTTTATATCCTTCCTCTATATATCTTTATTTGTTCTTTTTTTATTTATATATATATATGTGCTTTTTTTTAGCGATAATCATCACCATCATCCTCCTCATCATCATCATCATTATCATCATCATTTGTTTTGTTTTTTTTTTTTTTTTTTTTTATCAGCAAAGTAGTGATGCTCTCCTCTTTCGCGGCGATTCACGGTGACGAAATCGAATCAAATCGAATCTTCTCTGAGGAGGATTGGAACGCCACCTCCTCCCTGGTCTCCGCCCCTTGGCAGGTATTGGGGTTTTTATGGGGTTTTCATGGGGTTTTTTTGGGGTTTTTATGGTGTCTTTTTCAAGGAGGATTGAAACTCCACCTCCTCCCTGGCCACCGCTCCCTGGCAGGTATTTTTTACTTCTTTTGGGGGTTTTTTTTGGGTTTTTTGAGGGGTTTTTGGGGTTTTTATGGGGTTTTCATGGGGTTTTCATGGGGTTATTATGGGGTTTTCATGGGGATTTTATGCCGTTTTTATGGCGATTTTTTCAGGGTTTATATGGGGTTTTTTCAAATTGTGGAGGTTTTGAGGTATTTTTAAGGTTTTTTTTTTTTTAATTCGATGCAGTTTTAAGCGACATCTAGCTTTTTTATGAATGTGAAATGTGATGTTTAATGCTCAATAATATTCTTATGAAGGAATAATCTCTATGGATGGTCTGTCCACACTAATGTAGACATTGTTTTTTAAATTAAGAATTTAGGGAGTAGATATTAGACATTAAAAATTGTTTGTTAGGCATTCAACATTAAGATTTGAGAATCGACATGAAATTTGACATTCGACATTCGACATAAGCAACTAGTAGTGTTGTGTAACGGCAAGAAACTTATCGCATTAAAACCGATACCGATAACTATCGGTTATCGAACCGTGAGGGTTTCCGATATATCGCTCCGGGACCAACAAATTCTCTATCGGCGATAAGCAGTAAAAAATATAGTACGCTGTATGATAGTACTTTATAATATATTGTATTATATTTTTGACTGTATATATAGTGGCATGCCATGTATGATAATCTGTTCCATACTCTGCATACCGGATTTTAGTACGGACAGTTATCCGTATAACTGTACGGAAACCGTACATCTATCGCCGATAGTTATCGGTACCGGTGTTATTGTGATAAAAAACCGATATTATCGGTTATTTATCGCAATAACACCAGTAGCGATATATCGTGCCAATATATCGATTATCGGTAAGCCAAAAAAAGGGACATCGATTATCGGCAAAGCCCTGCTGATACACAACACTAGCAATTAGATATTAGAGATTTAAATTTAGACAAGACATTAGAAATTAGACATTAGAGAGTTAAAATTAGACGAGACATTACTAATTCGACGTTGGAAAGACATTAGACATTAGAGATTTGACATTACATATTCAACATTAGAAATTAGAGATACAAAACATTCGACATTTGACATGACATGCTGCACAATAGACATGAGACTTTATTGATTAATATTGTAATCAATTAATTGTTTGGCAATTATTAATTATTTGGAAATTTTTAATTATTATCAAAAATTAATTTAATATTAGACATATACCATTAGAGCCTTCACTTTTGACATTTGACATTTGGTTTTGAACATTGACAAATGACTTTTGACTCTTGAAAACCAATTTTGACATTCTAAATTAGACATTTGGACATTAGTCATCCAATAAATGACATTTTACGATTAACATTGAACATTGGGCATTTGATACATGACATTTTGACATAACATTTCGCTCCTCCTCCCTCTCTCTCACCCTCACCCTCTCCCTCTCCCTCTTCCTCTCCTCCCTCTACCCTCCCCCTCCCTCTCTCTCTCCCTCCCCCTCTCCCTCTCCCAAATGTACTTTTTAGTTGGCGAAAACTGTTTCGGAACGGACGGCTTGGAGGATTTACGGAAGTCAGTTTCCGAGATCTCCGTCGCGTGTCACGGGAGCTCCCTCTCCGTTCCGTTTAACGAAAAATCGGAATCCGTTGGTCGAAACGGAAACTAACGGAAACGGGAATTTGAGTCTAGATTGTAAAAAAGCGAAATATCGTTTAAATCCGTTTGAACTCGTGACTTTGAATGTCGGTGAGTAAGATTTTGTAACTCGTAAAATTGGGAACATAAAAGAAAAACCGAAAAAATATATGGAATGTGTGGTGTATATGTGGATATATGTATATCTGCATGTATTTATATATATACATACGTGTGTGTATATGCAGAATTAAGAACTAAATGTGTTATTTACGCGTGTGTAATGTGTGTTTTTTTCATAGATAAATTGAATAAATATTAAGTGTAATATAAATAATGCGATAGTGAAGTACTTAATCTATATTGATAATTAAATGTTTAAATAAAAGGGAATTGGAGAAATTTGCGAATCCATCTGATGATCGTGTGATGATGATTATGGAAAGATTTAAAACCTTTATTATAGTATTATATTATATATAAGAGGAATATATTATTTTATTTCTTTAATTTAAATTATATAAAGAGGCATATTAAGATTTAAAACCTTTTGTGGCAAATATATTTACTTTTTATTAATCGGTTCCCCGTCTTAAAATAAAAAAGGTTTATGAACTTCAGTGATATTGTGAAGATTGGTAATAAGAAAAGAAAAATTAAATAAATAAATAAAAGGAGTAAAACAGAAAAGGGAAGGAACGGGAGTGTCAAAAAGGGATAAAAAAAACTAACGGATAAAAAGAGATTATCTCCTTTCCTGATGCAGATTTTTTATTTTTTTGGAAACAACTTGATGATTTATTTTTATTATTGTTATTATTATTATTATTATTATTATTATTATTATTATTATTATTATTATTATTATTATTATTATTTATATATATATATATATAATATATATTTAAAAAACCTTAAAAACCTTAAAATACATATATATATATATATATAGTTTTTTTTTTATGGTTTTTTTTTTTATTGTTTTCTTTTTATTTTTTATTTTTTATTTTTTTTCAGGGACGGTTTTGGGGCCGATATTATCGGATTGTCACGTCACGGGGAGTCCCTCTTTAATAAAAAATCTCCTCTACTCCCCCTCCAAAACTTGCGACCCGGTAATTTATATTATTTTTTAAATTACTGAAGAAAAAAATATAACAATAATAATAATAATAACAATAACATTAATAAAGAAGAGAGAAGAGGGGAAAAAAAAAAAATCATGCAAATCCGAGTTCTTTTTTATCTCCTCCACCCCCCCTCCAAAACTTGTGACCCGGTAATTTATAATTAATATTTTCCTCCCAAATATGTTTTGAAAAAAAAATTCCTCCCAAATTTTTTTTCCCTCAATTTATTTTTTCCTCCCAATTCTTTATATTTCTTTTTCCGTCCCAATTCTTTTTTCCTCCCATTCTTTTTTTTCCGTCCCAAATTTTCTTTTCCTCCCAAAAAAAATTTCAAAAAAATATTTTCCTCCCAAATTTTTTTTCCCTCCCAATTTTTTTTTTCCGTCCCAAATTTTCTTTTTCTCCCAAAAATATTTTCATCCCAAATTATTTTCCCCTCCCAATTCCTTTTTTTCCCCCAAATATTTTTTCTCCCCTCCCAAAAATAAATTTCCTCCTAAATTTGTTTCCCTCCGTATTTTATTTTTCTCCCAATTTTTTTTTAATTTTATATTTTTTTGCTGCTGCCTTTATTTTGACGTTAGAAAGAAAACCGAAAAAAAAAAGAGTATAATAAATAAATAAGGAAACTCAAAATTATCTTAAAAAAAAATCAAAAAAATCTCAAAAAAAACACACAAAAAAAAAACGTTATTTTTTTTTTTTTTTTTTTTTATGCCCGTTTACCCCTTTTGCTGTCAGATAAGTTTATTTCTCCATTAAAAAAACCCCTCTCCTCCCCCCCCCAAAAAAAACCAAAACAAATCCGAAGAAATCCCAAAAAATAGCAAAAAAAATTCTCTCCCCTCCCTCCCTCCCTCCCTCCCTCCTCACCCCCAATTTTTTTTATTTTTTTTAGGCCCATTTTACCCCTAGTGGACGTTAGAGACATCGCGGAAGCGTTTATTTTCCGCTTTCGAAAATCCAGACTCCAGCGGTCGATACATTTTGGTTTCGAAAAATTTGACTTTTTTTGACATTTCGAATATTTTAAGACCCCATTATCCCCGACCCCATTTTACGTATGTTTTTTCGCAATATTTATTTATTTATTTCAGTTTTTGTTTACTTTTTTTTTTTTTTTTTACATCTTGAATTTTTATGACCCCATTATCCTCGACCCCATTTTCTTATGTTTTTCGCAGTCTTTACTTATTCAGTCCAGTTTTTTTTTTATTATTATTATTATTTATTAATTGATTGATATATATATATATATATATATTATTCTTTTTTCCCCCTTTTTTTTTTCCTTCCCCGTAGCCGAAGAGTTAAAGTTTTTCAACTATTTTCCCTCTCTCTCTTTCTATTTTTTTTTCCCAGACTGTTTACACCCCCCTTTTTATTTCTTTCCTTCATTTTTTTACTCTTTTCTTTTTTGCTCTTCTTTTCTTTTTTCCTCTCTTTTCTTCCTCTCTCTCTTTTTTTTTGTATTTATCCTTTTTTTTTTCTTTTTTTTTTCTTTCATACAGCCAAAACAGTCGATATTTCTCAACTTCTACCCTTCCCTCTCTCTCTCTCTCTTTTTTTTTTTTTTTTTTTTAAGGCTGCCCCTAGCAGAAGAATCCACTTGGCGAAAAAAAATGAAGGGAACCATTTTGACTCGAGACCAAAAAAAAAAAATAATAAATCTGGGAAAAGAATATTTTTACAACACCGATAAAGCGAAATTTGAATTAAATTTAAAATTTATCGATTTCGAAAATACGATTTTGGAGACGGCAAATTCTTTCGCCCATTTTAATATTTTGGAGGAAGACACCCCTATTGGGTCCAAATATGTCCAAATTCTTCAACACTAATTATGGTTAATCGCTTATTATTATTTATCATTAATTATTATTATTTATTATTTTTGGTGTCTTTTTATTATTATTGATTGTTATTGATTATTATTAGTTATAATTAGTTATTATTATTTATTTATATCTACATTTGTTATTAATTAATTATTTATATAATTATATTTATTTTTAATTTTAGTTGTTAATAGTTAGTTGTTATTTATTTTAGAAATCAATTGACATATAAATTTTAGTTTATATTTTTTTTCACTTTGGAGGAAGACACTCTTTTTGTTTAAAAATATGTCCAAATTCTTCCACACTAAATATTTTTTATTTTTTATTGATTATTGTAATTATTAATAAATATTTATTAATTATTAATAGTAGATGTTAAATTATTAGATATTAACTGTCGATTGTCAATGGCTAATTTTTTTATACTATAGGAATAAACTGATTTATATATATATATATATATATATATATATATATATATATATATATATATATATATATATATATATATATATATATATATATATATTATACTATAGGAATAAACTGATTTATATATATATATATATATATATATATATATATATATATATATATATATATATATATATATATATATATATATATTTTTTTTTTTTTTTTTTTTTTTTTTGGAGGAATAAATTAATGTATAATAGGTCGTTAGGAGAGGAAAAGGCGATTATATTATAGTATTACATTCTATATAATAAAAATATATTATATTATTTCATTAATTTACATAATACAAAGAGACATATTACTCTCCCTCTCCCTCTCCCACTCTTCTCCCCTCTACACCTCCTTTTCCTCTTCCTCTCCCTCTCCCTCACTTCTCCCTCTCCTCTCCTCTCTTCTCCCTCTTCCTCTCCCTCTACCTCTCTTTTCCCTCTCCCTCTCCCTCTCCCTCTCTTTTCCCTTTCGCTTTCCCTCTTCCTCTCCCTCTCCCTCCTCTTTTCCCTCTCTTCTCCCTCTTCCTCTCCCTATCCCTCCCTTTCCCTCTACCTCTCCCTCTCCTCTCCCTCTCCTCTCCTCTCCTCTCCCTCTAAATCACCCTCTCCCTCTCTTTCCCTCTCTCTCCACTCCCTCTTCCTCTCCCTCTACCTCTCTTTTCCCTCTCCCTCTCCCTCTCCCTCTCTTCGCACTCTCGTCACCTCTCCCTCCCTCTTCCTCTCTCTCCCTCACTTTCCCTTCCCCTCTCCCTCTTCCTCTCCCTCCTCCCTCTCTTTTCCCTCTCCCTCTCCCTCTGTTCTCTCTCTACTCTCCTTCTTCATCTCCCTCTCCATCACTTCTCCCTTTCCTTCTCCTCTCCTCTCCCTCTTCATCTCCCTCTACCTCTCTTTTCCCTCTCCCTAACCCTCTCTTTTCCCTTCCCCCCCTCCCGCTCATTTCCCTCTTCCTTTCCCTCTCCCTCTCCCTCTCTTCTCCCTCTCCTCTCCTCTCCACTCACTCTTCCTCTCCCTCTCTCTCTCTTTTCCCTCTCCCTCTCCCTTTCTTTTCCCTCTCCCTCTCCCTCCCTTCTCCCTCTCCTCTCCTCTCCACTCCCTCTTCCTCTCCCTCACTTTCGTTTCCCTCTCCCTCTCCCTCTCTTCTCCCTCTTCTTCTCCATCTCCCTCTCTTTCTCCCCTTTCCCTCGCCCTCTCTTCTCCCTCTACCCTCCTCTCCCTCTCCTTTCCTCTCCTCTTCCTCTCCCTCTTCCTCACTTTTCCCTTTCCCTCACCCTCTCCTCTCCCTCTTCCTCTCCCTCTCCCTCTCCTCTCCATCTCTTCCCTCTCCATCTCCCTCAGTTTTCCCCTTCCCTATCCCTCTCTTCTCCCTCTCCCTCTCTTTTCTCTATCCCTCTCCCTCTCATCTCCCTCTTCCTCTCCTTTTCCTTTCCCACTCCCTCTCCTCTCCCGCTTCCTCTCCCTCTTCCTCTCCCTCTCCCTCTCTTTCACTCTCCCTCTTCTCCTCTCCCCTCCTCTTCCTCTCCCTCTTCCTCTCCCTCCTCCTCTCCTTTTCCTTTCCCACTCCCTCTCCTCTCCCGCTTCCTCTCCCTCTTCCTCTCCCTCTCCCTCTCTTTCACTCTCCCTCTCCCTTTCTTTTCCCTCTCCTCTCCCTCTTCCTGTCCCCCCGCCCTCTCTTTTCCCTCTCCCTCTTCTCCTCTCCCCTCCCTCTTCCTCTCCCTCTCCTCTCCCTCTTCCTCTCCTTTTCCTTTCCCACTCCCTCTCCTCTCCCGCTTCCTCTCCCTCTTCCTCTCCCTCTCCCTCTCTTTCACTCTCCCTCTCCCTTTCTTTTCCCTCTCCTCACCCTCTTCCTGTCCCCCGCCCTCTCTTTTCCCTCTCCCTCCTCTCCTCTCCCCTCCCTCTTCCTCTCCCTCTTCCTCTCCTTTTCCTTTCACACTCCCTCTCCTCTCCCGCTTCCTCTCCCTCTTCCTCTCCCTCTCCCTCTCTTTTCCCGTTTCCCTCTCCCTCTCCTCTCCCGCTTCCTCTCCTCCCTCTCTTCTCCCTCTCCTCTCCTCTCCCTCTTCCTCTCGTTCTCCTTTCCCTCTCCCACTTCCTTTCCCTCTCTTCTCCATCTCCTCTCCTCTCCTCTCCCTCACCATCTCTTTTCACTTTCCCTCTCCCTCTCCTCTCCCTCATTCTCTCCCTCTTCCTCTCCCTCTCCCTCTCTTTTCCCTCTTTCTCCCTCCTTTTTCCCTTTCCCTCTCCTCTCCCTCGTCCTCTCCCTCTCCCTCTCCCTCTATTTCACCTTTCCCTCTCCCTCCTCTCCCTCTTCCTCTTCCTCTCCTTGTCTTTTCCCTCTCCCTCTCCCTCCCTCTCTTCTCCCTCTCCTCTCCTCTCCTCTGTTTTCCCTCTCCCCTCTCCCTCTCCCTCTCTTCACCCTCTCCTCTCCTCTGTTCTCCCTCTCCCTCTCCTTTTCTCCCTCTCCTCTCCTCTCCTCTCCTCTCCTCTCCTCTCCTCTCCTCTCCCTCTCCCTCTCTTTTCCCTTTCCTTCACCCTCTCCTCTCCCCTCCTCTCCCTCTCCCTCTCGTTTCCCTCTCCCTAACCCTCTCTTTTCCCTTTCCCTCTCCCTCTCCCTCTCCCTCTCTTCTCCCTCTCCTCCCCCTCTCCCTCTCCCCTCTCCCTCTTCCTCTCCCTCTCCCTCTCCCTCTCTTCTCCCTCTCCCTCTCTTCTGCCTCTCCTCCCCCTCTTTCTCTCCTCTCCTCTCCCTCTTCCTCTCCCTCTCGCTCTCGCTCTTCGAGAATTTTCTTGCCCCATTGGATTATAAAAAAAGGGTCATTTTACATACAATAATATGATATACAATAATTTATTATATTTAATAATATTTATATTTAATAACAATTGTATGTATTCAAATATAATTTTTAGTAACATAATATCATACAATATCATCTTATGCAGTATAATATTGTATTTAATAATATGACCTATGGAGAAAAGACTGTTAAGGAAAAAAAATAACGATAAATAACCGTCTTACCCAATCATAAGGGAGATAAGTTACATACCAATGACCAATTGGGAAAGGTTTCGCTAAAGAAAGAAAATTCGGGAAAAAACTATGGGGAGCTTATATACATTATAAATACTAGATAATATTATAGTAAAATTACTTATTTATTATTGTTAATATTGGGAGTTTATATTATAGAGTCAATACGGGGAGATTTCCATACTCGCATTTGTTTGGTCAGGATCGAGAGAGGGTTTCTCTAGTGCAATTATTGAATTATAATTATTGAATGAGGAAATTGGTTTTTCTCGAGGGATCTAGTATGAGAAACGTTTTGGTCGTTTTAGACTTTGTATTAGAAATCCAAAAAACAAAAGAATAGACCTATGAAGGACTAAAAACCACACCAATGTAACATTTTTTTTGTTGTTTTAGAGTCCTTACAAGTTGTCGAAGGAGTTTTGTAGAGAAAAAAGACAAAAAGTTTGGTTCTTTTTCGAGGAAATTTTGGACAGTCAGGACGACGCTGGCAAAACTAAATTTATTATTAAAATTACAATATAGAGAAGAAAGACCAAATTACAAACAAAAATTCAAACAATCAAATTACAAATAATTAATACAAATACAAAAAAAACTTCTGATTTTCACTTCGCTTACATCACCCATTCACGCTTTTTGTTTGACCATAAAAACCCTTACGGCCAACAGTACACCGAGTATCGCTATTAGTGTTAATTAATTTTTTCGCCGCTTAAAACATCTTTTCTCCGTACAAACTTTCACTATGTTCACATGGAGACAGCCAATCGAAAGGTGAGAGTCATACAATCCCAATCGCAACCCTTAGATCTAAAAGCCTACAAGTGTGTACGGAGAAAAAATATGTTTTAAGTGGCAAAAAATAAATTTACTCTAATAACGGTACACGGTGTACTTTACAGCGAAGCCGCCAAAAAATGTAAAGTGACCACTACAAAAAAGGTTACTCTGGAAAACGTAAAAAAACGTGAAATACGTGACGTGACACGACCAATGAGAGTCAGCTGAGACATGACGTGACATTCCAAAAAGAGGGAATTTCCGAAAGAAAAGGACTCCATTCGACGTCACATTTTTGACATCACATAAATATTTCGACGTCAAATATTACAAAACACATTTAGGGTAACCTTCCATCAGGCGAAAAGTGGGGTTGTTTACTGGAGGAAGTACCGTTCCGTACTAGGCCGTACTGTATTTCTTTTTTTTTTTACAAAAGATGTTTACTAATAATTCGTTGAGATTCTCTAGACTTCTTAGAGAAAACTACCACCGTCTGATTTTCAACTTTCGACGCAAACGCTTCTTGTTTCCAGTACGTAGCTAGTCTCCTCCGACTCTCCTCGGGAGGAGAGTTTGTGATTACTGGACGCGTGTTTTGGTCCACTTGTAAAGTCAGAGTCGATCCACGACAAACATGAAGCAATAAATTTACATGTGGCAATTGGAGTGTACCGTGTGACATAAATGCCAGCATGTTCGACGTCAAAAAAATCTTGTTGTATGTTCGATGAAACTCTGAGACCTCCATAAGTCCTCAGAGTGGACAGCTTCCAAGAAGCCTCTAGGATAATCCTGACCCATTTGTGTTTCAGCAAAAAAAAACTGCCACCCTGGAAGACAAAAACTCTGACCACCTGCATTGCAATGAAGGCAAGACTCCCCTGAGTCGATAGCAAAAAGAATCTCTGAATTTGCTCCCCTAAGCAGTAAGTTATGAAGGGTCAAAGTTGACCTTTTGTACAGAAGCTCTCTGGGAGAGAGGGTCCTATCTTCTAATTTTTCTAAGTCCTATCTCTCTCACAGACTCTACCTACTGATGTACGGAACCAATCAGGTTGCAGTTCCGTACCCAAAAGTACAGCTGTCGGTGTACTTTATGTACGGACATTGTACGACATGGCCAAAATGTCCACATGTGGTATGTCCGGATTCGCTCCTTAGTCCTCGGAGATACCGCGCCTCCAATGTAACATCGCCACGTGTCATCCGATGTGGCGATGCCCACAAACCGCCGAATTCTTCTTCCGCGATCTCGGCGCTAATTTTCGACCGTCCGATTAATCTCGCATTTGATCGTAGCCGTAATAAATACCCGCCGCGGTATTTGTTTCGCTTAAGAAATCAATGCGCGGTATTGATTTCTTTATCCGTACCCGCAATTCGTACTTTTATACTACCAGATCTATGTGTCCCGTTTAACAATTATAGTTAAATGATTTATCCCTACGAATTAATGTTTAATTATTTCTCGTACTATATAATGCGTAAGACTACTTCTAGACTTAACGGCTAAGGCTACCGGCTATCTGCTGTCTGTCGGCCGGCAGGTACCAAGATCAAATCCTGTGGCAAGCACATACCTTTTAGTAAATAATCCCCAATCTAATATAAATTTCCCGTAAACCTCAGGATAGCCTAGGTAGCCATGGCTCTAGCTTCCTCTCCAATTTCTCAGTGACTGCGACTAGTTTGAGAGTTGGAGAGAGAAGTTAGAGGTAGACTGCCTCGGCTTCTTTATTTCTATTCGGACCTAGAAAATACTTTAAAACCATTAATTTCTACACTCCCATTATTTTCTAGTCAATCTTTAATTTCAGACCACACTTCTTCCTGCAGAAAATTAGCTTAGGGGAAGACACAAGTTTGGTCATCATATCTGCTACCATCTCACTATCTGGTCTGTACTATAAACTGATTATTTTGTTTTCTACTTTCTCTCTAACAAAGCTGAGTCTGATGTCCATGTGTTTGGCTTTAAAATGATGTTTAGGATTGGCAGAAATAGCGATTGTTGCCTGATTATCACAAAATATTTTTTGCACACCACTCTTAAGGTGACCAAGTTCACCAAGCAAAGAAATGACCCACATCAATTCTTTTACAGCAGAGCAAGAGGCCACATACTCAGCCTCCATGGTGGACTGAGCAATAACCTTTTGCTGTTTGCTACTCCAACAGCAAGCCCCATCACCCACATATAATACATATCCAGAAGTGCATCTCCTCATCGGAGCATCACCATAACTGGAATCACTCCAAGTAGTGATGTCAGTATTCTCCCCCACCCAAATGCAACCATAGATCCCTAGTTCCTATCAAGTATCTAAGGACTCTCTTAGCTGCCTCCCAATCCTTCTTAGTGGGAGCATTTAGACTTCTACTCAGCACTCCTACAGCTGCAGCTAAATCCGGCCGGGTACAGTTCATAAAATAGATTAGACTTCCCACTACTTGCCTGTAAGGAATAGTCTGCATGAACTTCTGTTCATCAGGAGATAATTCCTCGTTTAAGACTATGACTCCTTCTTCCTCACTCCCCTCACTTCCCTTCTTCAACTCCATTGGAGTTGTACAACTATTAGCTTTATCCATTTGAAATTTTTCAAGCATGTTCCCTATTGCTTCCTTTTGAGTCAGTTTTATAATTTTCTCTTTTTCGGTCTCTTTCTACTTGAATTCCCAAAATATATCTGCTTCTCCCATATCCTTCATTTCAAATCTCCCCTTAAGATCAGTTTTCAGTTTGTTAATTTTTTCCATTGATTTACTTAATACAAGCAAATCATCAACATAAATTGCAGTAAATATCAAACCTTCCTCATCTTCAAAAACATAGATTGAGTGATCTGAGCTGATCCGAATATATCCCAGACCGGTAAGAAACTCATCAAGCTTCTTATTTCATTGTAGAGGTGCCTGTTTCAAACCATAAAGAGATTTAATCAGCCGGCATACCTTACTCTCCTCTCCTTCCTCCACAAAACCTTCGGGTTGTCGCGTGAAGATCTCCTCTTCCAATTCTCCATGCAAAAAGGCTGTCTTGATGTCCATCTGATGCACTTCCATGTCTTCCGCCGCTGCTTAACTGAGAAGTATGCGGACGGAGGGAAATCTGACCACCCGGGGCAAGGTTTCCTCGTAGTCAATTCCTTCTTTTTGTGTAAATCCCTTTGCCACTAATCTGGCCTTGTAGCGCTCGATTGTGTTATCTGGGTTCAGTTTCAATTTGAAAACCCACTTACAACTGATTGGTTTTCGGTTAGGTGGACAGTCCACCAGCTCCTAAGTATCGGCTACCATGATTGAAGCCATCTCCTCAATGATGGCTGTCTTCCAACCGGTTTCTTTCTGGACAAGTCATCGCCTCTCCATAAGTTTGAGGTTCATCTTGATGAGATAGTTTAGTTACCCTTGTTATTAACCTATTTTTGTTGCAGTCTTTTGCTACTTCTCCTCCCCCCCTCAAAATCTGAGAGCGGAATAGATGGTTCTCGTGGATTCTTTCGAACAAACTCGGCTTCTCCCCTATCCCTTGATTTCGAATCAATTTCCACCACGTCTTCCGCTTCGAGTAGAGTTGTCACTGGAGTTTTCCACAGCCGAGTCCTTTTCGGTCTGATTTGTTCCTGCAAAAAATGTCATCTTCTCTAAAACCTGGATAGTTAGGAAGCTCAAAGTCATCGGAATTTTTTGACTCAAATCTGATTTTTACTGAATTCGTATATTTGAAGGGATCCACAGACTTTCCTTCATCCATAACTACTAGATGCTTTACTAAGATTATATCTTCCCTTTTTAGATCATAAACTCTATATCGTTTAACATCTTCATCATATCCTAATAAGTATCCCGGTTTTCCTTTAGGATCTAGCTTCCAATTGGACCGATCAGTATCTAGACTGAACACTTGACTGCCGAAAACCTTTAAGTGAGATATGTCTGGTTTCCGGCCTGTCCATCTCTCATAAGGTGTTTGATCTTTTATAGCTGAAGTAAGAACTCTATTCTTGAGGTAATTAGCACAGTTCATTGCTTCTGCCCAAAACCTTTTTCCTATATTTTTATCTGACAACATACTTCTAGCACTATCACTTAGTGTTCTATTTAACCTTTCAGCTACCCCATTCTGTTCCGGATTTTCTGGAACTGTCTTTTGGTGTTGAACCCCATCTTCCCTCAGAAAATCCTCAAACTGGTTAGAAGTATACTCTCCACCATTGTCACTCTTTACTCTCTTGATTGGAGTTTCATGCAGTTTTTCGCTCCATGCTTTATATTATCTAAAACAATCCTCAGCTTCGGACTTGTTTTTCAAAAAATATACCCGGGAATACCGAGACCAATCATCAATTATAGTCATCATAAATCTCTTCCCCCCCGGTGAGGGCACTTTAGCTGGTCCCCAAATATCTGTGTGTACTAGATCTAGAATTTTTTCTCCCTTATAGGTGGCTAATTAAGGAAAGGGTAATCTGTGTGCTGTACCTTGAGCACATCCACTAGAATCACTTATATCATTACTTTCACTGAACTGAATCACTTCCACCACTCCCATCTTTTTCATCTCTCTTAACTTATCTAGATTCACATGCCCAAGCCTCTTATGCCACATCATAATATCATGAACACCAGCATAATAAAGTTTCTTCTTTTCATTACTTAAGATCAGCCTAAACGTCCCATGGCTACCTTTCTCAGCAATGAAATAGACATCCTCCTCAAAACTAGCAGTAAAGACTCCTTCCCTAGTGCTAGTGAAAAAAACCCTTATCATCAAATACGGATGTAGAGATGAGGTTTTTGTTTATCTCCGGAATAAACAATACATCGGAGAATGAAACTATGGATGTCTTTCCTTCTACTAACACTTTCAAATCTACCGATCCTGCAAGAGTAGTGGTGACTATCGTCCCATCCCCTCGTACTCTATCTCTACGGTGGGAATATTTCTTATCTAAGTGAACAAGTGCCTATCTTTACACATGTGAATGGAGGCACCTAAATCTACAATCCAGCTTGCTTCACCTTGCAATCCACCGTAAGCACATTCTTCTGCCTTCGTGGAATTTCGACCTCATTTTTTCGCCTCCAACTCCTCAGTAAAAGGAGCTCATCGTCCTCGTCCTCCGGATTCCGCCTCATGTAACCTGTGTCACAAGGGCCTTTTTCTT
Organism: Zygnema cylindricum; assembly: GCA_037447655.1. NCBI lineage: Eukaryota > Viridiplantae > Streptophyta > Zygnematophyceae > Zygnematales > Zygnemataceae > Zygnema > Zygnema cylindricum. The sequence continues at coordinate 51,525 of JBBHKE010002951.1, forward strand.
TCCCCTCGGGGTACCACGGTCTGCCCCTCCTTTAACCGAAGCTCGGTTAGCTTAGTGCACTTTGCCATATAGTGCCCAGGTTTCTTACAAAAATGACATAAACCTTTGGGAGCCCTTGGTCCAAACTCGTCGGTCTGATTTTTTTTCCTCCCTCCCCCCATAGTTTCCGACCGGTTTTCGGGAATCCTTTTTCCTCGAATCGGTCGCAGTTGCCAAGGCTTGGCCACTCTTTCCTCCCCTTCGGATCTCAATCGTATTCTCGTGAACCAGAATCATCCCTACCTTTGAGTTCCATATCCACCTTGAGTCCGGCAAGTCCTGCACACGGTTGACTATGTTCTCGAATTCATCGGGTAACTACATCAGTAAACAGTTAACCTTTTCTTTTTAACTAAACTCTTTTCCCGCAATCTCTAGCTCTATGAATAGTGTAGTAGGCTCATTGCAAAAATCCAACATCTTCCCCCCTTGGAATACATACTCCTTAACTTTTTGATCAGCAAACTATTGTTGCTGAATCGTACCACTTTGGTACATCTCTATGAAAGCCATCCAAAGATCGGATGCGCTTTCTACCTGCAAATGAGGACATGCAAGTCCTTGGGTGAGATGGCGAAGGATGAAGTGTTTTGCCGCCATATTGTTGAAGATCAAGGTTTCATTATCATTCTACTCGTTCCTCGGAATAGGTGACATGAATTCCGAACCAGTTGCTATTAGTGTGGTTGCATCCTTCTCCTTTGCTTTGTCCACCACCTCTCCTTCTTTTATTTCCTCCGTTCAAGGTGGATCCTCTTTCCTGGCGAATCTGCTTCCTCCAATCCCTAGAGGAATTCCAAGACTTGATGGACGCCCCAATCGTCCACTCACTATCCCCTAATACCTTTTTTCGCATAGAGCTCCTATCATCATTCTTTCTTAGTATATGAAGTCAATTCCATTAAATATTGGTACCCTAGAGGGTGGGCCCATAACCTTAAACTCTGAGACCTCCATAAGTCCTAAAAGTGGACAGCTTCCAAGAATCCTCTAGGATAATCCTGACCCCTTTGTGTTTTAGCAAATACAACTGCCACCCTGGCAGACAAAAACTCTAACCACCTGCACCCCTGTGAAGGCAAGACTCCCCTGAGGCGATAGCAAAAAGAATCTTTGAATTTGCTCCCCTATGCAGTAAGTAGGGTTTTTAGGGTTTTTTAGGGTTTTTTAGGGTTTTTTAGGGGTCAAAGTTGACCTTTTGTACAGAAGCTCTCTGGGAGAGAGGGTCATATCTTCTAATTTTTCTAAGTCTTATCTCTCTCACAGACTCTATCTTCTGATGTACGGAACCAATCAGGTTGCAGTTATGTACGCAAAAGTACAGCTGCCGGTGTACTTTATGTACGGACATTGCACGACATGGCCTAAATGTCCACACGTTGTATATCCGGATTCGCTCCTATAATTCTCGGAGATGCCGCGCTCCAATGTAACATCGCCACTTGTCATCCGATGTGGCGATGCCCACAAACCGCCGAATTCTTCTTCCGCGATCTCGGCGGAAATCCTGGCAGTCCGATTAAACTCGCATTTGATCGTAGCCGTAATTAATACCTGCGCGGTATTGAATTCTTATCCGTACCGCAATTCGTACTTTTATACTACCAGATCTATGTGTCCCGTTTAATAATTATAGTTAAATGATTTATCTTACGAATTAATGTTTAATTATTTATCATAATATATAATGCGTAAGACTACTTCTAGACTTAACGGCTAAGGCTACCAGCTATCTGCTGTCTGTCAGCCGGCAGGTACCAGGATCAAATCCTGTGGCCGGCACATTCCTTTTAGTAAATAATCCCCTATCTAATATAAATTTCCGTAAACCTCAGGATAGCCTAGGTAGCCATGGCTCTAGCTTCCTCTCCAATTTCTCAGTGACTGCGACAAGTTTGAGAGTTAGAGAGAGAAGTTAGAGGTAGACTGCCTCGGCTTCTTTGTTTCTATTCAGACCTAGAAAATACTTTAAAACCATTACTTTCTACATTCGACGACAAAAAAAACTTGGTCGTAAGACATCCTATGACGTCTCCTTCATAAATGTGCGATACAGCGATTAACGTACAAATGGTATATCCTTGGACATTTGTACAAACTTTAATTATGCAACGGTGTTCGTGGCCGTTGATACCACAACAACCGTAAGAACGTTCAGATTGTACATTAGCGTGACGCTACTATATATTTTAATCGGCGTCCGCCCGTACACATACGCAGCTGCTATTTTGTCCTTTTGGAAATGATGATTATTCCCGGGCAGCTCAACTGGTCCTACGTGGTACCAATCGCAGTCTAACAATTGATTCACTGGCATGACCTGATGGAAGGGTGTCACAAATATTACTACCAGTAAACGTGTACTTCGATTACTGGGAACGCCTGATGGAAGGTTACCCTTAGTGCGTTGTTCCATTAGGCGGTCTCAGTAAACGTCAAGAAATCGTTTACGGAAGCCATCGTTCCATTGTGTCAAGTCAGTAACCGACATTTTATTTGCGTGGAACACTTTAATGAGCCACAATAGATGAAAATGATTTTGGTAATCTTCAAAGAATCTTTGACGGTAAATTGTGACCACATATTTGTATCAGCGAAGGTAAAAAGTCGCTCGTACGACGTATTGGATAAAATTTGTACAGACAGACGAAACTTAAGATTTGTAAAAGCGTACGAAAATGTTAGAATGGTTAGTGGATGGCAACAGAAGAATGAAATAATATCCTCCGTCAAAGATTTTCTTGCGGCTTTCGGTGGCCACGCATCCTCCCTAGCAGAAAACACATGTCATATGCGACATGTTGTCATGCCGCATCGTGTCGGCTGCTCGCGCGCACGATTTCATGCCCGTACGCGCGATATTCGGCGCGCGCGCACGACATAATTCACGCACGCGCGCGATAATAGTATTTTGCATGCACCCGCGGTATTTCTCATGCACGCGCGGTATTTCTCACGCGCGCGCTCTATTTCTCACGCACGCGCGGTATTTTGCACGCACGCGCGGTATTCTGCATGCACGCACGGTTTTGTGCATGCACGCGCGATTTGATGCACACACGTTTGATTTTTGCGTTCGCACGTGCGGGTTTTCGTCGTTTCATTTGTTTATGATGTGAACGCGATTTGCGTTCACGTACAATTAAATGCATACTAATTACGTGCACACGTTTTGTTTGTTTCGTTTCAAGGTACACGATTTTGGGAGTATCAACACGGTACGATTTCTGTGAATATTTCGGGCGATATGATTCATTTCATTCGACATGTTTTGTTTCGTGCGTATGCACGCAATTTTGGGAGTATCGACGCGCGGTATCGTTTGGCACCGAATCGCGATTCTCGCTAGTATTGGCGACGCTTCGATACCTTGTATTTATTTAAGTCGCGAACCCATGTAGGTTCGCGCACATGTAGGTAGGGAGGGTTTTTACCCTCGGGCGGTGGATTTTGTCAGTAGTATTGCAGACGATGTTGGCCGCCTATTGGCCAACATCTTAAGTAGTTTCATGCATGTAAAGTAGACTAGACGTAGGCTAATTTTGCTTAGGCCAAGCGTAGCTCTTACTTAGCCTATTTCTCAGACTTAGAGAATTTAGCTTTTGGACAAGACTTTTCTCTTGGCAGCTGAGCTTCTTTCTTGCTCTCTCTCTCACCGATTGCCCACTTTTCTCTATTGATTTGCTAGCTAGCTATAGAGGCTGGATAGTTTAAGAACATTTACCTTGTATTTCTGCCCACGCTCGTTAATCCACACGGCTCAAAGCCAAGACCGGAAGGTTTCCCTCTAACTTGTGTTATTTTTGGGAAGTGGTGGAGTGAAGTACAGGTGGAGAGGCATCCAGATCCGGCTGCGCCTTTTGCGGGCAGCGAAACGGTTTGGAGTGTTTGTGTTTGTTTTGTTTGCATTTCAGTTGGGAGTGGGGAAGTGGATTTTGACCGAATTTGGAGTTTTCTTGTTTTTGGTTGGAATTATTTATTTTACTTCGTTGCTTACCTATGAGATAACTCTTGTAAAGAATACGCTGGAGACCTAAGAGCCTAATGGCTACCTTGAGGCTAAGTATTCTTGTCCAAAAGACCTCAATATCTGTTCCAGGCCCTCAGTTGTGTTGACCAGCTCCTCCACAAGCTAGGGAGGGGGGGGGGGGGGAATTATTGGGTCCACTTCACTTTGGGGAGTATTCTTTCCCTTCTCTTTATCGCCTTCTCCCATTAAGTCATTTCCACTTTTATTCCTTCTCATGGTGTATATATTTTTTGACTTTTCATATTTTTTTTTCGTTGTTGTATATGTTTGTGAGCATGACTTTGTTGGTTTTGATGCATGTTCGCTTGCTTGTCTCTCATGCACGACAGTTGTCATGCCGCATCGTGTCACCTGCTCGCGCGCACAATATCATGCCCGCATGCACGATATTCGTTGCACGGGCACGATATAATACACGCACGCGTGCTATTACAAATGCACGCGCGGTATTTCTCACGCACGCGCGGCATTTCTCACGCACGCTCAGTATTTCTTAGGCACGCGCATTATTTCTCACGCAAGCGCGGTATTTTGCATGCAAGCGCATTATTTCTCATGCACGCGCGGTATTTCTCACGCGCGCGCACTATTTCTCACGCACGCGCGGTATTTTGCACGCACGCGCGGTATTCTGCAAGCACGCACGGTATTTCGCACGCACGCACGGTTTTGTGAATGCATGCACGATTTTATGCATGCACGCGCGATTTGATGCACACACGTTTGATTTTTGCGTTCGCACGTGCGAATTTTCGTCGTTTCATTTATTTATTGTAACAAGATTACAGGATTTGAGTACTTAGTGGCTAGGGCTAGGCTGCTATAGTTGCGGTTCTAGAGCAGCGCAGCTGCGATTCTAGACCAGCCCAGCGTAGCAGCATAGCAAATTAGCGGCGTAGCAACTTAGTAGCGCAGCAACATAGCAGCGCAGCATAGCAACGTCGCAGAATGTAGATCGAACGGTATAGTTCTAGAAAGAGGTTTTGGATAGATCTCGGTTGACCGTGAAGGTCCACGTGTACAGTTGTATTGTACTAGGTTGACTAGCAGCTAGCTAGTTTAAACAGTCAAGTAGGCCTAGTGAATAGGAAGCTCTTTTTGAATAGACCTTCGCAGCGAGCGCAAACCTTGTACTCTCTTCCAAGTAATAAAGCGCAACCTTGTCTGTCAGTGATATGTGTTCCTATTGTTGCTACGGGAAGATCCTTTGTGTTTTCCGCTATGCATTGTGGCGTGCTGAGTGTATTATTGTCCCTTTTACACTGGTATCGGAGCCATTCCCCGTGACTCGACAGCATAGATGAATAGGGCGTATCCACTATAGAAATGTTAGCGCAAGTTCTTAGGGAGTTGGAAAGTGTTAGATTATAAAACGCGCAGCTGAGCAACAGCATCGCAACCTTGGAGTCTCGTCTTGGGGAGCGACCTCATGGAGGCATGGAGGGAGACTTCAGGAGACCGAAATTAAGACTTCCTGAAAAGTTTGACCCTGCAAGACACAAGAACCTTGACATATAGCTATTCTCCGTTGCGAACTATCTCGAGAATTTTCCTAGCCCATCGCATCGTGAGAAGATTCACTACGCGGGTGGTCTTCTTAACGGGGCAGCGGGGGCATGGTAGAGGACATTGGACGAGGATGATGAGGTACCGACTATCTGGGCGCTCTTCGTTTAACTTCTCCGCTACACTTGGCAGCCCGTCAACACGGTGAAGGCGGCAATAGATATGATCGCAGTATTGAAGCAACGAACTTCAGTGTTGGAGTTTACGCAGCGGTTCTTGGAGTGCAAAATTCAAATACCTACGATGACGGAGGATGAAGTCGTGGATTGCTACGTGAAGGGGCTTAAATCATCTTTTCGTAGGGATGACGAACAATGGCTTGCTCGGGAAAGCAAGAATCCTACTCTCTCGGCAATCATCCAATGTGTAGAGCAGACTAATTCGGTCGACTTTAACCTCCGAAGACCTTTTCACTACGGGTTGAGTAGCACCGGAGGAAATCGACGAGACGATGGTCCAACCCCCATGGAGCTCAGCGCAATTGATGAGGATAAGGAAATGGTCAACGTCGTGCGGAGAAAGAAGAAACCTACCAAGACCAAGAACAATGACTTATCCCCCGATGAGCTCCAGCGGAGGAGGCAAAATGGTTTATGCTTCCAGTGCGGTTCCCCAAATCATATGGCTCGAGAACGTCCAAAACGGAAAGGTCCCGAAAAGGGAAAACTTATCGTCATGAGGTTAGCTGGAGAAGGAGGAGACCATTTAATATTTCGCGGTCAAATCAGAGGAAACGCAACTAACTTCATGGTGGACTCCGGAGCATCAAGGAACTTCATAAATGAGGCGACGGTGAAAAGGCTGAAACTTCCTCTCGTAGTGCTAAAAGATCACCAGTCGGTACAATTGGCCGACGGAAGTTCCTTATCGATTACCCATCGTACTCCGAGGTTACGCGTCGGAATTGGGAAGTTCTGATGGTATGACATGCTTCATGTATTACCTCTTGGGGACCATGAAGTAATCCTGGGGAAACCGTGGCTGCAAAAATGGAATCCGACGATCGATTGGCGAAGTGGCGATATGAGAGTGAAGAAAGGTGAAAGAGAGTTTGAGGTAAAAGCGGGAGCGGCTGGTAAGGGAGCGGAACAGGACGCTTACTTTCGGCCTTACAGCTTAAGAGGGCACTCAAAAAGGGGGAAACGATTCGTATGGTGGTCGTCCAGCCAATGGAGGAGGCGAAGGAGGAGATCCCGGAAGAATGGAGGAAGAAGGACCCGGACTTCGACTCAAAAAAAAGTGACGACCCTGGAAAGACTTCCGAAGAGGCCTCGGAAGTCGTGACAAAACTTCTCGAGGAGTACGCAGATGTATTTCCCCCGAAGCTCCCCGAAGGATTACCTCTGAAGCGCGAAGTAGACCATAAGGTAGAGCTTGTTCCCGGAGCGATACCCCCGGCTAATAGGATGTACAAGATGAGTTACACCGAGCGGGGCGAACTCAAAAAGAAACTCACGGAGTTGGTCGAAGCCGGAGCAATCGAACCGAGCAAGTCACCGTATGGAGCCCTCGTTCATTTTGTAAACAAAAAAGATGGAGGTTTTCGTATGTGTATAGACTACCGAGCGCAAAACAAATTAACGGTGAATAATGCATACCCTTTACCGAGGATAGACAAATTATTGGATCGACTGCGTGGTGCTAAATATTTTTTGAAGATAGTCTTGCAGAGCGGCTACCACCAGATTAGAATTGCCAAAGGAGATGTGGAAAAGACGGCGTTTAGAACTCGGTATCGTCATTTCTAGTTTCGGGTAATGTCGTTCGGGTTGACTAACGCACCGACGACTTTTATGCATTTAATGAATTCCATCTTTCGGCAATATCAGGACGCCTTTGTCATCGTCTTTCTAGATGACATCTTGGTGTATAGCAGAACGCTTGATGATCATTTAAAGCATCTACAGACGGTCCTACAAGTCTTTCGGGAAAATAGGTTGTACCCAAAGAGAAGCAAATGTTAATTTTTCAAGGAGAAAATTGATTTTCTGGGCCATGTGGTGAGTCAGGACGGAATCGCAGTTCCGAAAAAAACGAGGGCAGTAAAGGAGTGGCCGCAGCTGGCGAATATTACGAAGTTACGGAGTTTCTAGGATTATGCTCCTACTATCGACGTCTTGTTGAGGGTTTCTCAAAAATCGTTGCACCGCTCACGGAGTTACTCAAGAATGACGTGCCCTATGATTGGAAATCGGCGCAAGGGAGATCCTTTAACACGCTAAAGGAGCGGTTGGTTACTGCCCCTGTGTTAGTTGTTCCCGACCTGGACTTACCTTTGACAATAATCGACGACGCCAGCGATTCGGCTATTGGAGCGATCCTTATCTAGGATCAAGGAAAAGGTCTTCAACACATTGCCTACGACAGTCGAAAGCTAAACGTGGCGGAGCTTAACTAGGCCACCCATGAGAAGGAGACCAATCGCTATCATCAATGCGCTGGAGGTTTGGAAGTGTTACGTTCACAGGAATCGGATCACGGTTATCACGGATCACCACGCCCTACAATATCTGCAAACACAACCAAAGTTGTCTAAGAAACAAGTACGATCGATGACGTTTCTTCAGACCTTCGGACCTGAACTTGTCATCGAGTATAAACCGGGTAAGACGAACCCAGCGGATGCGCTGTAAAGAAGACCCGGAGTCGCTGCGCCAGTAGCAGAGCAACAACCGCAAGCATTACTGTATGTAAACGTACACTCTATGAAAGAAAACACGGCAACGTCGACCGCAGCGCAAGAACCGAAACTCAGCGCAGTCACCAGTACGGTGCAAGTGGACGAACACTGGTTACGCAGGATAAAGGCCGCCAACAGCAACAACGACACACTGAAAGAACTCATTAAACGGAAGGTACTAGTTCAAAGCGCCAATGGTATGTGGCGGTACAGACCGAGTCATACAATTCGACTGTATATTCCGACAAATATGGAGTTACGTCATACGATTCTTCAAATGAGTCACGATGAGCCGCTCAGTGGACATTTTGGGCGGGATAAAACGACCGCTCGTGTCGCTGAGGCGTATTACTGGCCGAACATGACTCGCGATATTGCGGAGTATGTCCGGACGTGCGACTCTTGTAACAGGAATAATTCGGAACCAGGGCAACAAGGTTTGTTACAACCCCTTCCCATACCATATGTTCCTTAGGAACAGATTTCGATGAATTTTATCGTAGCCCTTCCGTTGACCAAGGAGGGCTACGATTCAATTTTCGTCGTCGTGGATTACTTGACGAAAATGGCCCATTTCTTACCCACCTCCACCACAGCCAGAGCACGGGATATCGCGCACTTATTCTTTCGAGAGATATTCCGCCATCACGGACTTCCGAAGAGGATCGTCAGCCACCGCGATCGCAAATTCGTGAGCCACTTTTGGCGAAATCTATTTGCGCTGTGTGGCACGCAGTTGGCCATGTCCACAGCTTACCACCCTCAAACTGATGGTCAGACTGAAAGGGTGAATCGAACTCTAGAGGAGGCGTTGCGGGCTTATGTCTCGGTGCACCAAACGGATTAGGTGGACCATTTAACGGCGATTGAGGTGGCGTACAACATTGCGGTGCACTCGTTTACGAACGCTACGCCATTCTCACTAAATGGACGACAGCCCACTCTTCCCCAAAACTTATTGGTAGCGGATTGCCATACGTCGGCAGCTCTTGATTTTGCCAAAACGCTGCAAGGAAACTTGGAAAAGGCGACCAAGGCACTACAGTTAGCAAAAGATCGCCAAAAGTTGTAGGCCGACGCTCAGCGGAAGGACGCCGTCTTTGGCGTGGGGGAAAAAGTTCGCCTTACTATGACAAACCTCTCCTTGTCAGGTGCCCTCTCTAAGAAGTTGGCACCGAAATTCACGCGCCCATTCACAGTTCTTTCCCGTGTGGGCGAAGTGGCTTATAAGTTGGATATTCCGAAGGACTGGCATATCCATAATGTCTTCCATGTTTCACTCCTTAAACCATTCCGCGACCCTGATTCGGTGTTTCCTAATCGACGACGACATACTCCTTTACCACCACTTCAAGGTACCTCGGACGAGTATGAGGTGGAAGAGATCCTACAGTCGCACCGCTCTCAGAATTCCAACTCCAGCCAATATTTGGTGGGTTGGAAGGGCTACGGTGCTGAGGATGACTCTTAGGTGGACGAGGAGGATCTGCATTCCCCTGAGTTGCTGCGCCGGTTTCAGCAGAGTGCGAACACTCGGCTACACCGGAGGGGCAATCGCAGCGGCCGCAATACAGGAGCGAAGCGCGGTGTCGCAACCATCGCAATTATATTGGGGACACGACAAAGGAACGCAGCGGCAATGTTACCGCGCCGCAGCGCTATAGCAGCGCAGCCACCGCAGCGCAACATGGTTAAGATGCCGTCACATGGTTAAGATGCCGTCAGAGGATCGCAGCGCCACCGCTGCGTTGACAAGAAAGCGCAACGGCGCAATTGTGTTTCACCACGTTGGTAACAACAAACCCTCGGTTTTGCCGCAGCGGCGCAGCTTTATAAATGTTGGACGCTGCGATGCCCTCGCACGTTGCGACGCTTCAAAAGTGAAACCCTCAACACTCGTTGATAAAGCCGCCATCCACCCTCGCGACCAACCTAGTCTCGGCAGCTTAGAAATTACTTCCCTCCGCACAGTCAGTTTGCCTTCATTTCGGGAATTACCAGAATTGTCTTGTACAACGGTGTCTATGGCGTCGTCGTCCTCGCCACCATCGAAAAGAAGGAGACTTGTACCAGTGGGGCAAGAGGATGTGACCCGTCCCCAGAGATTATTAATGTCGGCTGAGGCCATGGTAGAGGCAGACCGGAGAAAAGAGGTAGAAGCGCAGCCGAAACCAGAAGAAACCGCCAGTAGCGAGGCAAGGATGGCAGGGAGCAGTGGAGTGGAGGGGTCGGAAAGTTCACAGGACCCCGAATACACCCCAACCCGAGAAGGGGATCAAGAATATAAAGAAGATCATGAGCTATCGGAGGCGGAGGAACCAGAACGAGAACCAACGCCTCCGCCAATTGAGGAGCGCGCCACGGATCAGGAGGTGATGAGGGACCCCAACAAGGAGAGTACCGCTGACGAGCAGTCCTCCGAAAGCGCGGAAAAGAAAGCAGAAGCACAATACCTTAGTGGAGACGAGGTGTATCCCCTTCGGGGAAATCAAAGGGAAACGGCCGAGGAGAGTGAATAATGAGAGGAAATTCCCGATTACCTCTTTCCACTTCCTGCCGACACACAGCATCCGGATCTCACCTTCAGCTTCGCGAAACACTTGTATTGGGATCCCCAAGAGTGGCCCGTGGAGTGGCGTACGGGAAAACCTAGGGATCCTATCTTTATTCCCGCCAGCGTACAATCACACCCGGTCTGGAATTTTATAAGAACAAAAGACCTCGGGAACAATCACAAGGGTTATGTGCAGTTAAACCCACATACTCTTCCGTTTGTGGAAGTAGTGGAGGACAACTACCAGTACACGATAGATGTTCTTAGGTTACTCCCTCAATATCACCCGTGGGATGTCCACCTCCATGACATCATCTCTAGGGCAGAGGTCACCCCGAGGTACGGGCAATCAAGCTGGCTCGAAAGAATGCTCTACAGCGGGCCCGAGCTGCAAAGAAGCACGTGTCCTTCAAGTTACGGAAAATACCTCGGTGGGAACCAGCGAACGAAGAGGCTGAGGAAGTTTCCCCAATAATCAAACCCGAAGAACCCCAAGGTTCGCCACCTGAGGAGCGTGCAGCGGCAGCCATTTCGCCGCAACCTGAAACACCGCACTCTGCACCCGAGGAGGGGGAAGACCTGGTTCGGGAGCGAATCACTCGGAGGCGGTTGGCGGCGGCAGATCATCACATTGCGTTGCTGGAGAACGGATGTTAGTAGCTTCAAAATCAACTCGACGCCCTTCGCTAGAAGTTCGAGGAGTACCGCGAGGAAACATACGATATACTCCGACAGTTGCAATTTCCTTGAGTCAGTCAAGGTTTAGCGGGACGCTGAATCCTTAGTGGGATGCACTGTAACAGGGTTACAGGATTCGGGTACTTAGTGGCTAGGGCTAGGCTGCTATAGTTGCTGTTCCAGAGCAGCGTAGCTGCGATTCCAGACCAACGCAGCGTATCAGCATAGCAACTTAGCGGCGTAACAACTTAGTAGCGCCGCAACATAGCAGCGCAGCATAGCAACGCCGCAGAATGTAGAATGAGCAGTATAGTTCTGGAAGAATGTTTGGATAGATCTTAGTTGACCGGGAAGGTTCACGTGTACAATTGTATCGTACTAGGTTGACTAGCAGCTAGCTTGTTTAAATAGTCAGGTAGGCTTGTAAATAGAGGACAGGAAGTAGATCTACGCAGCGAGCGCAACCTTTTACTCTCTTCCAAGTAATAAAACGCAACCTTGTCTGCCAGTGTTGTGTGCTCCTACTGTTGGTACGGGAAGATCTTTGGTGATTTTCATAGTGCATTGTGGCGTGCTGTGTGCTATATTGTCCCTTTGATACATAGTTTTGGGAATACGTTCAAACAGTTTGGAAAACTGTCCGGGATGCATTAGTGGAGGCACAAAGGAGGCAAGAATTAAATGCTAACCGCAAACGGGGTGATTGGGTGTTACGCACAGGTGACAAGGTTTGGCTTTCTACAACTCATTATAGGTGGAAGATTGAGGGACAATGGATCCTACGGGGAAATTTGCTCTTAAGGACATTGGACCATTTACTGTAATCGAGATGATATCGTAAATTGCTGCCAAATTGGACTTCCCGCCTTCAACAAAAATTCATTCATTGGTACACATCAGCCAATTGAAACCAGCGAATCTTCGACCAACTGAAGGAGAATTGGAATTGGATCTTTCAATAATTATAGAACCTGAAGTCCACATATGGGTAATAGATTGGGTTGGTCAACGGTTCAAGGTTGGTGATACTATATTTTGCAAGTGCATTATCTAGGAAGGCCTGAGGATGAGTTGACTTTAGAGGATAAAAATTCTGAGTTTTTACAGGGGTATTGGAGGGATAATAATATAGAAGTCCCGTCTTGAGAATTAAAGGTGTTTAACTCAGGTTAGTTAAAATAAGGAGGGGATGATGTAACAGTAATAGCTGATTGAACTTGTTTATAAATGGGTATTTAGGTATTATGATTATAGAGTACTAAATTTGGTAAGGGTTCGCGAACGAATCACGCTATTTGGAGTTATATTTTAAAAGTTATAGCGATGGGTGTATTTAGGTGACAACGTGGGGTCTAAATAACAAGTGGGTATCATTGAAACGGGTTAAGGGTCAAATTAGTACCGAAATTACGCGTGTACGTTTCATAAAGTTATAACGAAACGTTTAGTATGCACGGTGGTTCGTTTCGTACAAATTTTAGTACGAACCGTCACTTTCACTTAAGGGAATTTCGTAGGAAGTTTCGCTTGCGAAATTTGTTACGCACGATCGTGGGAAGTCGCGTTTCGTTTGGCGCGCACTTTTGCACGTAAATGTTACGTAGTGAAACGTAACGTTTGATTGGTTAGTAAAGTGCTAAGTAGTTAGTAAGAGATTTCGCACGTTTTTCCATTGGTCAGTCTGAGTCTTTGCTGATCAATGATTGGCCCAGGTAAAAGCCTGTTAAAACGGAGCGTTGACTCTGGCCTAGCGAGTCCAGGGCGATGATGGATAAATAGTGAAGTGTAAGAGGAGAGTAGACATCTTTTCCTTTGGAAAAGTTTGTGGAAATTCCGGCTGATCTTGGTCCTGAGCGATTAATACCAAATTGGAGAAAAGGCATTTTGCATTGAAATCTCTACTAACTAAATAGTGTTTTAGTAGTAAAGAGAAAGAATTATTAAGAGTGGAGAGTAGTGGAAAACACTTTAATAAGAAGGGTTGAGCCACGAGGGCAAGAGACCAAGCTAATGTTACGTGGACAAAAGCTTCTTCTAATTTAAAGTTTATCCTTGTGTGAGTGTTGTCCAATGTGGATGTGTATTTTCCAATATGTGGAATGTGTGGTTGGGATTGTTTGTAGTAATGGGATTTTATGAGAGGTAGGAGATCTTGTTACACTTAGTAAGTGAGGACCTTGATTGAGCTGGCACAATGGACAACAACAACAAAACAAATAAGCAATGGCGTGTTCGACAAAAATAATCAACGCAAAATGAGAAAAAAAATCGTAAGAAAGGTGACCATCTATGTAAATAGAAAATACATAAATAGAGGTACGACGAAACACCATAACAAAAGCCAAAAAGAAAGAAAAGATCATAAAATAAAATATAGTAAATAAATTGCGAATAAGATAGATAAAATACTTCATACTTAAAATAAGGGAAAACATCAAACAAATGTAATAGTAACGAGAGAGCTAAGGTCATACATTTGTCGCCACATTGACCCACTTAAAACAAACTTCATGTCGTATATAATGTTTTTAAACCACTTTGAAAAACCATGTGACAAATGGAGAAATGTTGGGGACCCACTCGATGGTTTGCTCAAACAAATTGTACTAAAGGTAAACATAAATTTGTATAGAAACAACAAAATGATTTTCGAAAACCAAATCCAACCAATCAAAAACCCGGTAAAAAAAAAGTTTTTGCAAAAGCCACCGCCGCGCAACAAAATAACATGCCAAATGACAACTTTAAAAGGAATAAACTTATACAAATTCGATGTGAAGTTGTGGGAAGAAATTGGGTGGAGGCGTATATACAAATAGTAAGAGATAACGAGTTGAAGATTAATTTGATGCCGACAAAAAACAAACCGCAAAAGTTTATAATGAAAAATTGGAAAGAACATAACGAATATCAAGAAAAAAATGTAGCGAACAAATTATGATATATTACGATACGTTATTTGGTCGATAAGATTCATGATACCTTTGAATGTAAATACGGAATGAATTTTCAGATTTGTACCGTAGGGATCCCCACCCCCCCACTTGATGTATCGCTATAATTTTGTTGGTCACAAAACGATAAATTGGGTGTCCTCAAGGTTCGATATGTTTAGTGTTAGTTCGAAATTATAATAGACGATACTAATTTAGCGTTAAGATAGGTGGGCGATTTTTGTCCACTTCCTCAAAAAGTGATTTAATATTGTTTTATGATTTTCGGACAAAAAGAATCTCGACCGATTTAGTGTTATTAACTGTAATAAAGATGGGCAATGTAGTAATCATTCAATTAACTCACGCCACAATAGCGCAATATATCGTGTATCCTTATTGGGGTTGTGTTTTTGTCGGTCATTGATATTCATTTTTTGAATGCTTATTTGTCGAATCATCAATATGAGAGATGGGATGGAAAGCTCGGATTTGTACCTTACGATTGACGGTTTTAAAATTTAAATTGAAAACCGGACACGTGAGCACAAAGAAAATTTGGTTTAGATGGGGAAAAAAATGTATCACTAATAGCGGTACATTGTGTGCTTTCGTATACATTCTAGTTTAATCGTTAGTGTTGGGTATCGAGGACCATTTGTCGATATTCGATATGTATGGAATTTCAGGTACCCGATAATTGATATACCGCCTCGATATATCGAAAATGTAAATATCGCGACGAATTGCCGATATATCGCCAATATATCGAGGCTTAAAAAAAAGAAAATGAAAATTTTGACAGGTCTCCAAAGTCACGTGCCTTCGGGCAAGGTGACCGTAAAATCTTTGCCGAAAAGAAATACGGTTTTTTCCTGAAATTCAACAGAGTGAAGTAGATCGCTGAGGTACATTGCGCGGTACACTTGTGAAGTACACGTACGTAATACACAAGTACGGATTTTCATACGAAAATGGTCGGTTTCTAAATCTTTGACGATTTTAGAGATTTGATCTTCAACTTACGTGTAGCCACTCAAATCAGAACACGTATGTATAAACTTATTTACATGCGATACGCGATGTAATCGAGGCCTCTGTAATACAAATTTTTTGCTGTCCGTACTATTACAGAAACCTCTTGGCGTAACCATACCCTAAATAAGGAATTACAGAATTAGTACTTTTTGTCGGTAATATTTTGCGGCGTCTACCTTTTAAGTCATGGAACGAAAATCACGTCGTACGTGGCGTATCAGACAATTTGTCTTTTTCGCTAAAATAACATATTATATAAAAATATAAAATATAAAATTTAAAAAATATTATATATCGCGATATATATCGGGATGGTTTATGTTGTTCTCGTACGATATATCGAGAATTCTTCTAGATCGATACTCGATATATTGAGTATCGAAATTATCGCGATATGAATTTACCCGATACCCAACACTACTAATCGTCACGTAAATTATGGACTCATATTAATGTTCTTAATTGTGCTTCAGCGTCGAAACGACGCGGTGTACACCGCGCATCGTTATTAGTGTCAACGACACTAATTTGGGTTCTTAAAATTCTGATTTTTTTCCTCAAATAGGATACATGATTTTAATTTTTCCTTGACGTTAATTAAGGTACAGTACAAAATAGCGTAAAGGACGAATTACAATAACATCTAAATAGTGTGGTGTACGGTCGATGTCAGACCGTACATAAATGTACCTTTTCAAGTGAAAATTTTACAAAAAATGAGTTAAATCAGACGCGCACGCATAAGATCGTGCGCTAAAAAACGGGATTGTTCAGACACGTAAATTAGTCTTACATGTACGGATATTTATATTTCACGACGGCGTACGATTTTCAATATTTTGTACGAATACATATATTAATGTATATAATCTTACAACGAATATTCCATTTTTGCTGTTCCCAAATTAGCATCAACGCCGAAATTAGAACACACCTATTTTTTTTTTTTTTATTATTATTCTTAATTAGCGTCAATGACGGTATATTTACTTCCACACTATTTAAACTTTGACACTAATAACGATGCGCGGTGTAGTGTTGTTAGACCGTTTTAAAGAATTAGCGTCAATAAAAGAAAATGTGTCGTTGACACTATTTTAAGTTCAAGGTGTAGAATGTAGGGGCACCGATATAGTGTCATTGACGATAATAACGACACATGGTGTACTGTAAGATTCAGTACAGACTGTACTGAGATCCAGTTCAGTACAGTACTGTTGCCGTATGCCGCGCTCCGAGTCAATGACCATCAGATAAACATTGGTACAGTACACCGCGAATCGTTATTAGTGTCAAAGTTTAAATAGCGTTGTAGAAAATTTACCGTAATTGATGCTAATTAAGAATCTGATTTTTTTTTTTAAAAAGGTGTATTTTAATTTCGTCGTTTATGCTAATTTTGGAACAGCAAAAATGGAATATTCGCCGTACTATTATATACATTAATATATGTATTCGTACAAAATATTAGAAATCGTCGCGAATTTAAAATATCCGTACATGCCATACTAGTTTACGTGTCAGACTAATCCCGTTTTTTCGAGCGAACGTTCCTATGCGTGCGCGTCTGATTTAATTCATTTTTTGTAAATTTTCACTTGAAAAGGTACATTTATGTACGGTCTGACATCGACCGTACACCGCACTATTTAAATTTTACTGTACTTTCGGGCTTTACGCTATTTTGTACGGTACCTTAGTTAACGTCAAGGAAAAATTAAAATCATGTATCCCATTTGAGGAAAAAAATCAAAATTTTAAGAACCCAAATTAGTGACTTTGACACTAATAACGATTCGCGGTGTAACGGTCAGAACTCAATACGGAATTTGAAAAGAGTTCGGAAATTTCCCGCTGAACGTAATGGTTTGATCGCACGATTGCCTCAGCTTTTGTTGTTTTTTCAAATTATTTATCCTTTATCCTTACCTGTCTGCCTGGGAGCTGCCAGCGCCCCTTAGCTTGCAACCTTTTTTCGAGTGCTACATTTTGCGTCGTATGAGGAAACTTCAGCAGTGAATTCATGCTCCTTTGGGAGGTCCAAGCGTTTTAGCTGCTTCAACGACATATCGGCAACATTCTCGGATCTGATGCAGGCATCCGAGTACATCGCATGAGATTCTGGAGGCTATGTTCCTAGCGCATTTCAACAGCTATTAGATACTAATTTAAAGCTCTTTTTATTTTAATTGTGGCACTGTCCTGAAGCTACATTAAGCTTCGTGTGATCACATCTCTGCGTTTTCCATCAAAAATGGCGATGTCTCCAGCAGGATTCAATTTGCGGCGTGTGAGACGAACAGTGGGCGATGATGACAAAGAAAATTGCTTTGACGCTTCTCCTGTTTTGGTCTGTACCCTGAACCAAGCGAGAAAGTATGATGCTGCATCTGATGTATCCATATCCAGGACTTGTACTTTATTGCAGCTCCTCATCATTTTCTTGTGTTGAATTCTTGTTTTATTGTTGGGTTTCTTTTGTTGGTTTTCTATCATTGTATGTGAATAATGTATGGGAAATTGTTCTCTAAAAAATTGACTAGACTTCCCTACTGCAATTTCAGATGTGTTGACCAGTTGTTTATAACTTTTGCATCAAGCTTAGCCTTGACGTTACGATTTTCATCATTAAAAGCCGATTCAGTAGGGATCCACTGTATTCATGCTATTGCCCTGACTTTGTACATGCCTCCCCTGCTGGTGTAAGGATTTGTTGGTATTTAAACAGTCTTTGTGAAACATATGTCATTTCCTTTTTGTTCCAGGTACGCAGAAAATCGGGCCGCCGGAATGTCGGCCTGTCTGACCTACAGTCACCGCCTGTGCAATTTCCAAGTAAAGAGCTAGAGTATGTTGGTGACGTGGAAACTACTCCAGTGCCCCAGGAAAAGTTTAGAAAACGAAAGCTTTCTCTGAATCGCAGGGTCAGCTTCGCTGAAAAAACAACTATTCATGAGTTTACAAGAGATGAAGAATACAGGACTCCTCCGAAAGGAAAGCACATGTTATCCAAGGAGACCGAGGAGATAACAGATAGTAGTGGAAAATTAGCTGTTGAAGGTGACCCTATTCCGCGTGCCGAAGATGACTCCACAGCTCCATTATTAAAACGACAAAAAGAGCGTCAGAGCATACTTATACTCAGTAGTGTAACGCCACATGGTGGAATTCAAGGTGATGAGATGCACCCTCAAAGTGGTGCAGGAAAAGACAAATATGGATCACCTTGGCCTAGTGGGACAAAGGAAGCAGAATTAGATGGTGTTAATCAATTGAACAGTTTCTGTCAAGAAAATGAGTCTGCGATAAAGCAACGAAAAGACTTAGAAGAGTTGATGTTGTTACAGTCTCTTCGTCAGCAGAAATTATTTTCATCTCCAGCAAGCAGGTATGTGGTTGTCCTCACAATGTGTCTGGACCAACTGATTTTAAAGTTTTGGGAAGTTGTTGTCAACTTGTAGAAAAGTTTGTGGTGTTGCCTTTAATAAACCAGAAAACGCAAGCCTGATTTCGTTTGGAAATGTCAAGCTTTCATGCAGTGCCATTGCATTGTCTCTATTTTTTGAACATGAGTTCCTTCTGAATCAGAAAGTTGTAATCTGTTTTTTGTTGTCATCCTGTTTTTTAGTCATCATTCTTTCATCATTTGATTTTCAAAGTCAAACCACAGCGAAGCATACTGTATTTCCTCTGCTTTTGCCGTCTGTCTGTCAATTTAGCTTTGTACTAGGGCTCTAAACCACTCTATTTGCCACTATATTGTCTTGTTGTTAGTGAGAAGGAGGACAACCTGGAGAGAAGCGGGCCTGTGGACATGCGATCATTTTATCAGCTTCAAGACGGCAGTGACGAAGCCGAGGACGAGAGTTTAAAAATGGATTTAACGTTCGGTCTTCCAAACGAGCAGGTTGTACAAAAGCTATTGGCTGCGGATGGGGGTACTGCCGAAGTCTTCTGCAATCACCATTACCCGTACGTTTATCCAGGAAGCGAGGGAGTCCAGGATACATCTATGATGGAGGACAGTGTGGGCACCAACAAACAAAATGGTTTTAAATTTACTCCAACGGCAGTTCCAGCAAGTGTTGCATTGTGCTTTGATGACACCACAGCTGAGTCATATGCGGTTAAATCTGTTGGATCCATTGCGGCTGGTGTTCCAAACCTTCAAAGTCTGGTAGACATTGCTGTGCCTGAATCAAAATCAAATTTTATTCATGAGCCTCAGTCGGAAGAGGTTGTGGCCACCAATAAAGAGGAGCTAAATATGGAAGGTGGTTTTGGGAGATTAGAAGGTCTAAATCGTGACTTCTCTCTAAATATGCAACCTGCCGCCAGTGCTTCCCCCTGTTTAAATGACACCCAAGTTGAGTTAACCATGGATATGACGGATGAATTCATAACAGCTGCTGTCCCAGGCCTTCAGGCTTTGCTAGCGATCTATGGTTCTGAATCAAAAACCCCCAGCATTTTTGGGGATCCTCTGGTTCAGCGAGGTGCTGCTAACAAAGCAGAGGCTCTTATGGAGGGTGATGACAATGGTACAACCCAAATGAGCTGTGACTTTACTGAAAAAACTACATCTGTGGATAGTGTTGCATTTGGCTCTGACGTTCCTGCAGCTGTGTCAACTCCGTTTAGGCCGGATGGAACTATCACGGCTGCTTTACCAGGGCTTCAAAGTCTTGTAGACATTGATGATCGTTCGCAAGAGACGGAAGACCTTTTCAAGCCTCACAGGCAGCTGGTAGGTGTTAATGAAGAGGAGCTGCAGATGAGGGATGGATCCGATAATACAGCTGAATTGCAATTGGTTGATCATACGACAAACACAGGGTTAAATGATGATTCTACTGGGAGGATAACCTTTATGGAAAAAGACGCTCTTTGTTATGACGACACCACAGCAAATCTGATTTTGGATGGGTCAAATGGATTCATCACAGCCGCTGTCCCAGATCTTCAGAGCCTGCTGGATATTGATGGTTCTTTGTCAGAGAGAAAGTGCCTTCGGAAACTTCAGATGCCGAATGTGATTTCCAAGGCAGAAAATCTTCCTAGGACAGAGGGAGATAAAGCTTTAAGTCAATTAGAGCAGGCTGCCTCTGTGTCAGCAAAAAGGCAGGTTTCTGCCGTCCCAGTAGACACTGTCGGAAACAATTTTTTCAAACCGTGGACAATGGAAGAGAAAACGTCAACACTTGAAAAACCTTCTGATTGTTGTGTTCAATCATCAAAACTTGTTGTAGATGAAGGAGCTCCCTGCAACGAAATTGTTCAAGGTACAACTGACATTTATAGTGCTCTCACAGGATGTAAAAATGCTACAGGTTCGATTGAAGAACAAGAGTTGCTTAAGGAGACTGAAGGAACTGGCCCACCTCGGGAACAGGTTTGTAAAATTCGAAATGAAGACATGGCGGTCTTTCAGGGAGCAATTCCATTGGAAACAAACAATATTGGCACTGTGAGGATCGATGCCAGTGCTCATCAACGACAGATGGATGTTCAGATGGATCTGATTGACACCAGACAGTCAAAATCTGTTCCTGGAGGGATAGCATCTCCAAAGCAATCTGACCAAGCCGACCACACTGCTGGTTTAACCAGTGGTGTAAGCAATTTATTTAATGTACAGACAAACAAGGCTGGTTTTCACGCGTCGTCTAGCCGGAGTCAGGGAAGTCCATTGGCAGTTCGTAGTTTGAACTTTCACGGCTACCAGCATGCCCTTCCTGATTCATTAAATACACCTCTTAGAGGTGTTTCCACTGTTGACAATCACCAAATTGAAGAACCTGTTATTCCCGAAGCGATAACACCAGTTCAAGTGATACCTTCAAAGCAAACCGCTAATTGTGGTGAGGCAGCTTCTGATTTTAATCGTCCAAGCTTTCTTAATTGCGTCAATAATCGAAATGTGTCTCCTACAGCCAAGGTTGGGAGTAAAGTTTCCACCTCAACAGATGAAACACTTGTGAGTAGACCCAAGCTCACAAACACTAAAAGATGATTTCTCTTTGCGGGATGCAAACATGAGAGGAATATCGAGCTGACGGCAGTTGGTGCTGCCATTCCCTCAAATTGAGGAACGGGATGTTTTTCATCCACCATGGAGACCTCAAAGTAAATGACAATTTCCAAATTCACTAGTCAGCTCTTTAGCTGTTCGTCATGTTTTATTTCTGA
The DNA here is from genome assembly GCA_037447655.1 of Zygnema cylindricum. Lineage (NCBI taxonomy): Eukaryota > Viridiplantae > Streptophyta > Zygnematophyceae > Zygnematales > Zygnemataceae > Zygnema > Zygnema cylindricum. Next base: position 73,232 of record JBBHKE010002951.1, read on the forward strand.
AGTTTTCTTGTATGTGTTGCAGGATGGCAACTCATCCCCACCATCTCAGCATACTGATGGTGGCGACACACTTAAAGAAGAGCATCTCCCGGAGCTTACGAGTGGCCTTGGTAAACTGAAAACTATGCTTTCAATTCAGAAAACCAGAATAGATGTGATTAGGACATCGGAGGTGGACAGCCGCGTCGTCACCAAACTCTGGCATAGCTCACATGTCCAAGTGGAGTCTGTCTATCCTGTGGAGGAATACGGACAGACCCAAAGAGAGAGCGAGGTAACTACAAAGCCAAATGTATGCCGTCTGAAACCATCTTACCTATCATTGTATATAGGAGCTTCAGGTTTGATGCACATTACGGTTTCCTGTTAACAAGGTAAATATGTTGCAACAGTTTCGATCTCCTCTCTGTCCCTGGCTGCTCTGCAAACTGTTGTGCTGGGTATTTTCCATGTTGCTATTGCTGTTGTGAATTGTAGAATGAGCTATTTATCCTGGACCTAAGCAGCAACAACCTATATTTTAACAAAACATAGTACAAACAGCTCAGCCAAGAGGGTTCAGTCATGGATTCCAAATTGTTAAATTTAAGGCAAATCCAACATTCACCTATGTAGGGTGGGGCAGATTCCACAGAGCCATAAACAGTCAACAGAGGAAGAAAACTTGGAAACAGTGCAAAGAGCTTGCAGGTCGGTACACTTTCCGTAAACAAATGATGGGCACAAGATAAAGTGTTGCAGCTTTTTAGAACAGAGCCCCGCATTTCTTGCATAAAATTATATATTTTGTCCCTGATCATGGCTCTAAACTCTGAGTTTGTTGTCACTAACAGACTTGGAAACTGACCTTGGTGTTTAGTGAATTGAACGGCACAGGCTGAAAGGCGGTGCTGCTGTACTGGGTTACTGGGCAGCCTATGGGCAACAAGTGGTCCATGATCGCGAAAAGACTCGTCAGGATCTCCTGGTAAGCATTGCATCAGTTTTTGAGTTGACTTGATACTGAATTGGTTTGGCAACAATCTTACAATCGATTGAGGTCAAAGCTTCAGTTCAACTTAACTTTTCCAGATCTAGCTCTTCCCCTTGTGAACAATCATGAAAGATGTTTTTGCTACCCTTGCAGCATGAGTTCATGTCGTGTCCATTTAATTTTGAGATTTCTGGACCCTTGTTATTGTGTTCGGTGTCCGTTAAGATGCTGAACTGCGTGGCAGGCAAAATTAAGTACATTTCATCGAAATGAGCGGGAGGAGGAGAACTTACTGACAGACATGACACGACACATGAACCTTCTTTCAGAAAGATGGGCAGCTACAAAAAATACCCTCGATCAATTGAAGACAAAGCATCTTCAACCGAAGAATTTTCAGCATCAAGAGGACAGCAACGATAAGGTGCATCGAAACTTCTGTCTCTTGCACTAGTTGAAGTTTTCTTTGGCGTGAAATTGATTTAGGTGGATCCCAGCTGACAAGGTCAAGGTCTTCTAGGAAAAGTTCCATTCTCTGTTAACTTTGGCAGGCACCACAAACAAGCAAGGCTTGGACATATTGAAGTATCTACATGATTTAGATGCGATCACTAGACAAGAACCACACCCTTCATCGCTATAAGTGTACAAGAATTTCTGTTGTAAATGTGGAAATAGAAGTAAAAATGCTACTTTAGAGCTGAATGTTGCCGCCGCAGGCTGTCAGTGTATGTAAACTTCTTTTTTTAAATTTAAATTCTGTCGTTTGAGGACAAACAATACAGGACCGAATCAACTATACTAGTGAGGGACATGTGCTTTGCCTGCATACATATTTTAATGTTGGTGTTTTGCGGAATGTTTATTACTCTTCGGCTTGATGAGGCAGGCTGGTTTTGGAATGTGACTCTCTGAGACGATTTTCAAACCCTTCAAGTATGAACTTTTTATGTAGGCTCGGCTCTTTGAAAAAGCTCAGGCCCGGGTGAGGAGAAAAAAGTTGGAACTCGATCTCCTCAAGGACCTTGACAAGGTATGATTCCTGAAACTGAAACTGCATCTGACGTGCCTTGACGTTGCCACTTATGCATTTGGCTTTTGTATTATGAAAAAGTTCTTCAATTTTTGCCTGTATATACTGGGCCTGCTACAATATTTATTCTGCCATGCGTATATTCTCAATTACTAGTCCTTTTTGAGGCTGGCTGCTTTTCCAGAAGAGTGAGCAGGATGCTCACATCGAAAAGGAAGCTTTATTTAAAGAGGAATCGAAATTGCGACGTCTACGAAATCAGCTTTCTGTATCGACAAAATTTGCAAGACGAAATGGGAATCGGTCTTTAGTTTCTGAGAGTGGAGGAAGAGAAAGAGATCTTGAGATTCTTGTTAGTCTCCAGGTGTGTTTAAAAGTCTGATTCTGTTGATGCTGTGTAGATTTTTTCCTCATCTTGCATGCAATCCTGCTCTATGAAGTATGGATTTTTGCTTATCAGCAGCCTTTTAAACGGAGTCTGCTAGTGAATTCTCTCGCTTAGTTATATTGCCGTCTCTATTGGGAGACCATAAGTTAGATAATGCTCTGCAATTTACATGAAAGGTTAATGCCGTCCGCATAACAATTATTTAAATGTGGTGGGTTATTACCAGACCTGGACCATTTGCTCTCCCCAACATCACCCTAGATCGGGTGATTCATTTGAGATGGTACTGAACTTTGAAGATTGTGTCAAGTTACGGTAAGCTCAAAAGTCCTCGTGGCCCTAGAAAACTGTCATGGCGTTAAGGTGATGCCTGTTTTAATTCTAATTAGATTGAGATGCTTTTCAGAATGTTGCTTATGTTCGAATCTAATGAGGATGGGTGGCTCCTGTACACGGTGTTGAGTTTGCAGTTTTTATGTCCATCTTATAATAATTGGGCACTTTATTGGGCAATTTTTACCTGCAGCTTTGTGAAAAGAAATCGTGATGCTCCTGTTGTACTCTCTATGGAAGTTAACACCAGTGCTCTAGAAAAGGTACAAAGGAAACACGTGCTAAAATCTCTCATAGATTTTTTTTTAGTTTTCAATTTGAAATGAGCGCATATTGCCATCTTGGAGCTAAAAATACGTTCAACGGTCCACTGCCCTTTGTGGGGGTTGTGTCGGCAAGTTTAACATAGTGTTATCACTGTTAAGCGTCACCAATGTTAGTACAATACTGCGAGCCTCTTTCACTTTCATGTTTTGTACTGAGCAGATTTAGCCAATTTACCCCAAAAATCCATTCAAATGACTTAGAACCGTACTGGTGGTTGTGAAACTGTTGTTAGAACGCAGTCTTGACTAACTTCAAATTGCAACCATCTGTCATTTTTTGGATGTGGTGTTTGATGCTTGTATTTTCATTGTTTTTTTGTTGTTGTTTTCCATTTATCACGCCGATTCGGTAGGTCGTTCAGTCGGTTGGTCGGTTGGTCGGTTGGTCGGTCTTTTTGTCTAATGCTTCTCTGATTGCGAGTGATCTCCCATTCGCAGGCGTATCCCAGTCTGGAAGCTGGTGCAATGTTTTCTCATGGGCTCTCCCTGATAGATCATAAGGGCCCCTTGACAAGTATTCCTCAAGCAGTCCAGGTGAGTGAAAAGACAGATGAGATGCGATATTGTGAATCATTTCTAACCTTCTGCTATCAGTTCGCAGCATGAATTGCTCGTACTTTGAAGGGAAATAGGGCAGTTCTAAAATTACACCACCCTAAAAAAAGATGGCTCCTTGATTTGTTCAGGAGGCTGATCTTCACATAGGAAGAGCGTTGGACCTTCTGAAGGAACTCAAGCGCTGTAAATCCATGTTTCCGCATCTTGCTCTTATCCGCCTCGTCCCACCCACGGCAGGTGAAACTTATGCACTCGAGATACACCTGCCATTCTTTCTGGCTGATCCTTTTTGTGTGACGTTTAGTAGTTCCGAAATTTAAAAAATAAACTTTTAGAATCAGTTTTGAAATTAATCAAAAATATTTCAGTCAAGCGCCTTAATCACACTCCAGTAATAAATGTGTCAGAATGTGTGTGTGTGTGTGTGTGTGTGTGTGTTTGCTCTGCTCTTCTGTTTGACATACAAAACAAAAAAAGCAAACAACGCAATGAAACAAAAAAACAAACAAGGGAAACAATGAAATAAAAAACAAGGAACCAAAAACAAGTAAAAAAAACATGACAAAAAAAAATGGAACAAAACAACACAACAAAAAAAAAACAAACAAAAGTGTTTTTCAAGCTGTTTGTTATACGGAAAGTTTATTGTCCATTGCAGCACACTAAAAAAACCTTTGTTCTGCAGAAGAAACCGGTACTCGTGCCCAATTGACATTTGTTGACTTGGCAAAGAATGTGAAAATCACATCCAAAGTCCTCATGGCGCCAGCATCCATGTGAGCACCATAACTTTCACTTTGATGATCTCTCTCTCTCTCTCTCTCTCTCTCTCTCTCTCTCTCTCTCTCTCTCTCTCTCTCTCTCTCCTCTTTTTCTCTCTCTCTCCCTCTCCCTCTCTCTCTCTTCTCTCTCCCCCCTCTCCCCTCTCCCCTCTCCCTCTTCCTCTCCCTCTCCCTCTCCCTCTTCCTCTTCCCTCTCTACCTCCTCCCTCTCTCTCCTTTCTCTCTCCCTCTCCTCTTTCTCTTTCTCTCCCTCCCATTGTGTTTTCTCATTTTATCGGTACAATGTATGTGAAGTCTGTGACTTAATACTGATGATGGTGGTTTGGAAATTTGTGTAGGGGCGGTGCTCTTTTCGGATGTCTGAAACACTCGACGGAAGTTAAGGGCGGTGGGCTACCAAAACAACGAGAAAACTTAGTCAAGGATCTTGGCGCGATCAAAATTGCCCCAGGATTTCTCCGCATGGAAAGGCTTTGTCAGGTGATGGAGGACCATATTTGTATGATTTGAGGGAAGGATTCATAAAAAAATGGAAACTTCAATTAACATTCAGCACACGAAGTTATGTTTTCTCTAGTAATGTTTTCCCCATTGAAGAGTCAAGTTTTAATCCGCCACTCTTCTTTGGACCCCTTGAAACCACCTGGTCAAAGCAATCATTGCGCCATTGACTACAGTACTTTTTCTCAAGTAGAGTTCATGCATTCGTAAAGCATAAATCATGAACCGCTTAATACAGTAAAGAATGAAAAATTCCTAATGTATAGCAGTTAGGGTTTCGACAAATGCTTTGGAGCATTCTTCTGTGTGCCTTTCCCAGCTATGTTTCGTATGTATGTGGGTTTTAAAGTGGATCCGCCTCTGAATGTATGTTTTATCTTAGTTTTGTCACCATCTTGATTTGGTGTTCAATGGCTGTTAATCCATAATTTACGAGACGATTAGACTACAATATATACGGAAGTACACAGTGCATCGCTATCAGCTTTTTGTTTTTTTCACCATCTAAACCAATTTTCCGTGCACACGATTTTCATTTTAAGACCGTCAATCTTAAGGTATAAAACCAAGCTTTCCATTCCAACTCTCATATTGATGATTCGACATATGTGAATTCAGAAAGTGAGTATCAATGACCGACAAAAACATTAACGCCAAAAACGATACACGGTGTATTGCGCAATTGTGGCGTGAGTTACTCGTATGACCACATTACATTGTGCACAATGTCATACAAGATGTATAAGTAACGTAGGCACATGGGATGCAATCACTTGCATGTTCAAGTATGTCATTGGCTCAAAAGCAGTGTGTAAACCAATGCCACGTTTGCAAAAGTCATGAAGTCAAACTGAATTGCAAGCTATTTGTCTCTGCTTTATGTCTTTTTTGCGTATCTGTATGCTTTGTTCTAATGTGCGCTACTGAATGGAGATAAACCCAGTTTACTGTATCATAATCATCGACTTTAGCATAGTGCAATAGTACAACTAAAGTTTTACAAGTCCTCTAACCGCCTCCATTTCTCTTTTCTGAAAAAGGAAAGAGAAACTGCGTTATTTCGCTCCTTTGCTTCTGTTTCAGGTTTTCTTAACTTGTCCATTTCCACTTCCCCGATGAAACCTGGAATTTCCTCGCACATGAGTTGATATGCCCGAGGCTATCAGAATAGGCAATAAAGAGGTCTGGTACAATAGAAGTTAAAAGATGTCACAGGGTCAAGCCCTCGAGAAAGCTCAAAAGAGGAAATGTGTTAGCTCAAGCTGTTAACAGAATTTTTAAACATCGTAGAGTCTTAATATCAAAGGCATAACGTGAAAGTTATAATCAAAACAAAATGTATTATTGAGATGTTTAATCTCCATCAAAACAAGCAACCAGTTTCTAAATAGAACCCCAACATTAAGCCCGAAATAAAACCCGGATAGAAAACCGGTTTGTTAGTGGAAACCTGCTAGGCAACTGTTTCCAATTTTTTTTCCCACCTCAATACTTAATACTATATCATTATTATACTATGCTATTTTAAACATAGTTGTTCAAACCGTTTAGTGCGAATGATTCAATCGCGACGAATTATACGTACCGAATGCATTGAACGATTTGAAAAAATCGTAAAAATCGTTAATGAATTTCTGTTCGTACAATTTCGTACATGTTCGTACGTTCGTACACATTTCAAACTTACCGCGCGCAAATAGTGTGACGCTGCAACGTCTCTTTTCGAAATTGTCCGTACATGAACGATAAAATTCCGTACATTATCCGTGAAATTTCTGTTCAGTTTACCGGACAGAAAGTACTAGTACGTGCAGCGTATCTTTTCGTCAAATTTCGTACATTTTCCGTACAGTTACCGTAAATTACCGTACAGTTTCCGTAAATTGCCAGTTCAGTTTACCGGACAGAAAGTACATCGCGATTTTTTGCGATTTTTTCAACAGTCACGAATTAAACGTTTCAATCGGAAAAAAGGAAAAAATCGCACGATTTGAACAACAGCGATTTTAAATTAACTATAACTATACTAAATTGTAGACAATTAAACGCGAATTTTTGATTTTAACCATAGCCCGAGGGCCCAAAAAAGTCCTATTTCCGGCTCTATGTTTCCAATTTTTTAGATACTCCCTCAAGCGACGACCAAAGACTTAAAGATTCGTCTTTTCTTGGAGAAACTGCGACAATCGATCGACTTTGAGGGACTCCTCCGAACAAATTCTACCAGGTTTTTGTCTGTTCCTCATCCTTCACTCCAATTCTTTATAAACAAACGTTAAGATCAAAAGCCAAAAACGTAAAAACGTCATTGGAAAGCAAAAAGACGAAATAAAAAGATCCGTCGAGAATTGCAGTGTGGTTCTCTTTGGAAACATTGCGTATGTGGGTTCAAATCCCACGTGTGTCATTTTATAAACTCAATTTTCGACGACTTGAAACTAATTTTTGAACCCAATTTGTAGGTTTGTATATCACGTAATTTGTATCGCAAGAAATCCGACAGACGATGTTATCGGTTATGGAAATGTGAGGGGTCCCGATATATCGCTCCAGAACCAACAAAAATTATCGCGCAAAGTTATAGGTTGGGGGAGTTGTTCATACAAAGAGTACGGGCGTATAGTAGGAAAATAAGTACGAAGTGAGTACGAAGATATAGTGACCGGCGGAGGCCTTTTTGAAAAAAAATCACAATCCATGCCATACCACAGTACGGAGAGATTGTCGATAGTTATCGGTCCGATCTCTATCGGTAAACCATCGCGATATATCGGAAATGTATCGTGATGATTCCTTTCCCGATGTATTGAGCCAATACATGATTATCGATATGTAAAAAAAAGATACATATCGGATATTGGAAAATGGCTACCGGTACACAACACTACCGATTGAGTCCGAAAGGCTGGACGTTATGGTAGGCGAAAGCAAATATTGTTGGTATGTAGAGCCCCTTGCCAATATTCAATATGTATCTATTTTTGGCGTCCATATATTCAATATATCGCCTCGATTTATTGAAAATCTCAATATCTCTCAACAGTTGTCCGATATATGCCCTGATATGAAGATATATTTATATCGCAGTATATCGAAACGAAGCTGGGCTCCAAAAAAATTTCTCCCCTACCTGCGCTACCTGGGGTGTGGGGAAGGAGGATCTTCAGTACGATTTTCCAAACATAATTTATTAATTTTGATACTAAGGGTGGACTTCCATTAGGCGTCTCAGTAATTGTACGAATAATTTTACTGAAGGGCGTGCCTTCCATTAGGTCGCGTCAGTAAACCACTTTTTATTTGCGAGGCTCATTCTGCTTGGTAGCACGTAGGTTAATATTAGATGCTTAACATCTTGAAAGAATCTTAGAATGCAAAATCTAAACGCAATATCTGTACGACCGGAGGCGGAGGTGATTAATGACTCGTACAGAGGGCATTAAATGTAATACCCAAAATTTCAAAACGCAACGACAAAAAGGCGGCGGCAAACTTTGATGGTGGGAGCGTCACGGGGTAATTTCGGCGGATTCGCAACCACCCTGGCGGAAGGCAGATGGCTCTTGCGACGTGTACGCACATACGCGTGCGCTCATCTTGGATTTTTTTTACCTTTTCCACGCGGCCTATTTTTACACGTTCTGTATTCGAGGACTGTCCTCCTTGTGCACGATCTTAACAAACTGTAGGGTTGGTGACGTGGCGTCACGGATAAAATGTGTAATTGAATCCGACGGTCCTAATTTAAGCCTACAACCTTGGACAATTTTTTGTAATGTTGTTTTTCGTTGAAAAAAAAAAATCTGTACGAACTTGTACGAAACGGTACGGCCTTCAGTAAATAACCCCACTTTTTCGCTAATGGAAGTTCAACCTTAAATGTGTAATTGAATCCGACGGTCCTAATTTAAGACTACAACCTTGGACAATTTTTTGTAATGTTGTTTTCGTTGAAAAAAAAAAAATTTGTACGAACTTGTACGAAACGGTACGGCCTTCAGTAAAAAACCCTACTTTTTCGCTAATGGAAGTCCACCCTAAGGGTGAACTTCCATTAGAGGAAAAGTGGCGTTGTTTACGGGACGCCGTACGATTTCGTACAGATTCGTACCATTTTTTTTTTGTCAGACGAAACATGACGAAACATGTTAACTGGATGGCTCCTATATTATAGGCGTAAGTATCGACCGTTGGATGTTTCACTTTTTTAGATTCGCGAAGCAATCACTCAAATCGTCCGGTGTGAAGAGACTCTCCTCGGCGAGGAGAGTTTCTTCACACGGGTCGCCTACCATTGGTACACGTGAAAAGTAAAAAAATATCCACCACGAACAGGCGATGATAAACGAACACGTCATACACGCCATGTGCCTTCCGCCACGGTGTATGCAGGTCGACCGAAATATCCTCACACGCCCCTTCTCACATCCGCTCCAAAGTTTGCGGCGCCTTTTCGCCATTCCGTTTCGAAATTTTAATTTTCAATTTCGAAATTAAAATCTGGTCGTAAAATTTTCGTACGAATCATTAACTACTCCGTGAATCGTTACTTGTGTCAATAACTCTAATTTGGGTTCTTAAAATTTTGATTTTTTTTTTCAAATCGGATACATGATTTTAATTTTTCCTTGACGTCAATTAAGGTAACTTACAAAAATAGCGTAAAGCCCGAAAGTACAATAAAATCTAAATAGTGTGGTGTACGGTCTATGTCACACCGTACATAAATGTACCTTTTCAAGTTAAAATTTACAAAAAATGAATTAAATCATACGCGCACGCATAGGAACGTGCGCTAAAAAAAACGGGATTAGTCTGACACGTAAACTAGTATGGCATGTGCGGACAATACGGGTAGTACGGCATATTCGCGACTGCGTACGATTTCTAATATTTTGTACGAATACATATATTAATGTACATAATCGTACGACGAATATTCCATTTTTGTTGTTCCCAAATTAGCATTAACGCCGAAATTAGAATACACATTTTTTTTGAAAATTTTCAAATTCTTAATTAGCATCAAGTACGGTAAATTTTCTTCAACACTATTTAAAATTTGACACTAATACCGATTCGCGGTGTACCTCCATCTGTACAAATATTACGTACAGATTTTCAGTTTGAAAAATATTTTTAGATTTTAAGAATATGAAAACTAACCTACGTGGCGCCAATCATAATTGAGAAACGATATTTACTGGCACGACATAATGGAACGCCGTGCCAGTAAACACTAGGAATAGACGTCTCCGCATGTTTACTGGGATCGCCTAATGGAGAAGAGGCCTAAAGCAGTACGGACTCCCACCTCCCACCAAATACATAGCGATAATAGCAGTTGGCAAAGGTCGCAAACGGTCAACCGAAACAGTGACCGACTGTTAACCAACCGCCCGCGCCGGATCCGGAACGGATTCGGTTGCTAAATTTTGGGGGTCGGGCGGTTACGGTCGGTTGATTCACCAGGAAAAAAAAAACGGTCGGTTACGGTCGGTCAACCAAAAAACCAAAAAAAATGAAAATTTTGTACTGTCCCTATAATCCAACATTCTTGTACTTTGTACCCTTTGGCATCGTGGAAGTATGTGACATCATGATTAGCGTCGCAAATCTGACACGGTACTGTAGTAAGCTATTTATTTCGCAAATCAAAGGGAACGCGACAAAGCGTCGCAAATCTGACACGGTAGTACACTATTCATTTCGAAAATCTTAGGAAACGCGACAAAGCGTCGCAAATCTGATACGGTACACCGCCAATCGCTATTAGTGTGTAGGTTTCATTAGCGTATACAACCAATTACAATGGTGTACGCTATTTGAGAATTTCAGATTTTCGGAAAAAAACATACACTCTAATTGTTTACTAACGCTAATTTGGGTCTTTGACAAAAAGAAATGTCAGTCGCAACCATGCTTACAGTAATAAAGGTACCCGTACAATTTAATTCAAATCGTACGCCGTCACTTAACAATGTAAATAATTCCACTGTACATGTCAAAATATTTCACCGCAGTTAAGCGTCAGCTATTCGCCGTTAATTATACAAATTTGATACAGTTTTACGAAGTGTAATTTGTACAGATTTAACGTTTAAGCAACGCTTGTTGTGTCAACGGTTTTGCACTTGTCCGTTTTACCGCGATAATCTACGTTAATAAGGGATCTTTACTCTAATAATGTCGCGACGTTTTGTTTTACTAGAGTAAATTCATGCTAATATGTGTGTTAATTCTAAAATGGATGCACTTCCGTGTGTCTCCCCAACTTGTGACCGGTATTAGCGTTAATGTAATGACTCATTAGAGTAAACTCTTATTCTAAATTAGTCCTAAATATACAATCACAACAACCACCTCGTCTCAAGCTTATTTTGATTGGTCGCTTAAAATTACACGTGGTCAATTTTACATCCACGCAAACTTTATGGTTCTAAAACGACGTATCACAGCCACAACTTTAATCCTTTTCGTGGGATCACATCTTGGCGATGCCAATTTTTGAATCTCGCCATTTTTTGGACAAGAAGCATCTGGCATTTTCTTCTCTTTCTCCTCTTCTTTCAATTTTAGGGTTTTTATTACCTATTTTGTTTTTAGGGTTTCGTCATTAATGTTGAGTTATTACCTTCAGAAAAGGACGAACTTCAAGGAGACGGAAGTCATCATTGTGGAGACTAAACTTCCACAACAATAAGGTACGAGAAAATGAATGCTGTTAAATTTAAAAAAACGAAAAAAAATTAACGTTCTCATTTTCTCTCACTTTTTCCCTCTCTTTTCTCTCTTCTTTGCCTCTCCCTACCCCTATCCTTCTCCCTTTACTCCAAGTACATCTCTCACTCTCCCTCTCATTATATCTCTCCCTCTCCCTTTCACTTAAACTTACCCTCTCCCCCTCACTATCTATCTCCCCTCAATCCAGCCTCCCCCTCTCCCAATAATCTACCCTATCCCTATCCCTCCCTCTCCCCTAAATTCGCCCTCTTCTCTCTATCCCTCCAACTTCAATCTGCCTTATCCCGCTCTCTATCTCTCTCCCTGAAGTATACCCTATCCCTCTCCTTTTCCCTCTCCTTCTCTCAAAAATCTGCCCTCTCCCTCTTCCTCTCCTAAGAATCTGCATTATCCCTCTTTCTCTCCCAAAAATCTGTCATATCCTCCCTCCCTCTCACTCTCCTCTAAATATACCCTCTCTTCCCCTCTCTGTCTCCCCTAAATTTGCCTCTCTAAATTGGTCCCCTCTCTCCCACTCCCCACCCTCTCCCACTCTCTCTCTCTCTCTCTCTTTCTCTCTCTCTCTCTCTCTCTCTCTCTCTCTCTCTCTCTCTCTCTCTCTCTCTCTCTCTCTCTCTCTCTCTCTCTCTCTCTCTCTCTCTCTCTCTCTCTCTCTGCCTCTCTAAATTGGTCCCCTCTCTCCCACTCCCCACCCTCTCCCACTCTCTCTCTCTCTCTCTCTCTCTCTCTCTCTCTCTCTCTCTCTCTCTCTCTCTCTCTCTCTCTCTCCTCTCTCTCTCTCTCTCTCTCTCTCTCTCTCTCTCTCTCTCTCTCTCTCTCTCTCTCTCTCTCTCTCTCTCTCTCTCTCTCTCTCTCTCTCTCTCTCTCTCTCTCCTCTCTCTCTCTCTCTCTCTCTCTCTCTCTCTCTCTCTCTCTCTCTCTCTCTCTCTCTCTCTCTCTCTCTCTCTCTCCTCTCTCTCTCTCTCTCTCTCTCTCTCTCTCTCTCTCTCTCTCTCTCTCTCTCTCTCTCTCTCTCTCTCTCTCCATCTCTCTCTCTCTCTCTCTCTCTCTCTCTCTCTCTCTCTCTCTCTCCTCTCTCTCTCCTCTCTCTCTCTCTCTCCTCTCTCTCTCTCTCTCTCTCTCTCTCTCTCTCTCTCTCTCTCTCTCTCTCTCTCTCTCTCTCTCTCTCTCTCTCTCTCTCTCTCTCTCTCGATCTCTCTCTCTCTCTCAATCTCTCTCTCTCCTCTAATTTTATCTCCCTCTCCCTCTCCCTTTCTCTCTCATTCTCTCTCTCTCTCTCAATCTATCTGTCTCTCTCAATCTCTCTATCTCCCTCTCCCTCTCCCTCTCACTCTCATTCTCACTCTCCCCCCTCTCTCTCCATCTCCATATGTCTCTCTCCCTCTTATCTCTCTCAATTTGCCTCTCCTTCTCCCTCCCTTTTATTCTCCCTCTCCCTTTTCCTCTCCCTCTCCCTCTCCCTTTTCCTCTCTGTCTTAATAAATTTCTCTCCCTCTTCTGTCTTAATAAATTTCTCTCCCTCTTCTCTCTCTCAGTTTGCCTCTCCCTCTCCCTCTCCCTCTCTCTCTATCGACTTCTCTCTCTCCCTCAATCTGTCTTTTCCTCTAATTTTATCTCCCCCTCCCGCTCCCCTTTCCTTCTCACTCTCCCTCTCTCTTTTCGTCTCTATATGTCTCTCTCCCTCTTCTCTCTCTCAGTTTGCCTCTCCCTCTCCCTCTTCGTCTCAATATGTCTCTCTCCCTCTCCATCTCCCTCTCCCTCTCCCTCTCCTTCGCCCTCTCCCTCCCTCTCCCTCTCCCTCGCCCTCGCCCTCGCCCTCGCCCTCTCCCTCTCCTTTTTCCTCTTCCTCTAAATCTGCCTATTCCTTTGTCTCCCTTTCCCTCTCGATTTCCTTCTCCCTCTCCCTCTGCCTCTATCTCCGCTCTCCCTCTCCCTCTCTCTCCACTCTCCCTTTCCTTCTCTTTCTCCCTCTTCTTCTCAATCGTCCTCTTCCATTCCCTCTCTCTCCCAGTTTGCCTCTCCCACTCGCCCTCCATCTCCCTCCCCTCTCCTTCTCCCTCTCTCATTTTTAATTCACATTTCAATTTACTTTTATTTTTCCTTTTTATTTATCTCTCTCTCTCTCTAACCAAATTTGTATGTGATCTCGTTTTCTTTTTATTATTTGGTTTGTTAGGGATTCCATCTTATTGGTTAAAGGAAATCAACAGAAGAGTGGACGGAGCACCTCCCTGGGATTGTGCTAAGGATTGTTTTACCATTTGGGAAATGTTGGTGTCGTCGGAAACGTCGATGTCGTCGAAAACGTCAATGTCGCCAACTGTGACATAGTTATTAAGGATTGTTGTTTTGTATTATTTGTTTTATGTTAGTTTTTGATAGAGGTGTAGGTGAGGTGTTAATGAGGTGAAGAAACCTGTCGATCTCATGGATTAAGTGATATCAATGTAGTAATTTATTTATATATTTGATCAATGTTAGGCTTTTATTATAAAATCTCTTCTTGTATATAGTATTTCTTGTGTTGTGATCTTGTAAAAATTGTATAAATTTCCAAATCTTCTTTTTTTATGTTTTGTTATTTCCAATTTAGATCACGTTTTCATTGGTTTTTTTATAATTATCGTGCATATGAACCAAATAGAGCGAAAAAGTTCCAAGTTGGATATATGCGTTATTGTGCGAAATTGTGGAGGTTATCGAGAGGTGAATTGATATGGTAGGAGGTAAATGAAAAACTAAACTAAAAAAAAACAGGTGGTAGGAGGTAAATGAAAAACTAAACTAAAAAAAAACAGGTTTTGGAAGGAAAGACTTTGAGTCTGGGGAACAAATGATATAAAAAAGATCACTTCCGTAAACCCCTCTTTGAGGGCGAAACGAAGAAAAACGCGAAGATATACAATAATCAAGATTATTCAAATAAAGTTTGAGAGAGAGGTGAAAGACAAATCACAAGATAACAAAAGACGTCGAGGGGTGGGGGGAGAGGAAAAAAAATACACGTGGTTGTAATTCGAGAAGAAATAATGGAAAAACATGTGTTAAAGGAGACGAAGTAAAAACGCATGTAATCAACACACAACGTACACAACAAGTTTACATTGAATGAGAATACAATATTTACGATACATGTCATTTCTTTATTTTGACACATAACAATCTTTTACATACTTCCATCCCGGGTGTTATATACAAATCCCTAACCTTGTAAAGTTGTCCAATCTTAAAACATCATTTCCCTCTAGTAATCTACTCCGTAATACATCTAAAAACTTATCCGAAGCCCCTCTAATAATTATTTTACTATTATATTCCCTACTTCATCTAAAGCCCTCACCGATTAGCACTTTCCCCTCCAACGATGTTATCTGCACTCTTTTGCGCTTTGATCGTAATTGTAACTCTCGCTTTTTTTGCCCTAACAAAAGGTGACAAAAGTTCAGCAAAGAGAAAAAAAAAGGTCAAAAATAAGTGAGAAGCAGAGTAGAGAGAGAGAGAGGGAGAGGGAATGGGTGAAGTAAAAGGGAAAGTGAGGGGGAGAGAGATAGCGAAAGATAGCGAGAGGGATAGGGAAAGAAAAAGGGAAAGGGAAAGAAAAAGGGAAAGAAAAAGGGAAAGAAAAAGGGAAAGAGGGAAAGAAAAAGGGAAAGAAAAAGAGAGAGGGATTGAAAAAAAAAACAGATTGGCAACCTAAAAAAGGACAAAAAAGGCGGGAGGATTTGAGAAAGAGAGAGGGAGAGGAAAAGGGAGAGTGAGATGGAGATTGAGAGGGGTGGCAAATTGAGAGGGAGACACGGAGGGCGTGGAAGATTGAGAGGGAGACGGGGAGGGGTGGCAGATTGAGAGGGAGACGGAGATGGAG
The DNA here is from genome assembly GCA_037447655.1 of Zygnema cylindricum. Classification (NCBI taxonomy): domain Eukaryota; kingdom Viridiplantae; phylum Streptophyta; class Zygnematophyceae; order Zygnematales; family Zygnemataceae; genus Zygnema; species Zygnema cylindricum. The sequence continues at coordinate 88,735 of JBBHKE010002951.1, forward strand.
GGGAAGAGGTAAACTGAGAGGGTGAGGAAAAGGGAGAAGGAGAGCCAAATTGTAAGGCAGAGGAAGAGGGAGACGGAGACAAAGAGAAGGTGGCAGATGTAGAGGGAGACGGAGATGGAGAGGGAGAGGTCAACTGAGAGGGAGAGGAAGAAGGAGATGGAGAGGGGTGGCGGATTGAGAGGGAGAAGGTGATGGAGAGGGAGAGGTAAACTGAGAGGGAGAGGAAAAGGGAGAGGTAGAGGACGAGGGAGACGGAGAAGGGTGTCAAATCAAGAAGGAGACGGAGATCGAGAAGAAGAGGTAAACTGAGAGGGAGAGGGAGAGCCAAATTTTGAGGAAGAGGAAGAGGGAGAGGGAGAGGGAGATTTAGAGGGAGAGGGAAAGGTAGATTGAGAAAGAGAAGCAGAGGTAGAGAGAGAGGCAGGCTGAAACGGAGAGGGAGAGGGAGAAAGATGTGGAGAGGCAGATTGAGAGGGAGTATAAAAGAGAGAGGGAGAGGGAGAGGGAGAGGGAAAGGGAGAGGCAAACCGGGAGAGAGAGGGAATAGGAGAGGAGGGTTGAGAGGAAGGAAGAGGAAGATTGAGAGGGAGAGGGAGAGGGGAGAGAGAGGTAGATAGAGAGGAGAGGGAGAGGTATAAGGATGGGGAAAGATAGATTAGGAGGTAGAGTGAGAGGGGGGGGGAGGGAGAGGGAGAGGGAGAGGGAGAGGGAATGGGAGGGGAAGAGGGAGGGGGAGAGGGAGAGGGAGAGAGAGGGAGAGGGAGAGGCAGGGAGAGGGAAAGGGAGAGAGAGGGGGAGAGGGAGAGAGAACATTACAACTTTTCAACATAATGAGGGGAAAAAAGGGTTAGAAATTGAGAAAGAGAAAATAGGATAGAGAAAAGGAAAAAAGTAAAGAGGGATGTGGAACAAAAGCTGAAGGAGAGGTTGAGAGAGAAATAGAAGGAAGAGGGGGAGAGACAAAAGTAAAAAGAAAAAGATAAAAATGATGTTTGGGAGAGGGATAGAAAGGGATAGAGATAGATGCTAAGAAAGTTAGAAAAATAAACGGAGAAAAACTTACTACCTGTATGTAACGGTGAAAAACGTTTTTTTCGCCTTCTTAGGGATTCAATTTTCCTCTATAAATTGAAACTACACGAAGGAGAAGTAGAGGGAGAGGGAGAGGGAAACGGAGGTGGAGTGGGAGAGGCAAACTAGGAAATAGGGGGAATGGGACAGGATGGAGAGGAAGAAATAGAGGGAGCGGAAGATTGAGAGGGAGAGGGAGAGGGAGAGGGGAGAGGGGAAAATGAAAGGGAGGGAGGGAGAGCGGCAGAGGTTAGGAGAGAGAAGGGGGGGGGGTAAGGAGGCAAACCTAGAGGGAATTGGGGAGGTGAGGGAAATGGAGAGGGGGATAATTTGAGAGGGGAATTAGGGGGAAGAGGGGGAGGGAGAATTGATGGAACAAAGAGAGGCAGACTGAGAGTGAGAAAGAGAGGAAATGCGAGAGGCGAGAATGAGAGGAAGAGGTAAATTGAGAGGGAGAAAAAGTGAGGGAGAAAGAGGGATTAACGGTTCGGGAGAGGCAGATTGAGAGGGAGAGGGGGCAGAGGTAGGGAGAGAGAAGGGGAGGGGGGGAGGGGAAGGGAGATTAAAAGTAAAAGAGGGAGGCAGATCGAAAGGTGGCGGCATAGGCTTCTTGAGTGGTGAGAATGAGGGAAAGAAAAAAAAAAGGATACAAATATAGAGAGAGACAAAGGGATTAACGAATAGGGAGAGATAGATTGAGAGGGAGAGAGGGGGAGAGGGGGAAAGGAGAGAGAGCGGCAGAGGTAAGGAGAGAGAAGGGGGGGGGGGAGGGGGGAAGGGGGGCAAACGTAGGGGGAGATGGGGAGGCGAGGAATATGGCGAGTGAGAGGGACACGCAAACCGAGAGTGGGAGCGTTTTTCACCATAGGTTTAGGGAGAAATGGAGGAGACAGGGTGGGTGGAAGCAGAAAAGGCAGGTCGATAGGGAGGAGAGAGGGTTTAGTGAGAGGTAAGAATGAGATGATGAGGAAGATCGTGAGAGAGAAAAAGAGAGGGAGAAACTAATAGGTAGAGACAGATTGGGAAGGCGACGGGGAGGATGAGAGACATGGATGGCGTGAGAAGAGGGAAGTACAAAGGGAGTGATGGCGTCCATGAAATGGAATCCATGGATGAAAAGTTGAGCAGGCGGCGGAGCTTTCGCCTGCTTCTTGATGAAACGATTGATATTTTTTAAAAATGATGGCGTAAGCGTGACATCCCACAGGTACAAAAAACGGTTGGTTGTGATTCGTCAAGAACGAATCTTTTTTTTTTGGGACCGTCCGCATTTGGCGTTTCTCGCCCCAAATATCACCAACGCCAAATGTTGTTTTTTATTCTATTTAAATCAATTAATAACTCTAATTTGAGGTTTTTTTGGCACATCAACCCCATATTAACATTAACATTTACTCTATTTTGTGTTCGATACCATTTTACAATAGACTTTTATACTAAATGGGACCATTATCACCTTAATAGCATAAACTTTTACGCCAAATTAACCAAAACCATAAAATTGCATAAATAGTCTCTCTACTTGCTTACAAGGAGCTTAGTTGGAGTTGAAACCGTGTATATTAAAGTTTACTGTTATACGCTGGCGTGATATTTGTTTCAGTTACGTTCATTTACTGAGTTAAAATGACTTTCCACACGCGATGTGTTTGACGTTCACACGGTCGACCACGCGTTTGTTGGACGAATATGTGCGAACGTAATTTTTTACGACCCGGATTGAACCCCTTTTAAGACCGCACATTCTCATGCGTCCGTTGCTATTAAACATAATGAATTGTACCTTTTTACTTAAAAATGTACGATTTTGTAGGGTCTAACTCTGTTCGTACACCACACTAATTAAAGGATGACGTACTTCCGTTTTGTACGGTACTAAAAAATTAACCCTAAATATAGTACAGAAAAAAATAGAATGAACTACGCTAATGGAGAATAAAAAAAAAAAATAGCGGGACGGAATTAGTGTACACAACGCTAATAGCGATTGGCGGTGTAGTACAATATTCATTTCGCAAATCTTATGGAACGCGACAAAGCGTCGCAAATCTGACACGGTAGTAACACTATTCATTTCGCAAATCTTAGGGAACGCGACAAATCGTAATTATTCGCTTATTCCGTCGTACATTGATTAATTTTGTACTTTTTCGGTTACGGGCGGGCACGGTTAGTCGCGAAAAATCAAGATTCGGTTAATTTTTTTTTTCGTAAACGACGGTCGGTTAACGGTTAACAATTTTGGAGCGTGACAAAACTCGGTCGGGCGTCGGTTACTCAGATTTTGAAAAAAAAAAACGGTCGGTTTCGGGTATGAAATTTTTTGACTTTTGCGACCCCTGGCAGTTGGTACCGGAACGATATTTCGGGCTCTCTAACCGTTCGAGTCGAGCTTATATCGAGAATAATTTTCCCGATACACAACACTAATCTTAACCTGCAGGCCTATATTTTTTTTTTCTTTTACTTTTTTTCCGCCGCTGCTCAAATGTTCGCAAAATCTTGCGAATCTTTGACAAACTTTGAGCCGTTTGTAATTTGGACGGTTACATCCTGACGAATTGTGGTTTATATTTTGCAGCGGTCGTGTATCGATTTCCTGCTCGATACGGGAACCAGTAAAATATCGTAGCGAGTGCAAAATCGATAAACCGTATCGAACATTGGAAAATACTCAAATAGATCCTTGATGTACACCATAACTGCCACCGAACCGGATCTCCTTTACCTTTGCCTTCCATTACAGGAACATGAGAATCTACTATCTACATCTTTTTCAATGTCGCTCCGTTGACCAGTGGCCTGCCCATTCAGCTCCCTGAATCATTGCTTTAAAGCTCGCTTGCTGAGAATTCTAACACCTTTGTACTTGGTGACTGAAGAAGCAGCCGGCCGCCATGGCTCAGCGGGAAGAAATGAGTGCGTTATTTCCAGTTTTTGTACTAACAATTCTGGCGCTCATAACGGTTCCATGGACTATTTACCGTTTGCTGCAATTTCTCCAAGCTGGAAAGTCTCGAAGCTTGCAGTGTTCATGTTCTCTATGTTTGAAATGTCCAAAAAATAAGAAATCTCTGGCAACGAAGGTAGTTTATCCTTATGCTTGTTTGCCCATCTCCATTATTTTGCCTTTCCATTTGACCCTTCCCTATTAATGATTCGAGTTACATTCCCAAGAGAGATGGTGGCGCTAGTTTTGGTTTTGACAAGCTGGAAAGGAGGTGATCACGTTTTTCTTGTTTTAACTTTTTATTTTTATTTTTTGTTTACTCCTCTAAGTTAACTCCTTGCGGATTATTTTTCAGGTCGGAGGCCTTCTCTCGTGCACCAATGTCACATTAGTCCTCATGTGGATCGCTATGGTCGGATTAACATACGGCATAACGCTGATCACCAGAGAGGTGCTTACCTTTGCTTACCACCCCACTGTCATCGATGTCACAGGTTAATTTAATTGAGGAATTTTGTTCTAATGTTTAGGGTAGATCGTACAGTTTTAGGCCAAACCGTATGTAAGCTCACCCGAAAGAACTGTTGTTTTAGGGTGTAATTACCCTATCATTGCCAATGTTGCGATCTGTTCCCCACTGTTTTTTTTGGTTCTTTCATTTTCCGGTTTTGAAGTACAGAGCAGGCACATTGGTGAGGAAGTGGGGGTGAAGCTAGAGCTTGTTGCAGCTGTGCTTTATATTTTCTTTTAGGCCTCTTAGGCTATGCTTTTTGATTCTAAATTTCTGGGTCGTTTGTACTACAGGCACAACCATTCGAGCCTTACTCTATCTTAGGCCTTCAGCCTGGAGCCACGGATTCCCAAGTAAAAAAGGCTTATTACAGACTGTCAAAGCAGTACCATCCAGACAAAAATCCAGATCCAGGTACCACTTTTTTTTTTTCGGTTAACAGGAAACTAGTCTTTTCGCTTACCGTTTAGCCAATATAGAAAAGCAAGTTACATTCTAGTTTTTTAGATCCTTTAGCACCGCGAGTATTTGCAATCACCACACCATTTACGTCAAAGAACCACCAGATAGAGCTGTAAGTACTAATGTCATGGGTTCATCTCTTCTAGCTTCTGAAAGCTTGTTAGATTGTAATGCAAGGAGATGAAGCACACGGTGCAAGTTTCTCTTCTATGTTTCAGAGAAATCTTGAAATCCTTAGGGAAGATGATGGTCTTGTTAATGAATGAAAGGGATGTCTGTCTTTTTTCTTTTCCGAGGGCAGCTGCCACTAAATACTTCGTGGATTACATCTCCAAAGCGTACCAGGCACTGACTGATGAGGTTGCCCGGAAGAATTTGGAAGAGTTCGGGCATCCGGATGGCCGTCAGGTGTGCCGGCCCTTTTCAATTTACCCAAACCTGCGTATCTATTCTGAAATGTGTGGTCTTGACAGGGTTTGAGTTTTACAATATGGGCTGCTGGCCTAGTGGAGTCACTTATGTCTATTCGTCGGTGCATTAAGTCATGCTTTTATGGTCAATGAATGTCGAAGTGCAGTTGGTAATAGGATTGAAGTATGTCAACGGCAAAAGGTTAATGGCTCAATTCTTCATGTTTTATTATTTACGTTTTTTATCTAAGAGACAAAAATCAATTTGCATGAGATACTCTTTTTATGCTCTTGAACTTGCCCTTCATACAACCAAAGGTCATGAGAAAGAATTAGGGTAGACAATTTGTAAGTAATCTAAGGTGGAAGGAGATCTATCTTTATTGCCCGTTATTGGAATTGTGAAGGAATGGAAAGTTCAGTTATAGCTGCTCAAGATGTTTTTTGGTGACTTCCAAGCCTGTTACGTTGACTTTTTCAACCAATGCAATTTTTTTTATTTCAGTCCGTTTCAGATTTTTGTTTTCTCTTTTTACTCGGAGTATATGTGGATACTCTTGTATGAAAGCAGTCTCGATTTTTCCACATGAAAGGGGTTTTAGGGTCTTGGAGAGGTCTATTATGTTCAGTATATTTATCTTTTCGCTACGGAAGTTGAACTCCGGAGTTGAGCAGTGTTGAAGTATGCGTGATAGGGCGCTAGCATGTAATAATTTGTGGGATTGACTTGAAACTTTTGAATGGTTGAGAACTACTCTTATTGGACCGATATTGGACCGATTGAAGTATCTAAGCTCTGTTAATTCCTTTAGGTGCAGTACAACATTGAGACATAGGAACTTGGGTATGTGGCCTAATGTTGACTTGGGCTTAAAATTTGTGAAAGAATGTTTTTCTTAGGGCAGAAATTATGTAGATGTTCAAGTTGGTTCAATCTCTACAGTTAAAAGTACATTCTGTGGTCTGATGAGGAGAATGTTAACGGATGCTGTTTACTTCTTGTGATATTAAATAGTTTTATGTCCACAGAGAAATATGGGCTGTTCAATGATAGTATCTTTTGGGGGTACTTTCTTTTAATAAGTGTTTTTGGAAATAATGACCCCAGGGGTGTCACCTTTCAAATGTTTGCCTTTCTTGCCAAAATGAGCCTCCGGAACATTCAGTAATGGTTGTCACGTTTGCTTAGTGTGTGCGAGCTCAGCTCACTCCACTTGAGTTGAAGTCAAGGAAGGGTTAGGCTCTGCTGTTTTAGGCACATTGTTTTTATTCACCGATGAGTCTTACAGTTTGTTTCAAATTCGCTTCGGTGGCAGGAGCATGTACAAAAAAATAATCATTCACTTTCTGTCATAGCCATGCCAACATCGGTTATCTTTTCCAGTATGAGTTTATTTTTCTAGCTGATAACTATCACATTGTTGCTGGGTTGTGTCTCCAGGGAATTGACGTGGGTATTGCCCTTCCAGAGTTTATGCTCAACATTCAAGGGCAACAGGTCAGTTAAAGAGTCCGAGCCAAGGAGGTGGTAAACGGGAGTTCAAGGGCATCTTGCAGCAGATTGCAGCTGACTACACTGCCCATCGCTTTTAGAGTAAAGGTTTTAATAGATTGAATGCGATAATAGAATGTGTACTACTAATTTATCGTAGGGTGGTGTGGCGGATTATAGTCCACTTCCTTAAACAGCGTTAATACTATTTCGTGGTTTTTGGCCAAAAAAGTTGCCACTGCATTAGTGCTATTAACACTAATAGCGATGGGGTTACAGTAGACGGTTGTTACGTTTCGGCATGGTGATTCACCGGCGATTAATACTCTTAATGAGATTGCCCACAGTACGTATGTTACGGGATTGTCAAGCATCAATTCTGGAAGCAGTATCGGTAGCCTCCAACCGAGGTAGTCTTGTTATAAAGGTAGTCCTCAAAGTATTGTTCACACTGGTAGGCTATGGTTCATACAATTTGTGAGTTTTCCCTGTGTGAGTTGGAAGCTGACTTTCTGCTGACTTTCTGTTTTCATTCCAGGGTGGAATTTTGCTCCTTGGACTAGTAGGACTGGGGATATTATTTCCATTGCTTGTGGCTGTGATTTACCTGTCCAAGTCTTCTAAGTACACGGGGAACAACATTATGAATCAGACATTGGTCAACTATTTTCATTTGATTAAACCATCTCTGGCACCTAGGTGAGTTCAAAGCTGAAAGCCTTTTGTGTGCTTGGTTCTCCTTCAAGTGCTGAATCTCTGCTTTACACGGTTAACAAAAACTTGAGCCGAGTATCTTGAAGACTAGATGTGATCTGCGGAAAAAGTTGAGAGTAGACTGTTAAAAATTACGAGAAGGCAAAAGTCTGTGTTTTTGCACAATTTATGTCAGTTGCAAGAAAAGGAAGCACACCTACAAGAAACACCTGCTGACTGCTACTGTTTTTGCGATATTATGCGTAGAAGATACAGGATGAACGTTTGTTATTGCTGTCACCTCCTGTTGCTTGACCTTTCATCTGAGAGCATTAGGAAATTTGTCTGTCGGGTTCTCGAGTCTGTCTGGAGCACAGGAAAAGCAGTAAATCTGGAGCCTTTTGCAGTTATCACACCAAGTGACCCCACTCAATGCTCTTTTGCTATGTGCATTTTAATCTTCTCAATGTTGCTACAACTAAGGCTATCTTGTCGTTGCTGGGTGTTGGAAAATCAGCAAAGTCGTCGAGGTGCTCATCTTTGCAGCCGAGTTTTTGGAAATGCCTGTTCGGCGGAGTGACCAGGATCCTCTTTTAAAACTTTTCACAGCTGTCCGCAGTGAGCTGGCCCTTGATCCGAAGGCATTAAAGCAGGAGACAGCCAAGTTCTGGAAACGCCATCCGGCGTTGGTGAAGGTAAGCATTCGTTGTTCGATTCATGTGCTTTTCTGCTCTGCCGTTGGAGATTACTTCACCACTATGTCACAAGTCTTTCTTAGCTTGTCGTTTTCCTCATAGTTGTTTCAAGGCAATTTTGAAGGTAAGGTAAGTGATAGGGTTTGGCCAAGTTAGTCAATCAGGGTTCCTGATCATTAATTTGATGCATTGCTATGTTCTGTTTAGGAGGGCACACTTTAAGTCGTTTGCAGACATGTAAGACATGCTAATGATGTTTGAATGGGAGGTGCATCTCAAGCCCAACACCTATTTGCCTTTTAGGCAGTTTGCGAGCGATGTTTTTTGTTCGGAAGGTAGTCCTACATGCACAACATCAATGAAATGTGAAAATTAATTTTCATTTGTGGAGTTTGTGGCAGGTAGAACTGTTACTGCTAACTCAGCTAACGAGGCAAGGGAGCGAGGTACCCCGAGGGTTGAAGTCTGACTTTGAACACGTTCTTCGTCTCGTTCCTCTTTTGCTGGAGGAACTGATGAAGGTGGGAGATATAGCCAAGGATCTTTTGAAAGTCAGCTAAATTGAGTGGTCTGTTATCACCAAAGAGTTTGTCTGGTGAAAAGAGGATGTTTTAGTGTCAGATCTTGCTTGCCGTTGAGCTTCTATCAAGGGGGTATTATGTGTTAAATTCTTCAATCCCATGGGAGGCAAATTGAAGTGCGGGAATTATAAGTTTTAATGTGGGCTTCTACCATTGCAAAGGATGCAAAATTGCAAAGGAATGTGAAGCTATGAAGTTAGTGAATATCTATTCAAAAATGCATCTGCTATTTAGCACGGAGCAAGGCATTTACGACAAAGCACAAGGACATGAATTGAAAAGTCGGTGGCCAAGGACTTTGGTATGAAGTTGAAGATGACCACTAGAAAGGCTGTCAACCAACAAAATCTTTTTAAATTACTAACAGTAAATTCAAACAGGTATGGATACCGTGAACGCTTTTATTTTTTGAGAAACTTAGAGTGCATGCACATGAAGAGAACTGTGAGTTGAGTGGCCAATGGGAACATCCTGGAATTGGAAGGGCCCCAGATGTCGGTGCTGCCTCGAACATCGGATCAACACGGTTGGCTCCGGCCGGCACTAGGAGTTATGGAGCTCTCACAGAGCATTGTCCAGGTAGGCTCTGGCAAGGAATAAGAACAATAGAAATGTTAATGCATTTAAAGCCTAATGCTTATTCTAATACAGTAACCATAATTGCTGCCAGGATGACATGGGTGCTGAAAGAATGGGAGTTTGGGAATGGAAAATGTATGTTCATTATTTAGGGAGGGGAGAAATGTACAGTAGAGGCAGTGGACAACCTGATATGTTTTTGTGCTAAATGTCACGTGTGTCTTTCTGCCACTTTTGCATTGTGAATCTTTGAATTGATTTCAATTAACATACTCTCAGACCACAATGTGAGATTGGTCGCATCTACATTTATTTTTTAACCATTTAGTTGCACTGAACAGATTGGAGCTGCTTGTTTCTGCAGTGTGTTGAGCTTTGTTTCTGTTGATGTTTGTTAAAAACACAGGTGGTTGATCATAAGTACTTTTCCAATCACCAGAATAAGTTTGCATGTACATTAATTTCTCAAGCTTCAATTTGTGGGTTTTATTCTTCACACATTTTCTGTTCTGATTGACTGCTCTGATGTCTCAGCTGCCTTCATTCAACCCAGATGCTCTAAAGTCACATAGAAGCTTGTAAAAACTCCCAACTGTTTTGAAACTTGAAGGACAACTGGCCTCTGCTCAAGGTGCTCTGTGAGTGTCTTTTGGGCAGGCAGTGCCTCTGAGTGCACGAAAAGCGGCATCTGCTGGAGGAGTGGAAGGCTCCGCAGCCTTTTTGCAACTGCCCCATTTTGATGATATGGTGGTGAAGAAGATTGGTCGCAAGGTCAGTAATAAGTGAATGTGAGCAGTTTTATAACTCGAAAGCACTTGCGATTTACCTGTAGGAATGTTCAAAGGTTGACTTAGCTGCACAAGGAATGTGTGAGCTTTTTCTTTTGGATATGCAATATTTTTTGAATTGAAGCGTTATTTACAGTCGTTTATACCTTCTGTTTCCTTGGCTTGGAGTGAACATGAGCAGTTTTGGAACTCAAAAGTATTTGTGACGAACCAGTAGGAAGGTTTAAAGGTTGACTTACCGGCAGAAACAATGTGTGAGCCTTTTTATTTGGATCTTCAACAGTTATCTTGTGCTTTATATACATTGGTTTATGTCTTCTGTTCCCTTGTTTTGGTATGCAGAAAGTGCGAACCCTCCAGGAGCTGTGGGACCTGGAACAGGCAGAGCGTTTTGAGGTCCTAACAGGCACAGGAGGGCTGTCAGAATTCGAGGCAAGGGATGTGGAGGCAGTTCTCAGTCTAATGCCCCGGCTGTCTCTTGAAGTGGTCTGTGTGACTGAGGCAGAGGAAGGTATTCAAGAGGGAGATGTCGTCACTCTCAAAGCATGGGTGTCTCTGCAGAGGCCCTGCGGACTTGTGGCAGCTCACCCTCACTGTCCCTATTTTCCAGTTCCCAATGAGGAGCACTTCTGGCTGTTACTTGCTGACTCCAGTTTAAATAGTGTATGGGTTTCACAGCGCATCAGTTTTTCAGATGAGGCAGCCGCCACAGTCTCGGCAAGTAAGCTTATTCGTGACGCCATGGAAGGTGAAGGAGCACCTGATGGGGAAGTGAAGAAGGCGGTCAGGGAGGCGGTCAATCGAGTGAAGGACGGGGCTCGTTTAGTTATGAGCAAATTCCAAGCTCCTGCGGAAGGGGTATACTCGTTAACAGTTCACTGTTTGTCTGATACATGGATAGGCTGCGACAAAAAGGTGGCTTTGAAAGTCAAGGTGAGTTTTGGATCTTGTAAAAAGGGAAGGAATATCTCCAGATGCCCCATATGGTATGTTTGTGAAAGTTGGTGTGCGTTTGTAGTGTCGTCTGTCACTCTTTAGTGGTGTGTTTCACGCCTGGTGTTGAATCAGCAGAGTTTCTTGCTAGTGTGGGTGGCTGACTGTGTCTATGCGGCACTTGGCCCAGTTCAGTTCGGTTTGGGATTGTTCAGTATGGTCTGGTTTGATACAGTTTGGTTTGGTCCAATTAGTCTGGTTTGGTGTGTCCAGCTGTCGAGCTGGACAGAGATGGTGTGGACATGTCTGGAAGCTATACAAAGCTCAACTGAGTATTTGAAAAGTTAAATCTTGTTGCGCCGCCAATAGAATGGTTTTACCACACTAACAGTCAATTGTGGCGTTGTTGTAGCCATCGTGTAGTGGCATCATCTCTTACTGCTTTGCATGTTCATAGGCACGGAAAGGTTTGAGACTGATCTGGTATTTGAGCAAGTTATCTCCTCATAGGGAAATAGGGAGAGAGTCGACAGAGAAATAAAGAGAGAGACAGAGCAAGAGAGGTAGACAGAGTTACTGACTTTTTTATCAGTCATCACTTTTTTAAAAAGGCATCCTTTTTTATCTGGGTGCAGGTTGCCAAGCGAAGTCGAGCCGGCACAAGAGTATCCGGTCTCGCATCTGAAGAACCACGAGTTCCTGAAGAGGGAGACGAGGAGGAGGAGGAAGATGCTGAGGAGGATGAGAATTATGACGAGGACTACGAAAGTGAATACAGTGAAGATGAGGAAGAAGAGAAAGGCGACGACGACGAGTCAGAAAAGAACCCAGAGAAAGAAGAATCTTCGTCGTCAAAAGAAAACGGTAAAGTATGATCGAAGATGAAGATGGAAGGCACAAGGCACATTTCAAGCACCAGCAGTTAGGGCCATGTCACTGCTCGACAAGAATGCGACCAGAATGCAGTCAGTCAACAGATGTTGGCCCTTTTTTTTTGTCCCGGGTCTGAATTGTTTCCCATTTATATGCTCCATGGCCCGTGTAGCCGGGCCATTGCGTGGAGGCCACTCCATAGGCTCGCATTGGCCGGAACTGACCATAGAGGATTAGTTTGGCAATCACGGCAATGAGTTTTGAAAGCGACGGGGCAAACTAAAGCTGAAGCGGCAAATCCGTGACAACAAGAAAGAAAATGCTTTTAGTTTAGTCACTATGAGAGGTTTCTTGTGAATTGATGACAAGTTGAGCAGGTGAAGCGACTAAAGAGTTAACAGTTTTTCCAGCAGTAGGTCGTCCTCGTATAATCTCCGCTTTCCCTCTCCTTCGATTGAATCAGCACCATTCTGCTTTGTCGTATTGTTCTCTTGGGCTCTTCAAAACGTAAAAAGGAAGTTTGAAATAAGAAATTTGTATGGTTTTGTAAGGCTGCAAGCAAGTTTGCTGATGTGCTATGATAGGTTGTTTATTTCACGGCTGTTATGGGCGTTTTTGTGGCAGTTTTGAGCCGATAGTGTTGTGTACTGCTGCTGTCGTAGCATGTAGTTGTTCATCTGTACACCATTTTCATGCAGCCATAGCTCCATTTGCGTGATGGCCACTTCACACAAACACAAGTTTCTCTGGGGTGCTACGCCAGTTTCTCTGGGATCGCGGCACATTCTTTAAGCTGTGCAAAGATATAATGGCAGGATTTTTTGTTGCATCCACAAAGGTATGGCCATACGGGGGAGGGACTCGTAAACATGTGCAACCAAGCTTCAAAGTCGAGTGGTGTGTATATGCGTGTGTCTGTAGCCAGTGAAGTTTACCACTCCCTATTGAAGCGTGTTTGTTACGCAAAATCATAGGTTAGTGCCAATCATACTATATAAGCGGCCCATACTTAGCCACATTGCAAAACATCAGTGTGGTTCATACGAGTAATAGGGCTTCATGAAGAAACAATGACGGTAAGCCATGCAAGCATACATGGACAAAAAAAGAAATACAAAAATGTAACGGAAAAGCTGAAAGGCAAAGCTGAATCAGCAATAACCGAATGCAGATGGAAACAACTAAAAGGGAATACGAGTCGAAAAAAACAAACAACAACAGACACTGTAAGGAACATCGAACACAAAAGCTAAAACAAGAAAGCTTCCTACAAATTATTTGACTAAACTCAATATCGCTAAAGATCCACTAAAAGCAACACCTTAAATCCTGCAGACTTGGGAGAGCACGCTGAGGAAATTTTGGAACACGTGAATGATCTATGACAGCGAAAGCAAATCGGAGGATAGAAGCTTGCACTCACTGTAAAGCCACAGACAAACGCTGATAATCAACTCTAATAATGCACTAACTCTACCAGTGATGAGTGGTTTAGCTGTCGCATGCCTCTAGGATCGCCAAGCTCATGGTAACAATGTGACGAGGAAGGATAAATTTCCTGGGTCGGGCCGTAGTTCAAACCGTGGGACGTGCAATATGTAGTGTGACCTTATACTATACCTGTAATATATTCCAAATAACCATATATTCCACAGGTTGCTCGGGTTGGATGACGGCTCACCAAGCGACAGGCTGACAATCGTACAATCTTTTCAATAGTTGTCGGACCTCATTGCAGTGGCCATAAATACGTGTCCACAGAGTGATGAAACACTGCCAGGGGTTTGGTGTGAGCTTGTTTATTCCAATCTCAACATGTAAGGTTTTCAAGTTTTCCGTGAAGTCATCGACCTGTGCGAAAAGTTTCATGCGAACAATGGAAAGAACAACGACTACTAGCAGGGAGGAGGGCATCCAACGAAACTCCCAAACAACCAAATGTCTCGGTAATAAAGTCATCCATCGCATCGTGATATGGATTTCCACACTCCTTCCTCTCAGCATGACAGACAACCATTTAAAAATGTTGAGCCGCCTGACCAATGATGGTACTCGAGGGAGGGCTCGCCAAAACATTGTCATAAAAAATACGACTGGCACTAGTGAGCAATAAAGTTCCATGAGGTAAACGAATAGGCATATGCTGTCGCACGTGCCGGAAGTTTTTTACAATTTTTGAGCGCGGAGTACAAAAAAAAAAACCCACCACACGTTTTTAGCCTGTGCGTGCATGACTTTTTTCAGTGCGTTTTTTTCCGTACAGGGGTCGTGGAGGGGGTTTCAACCAACGGATGCCATTTCGCAAAAGCGAAGTCCGTGAAAGCGACTCTCTCTCTCTCCCTCTCCCGCTAATGCGTCTATCTCACAATTCTTGCAATGAAAAACGGCAAGAATGGTATCAAATGAAAGATCTATATAAAATATTCTTTTGGCTGTCTTTTAGCTTATCTTGGTGGCAAGTAGAGTGATAACGGACGAAAAAACAAAATAGGGAAACCATGGCGGAATGTTTTGATATTTGTGACGTCGACGCTATCATAAGTACGAGTGACGTCAAAATGTCACAAACCCTAAACATCTACAATGTCACACGTAGCTAGACGTCTACAACCGTCTCTATTTTGTAAACGTCATCAGTTGTCACGAGTTTTGTACGCGTCTACAATCGTCACAAATTACACCCACGTGTACATCTGTCACAATCTAAAGTTACGATTCCATTTCTTTACATACGAATGCTCTGAAAGTTGTACGGAGAATCTTCGCTAAAAAACAAAGTAGCAAGACTAAGTTTCGGTTACATGCGAAAGTACCCTAAGTTTCAACCGTACAAAAAAATAGAAAAAGTAGAAGTATATTCTACGTCATCATCGAATTTAGGATGTACTACATGTTGTCGTCTTGTGTTCTTCCACCTACGGCCACGCCAAAAAACGTCATCTTCAAACTTTTCTTTAGAAAACAAGGAAGATGTGTTTTAAAACAAAGTATTTTAGGAAAACAAATAAGAACACGTATTAGCACATGTAAAAAAAATACAAAGAGACAGAGAGAGAGAGAGAGAGTGGAGTAAAGGTGGACGAGGAGGGCCAAGTTTGAACCCGAGGGCGGTGGTTAAATGAGCAAGAATGAATAGGTAAATCACTATTAGCACCATAATGTCAATTTTGCCGTGATAACTGTTCCTCTCCCTCTCCCTCTCCCTCTCCCTCTCCCCCTCTCCCTCCCTCTCTCCCCCTCTCTCACCATAAAATAACGCTATTTATACCAGAGCAAATTCCACCCTACACCTCCTCTCCCTCACGATGCGTCTTTGTATCCGATAACTGCAATCGAGTCACGGGGACGGTATTTTTTTTTTTTTTGCTTACCGGATCTCAGTAGTTAGAGACGGATGACGTCGTTTTCACAATTGCGTACACTTTTCCGCACCAAAAAGAGTTTTGTACGGCTTGAGGTATCTTTCCGTACATAAATACAACCAGTGAACGGCGCTGCCAACCGCACATTGGCCAAATTATCCACGTGGCCCCCTTTAGTCATCGATAGACTCCTCGCCTTAAAATTACTTTTTAATTATATTTATGTTTTCCTCCCCGCCCCTTCCCCGTATCGGCAAAATCCCCATGCCCCCAACAAGAGAGAGATACAAATAAAAAAGACAAATAAAACTAAGCACAAACAACTAAAAACCAAAAAAAAAAAAAAAAAACAACCGACAATTCTCCTCCCCTTCCTCTCCCTTGGCATCGACATTCCCCTCCCCCACCTCCCTTCCCGCATCGATTTCGGCCTTGCCACCACTTTTTGTACCCTCGGACTCAGATGGTTTACCATCGTGCTTTTTAATTTATCCTGCACCATCTCTCCACCCTAGCAATGACAATACTTAAATCCTCCCCCTTACACAATTGGCAATCCATCCCTCCTCCCCCTTAAGTAGACAGCGATGTTTAACCCTTTCCCCTCTCCCCTGCCCCCCAACATCGCAATCCTCCCCCGCTCACCCTATAAGTATTAAGCAACATTTACATCCTCTCCCCCCCCCTTCCCTTTACTCCCGAGCATCAGCTATACTCCCCAAAATCGATATCGCCACACTTCCTCAGAGAGCATCAACATCCACGTGGCATCGACAATTTGACTCCCCTCCACCCTTCCCCCTCTTCCTCCTTCTCCCTCTTCCTCCTTCTCCCTCATCCTCCTTCTCCCTCTCCTCCCTGGCGGTGGGATTTCTGACAGGCACACACACCCCCCCCCTTTCTCTTTCGCAACGACCAGACTTTCCTCCCACGACGCCTCCCAATTTTTTTGCACCAACTGTTCCTTCGGGCCTTTCCTTTTCGCGCTTTTTCCGTTCCATTTATTTCAGTTTCTCGGGTAGTTTCATCCTTAAGCCCTCCCACGTTCACCGCATGCTTAATGAAACAACGGGAATGATAACTAAACATATAAATGTACATAGAACAAGTTTTCAGTTTTGGCACTACCGACACTTTTTGTTCCCTTGAAATCAGATGGTTTACCATCACACTTTTCTTAATGGTCTTCTCTGAAGAACACGAGTGGTCCAATAATAAAAAAAAATTGCACATTAACATTGAAATTCTCTTGCTAAAGGATTTTGAACCGCAGTCTATAAAGTTTTTTAAAGTTTGAACTGCAGTAGAAGAGACCACAGCTTACTTCTTATCAACGATACTGATTAACAGAACAGTCCCAAAATCTAACCTCTAGAATGCCTGCGGGATTGTACTTTCCCGGCATACTCCCAAAATCTTACCTACAGGGCACCAGCTGGAATGTGTATTTACAGATTTTTCTTAAGACAGCGTGTACAATTACTAAATGCTTGCGCAAGTACTTAGGACATTTATTTTGACATAACACATTGCAATTGGCACCCGACAGGACATACAGGAGCATAGTTTTGACAATAAAACTGCTTTTCCAACGCACTTTGCTCCATCCTTTCTGACGCCTCTATGCTTAAATCCTTACTTATAATGCACATGCTTATCCAGAAACGGACAGGGAAACAGATAGACAAACAGCAGACAGGACAGGAAATTATTGACTGCTCTCATTTCATCACCATCATCACTGTAGTCATCATCACCCTCCTCTTGTTTGTGAATCCACAATTAACCTCCCATAATTGCATTGACATAACAGGCCCTTAAAGGGGTCCTTCCACTCCACAAGTCGTAAACAAAAACGACGGCATTACACTCCTGTCAACGTCCTTCTTAAACCTTTCATTGATGAAGCAGAGAACATTTCCAACGCATTTTCGTTCAGTTCTCTTCTTTCATTTCGTCCTTTCTGACGGCGCTATTTCTAAACTCTTACTCAATGTACATTTGCTTGTCAGGCTACAAGAAACAACGGAATACAAGCAAGACAAGCTTGGCCATAAAAAGACAAATATCAGTTGCTCCTATCACCTGTAAGAACAAGCTACACCAACAGATACGATATGTCAATTCATCAATTCATCAATTCATCCATTCATCAAATTGAGTACAATTTGCACGTTTTGCACGTTTTGTGAGTCTTTCTATGCCAAGTAGCTATAGATTTGTGGGTTGTTTTTATCACGTTCCAAATATTCTCTGTCAATTAGACTTTCTATTCGTTTCTTCAAGTCTGCCGGCTTGATCGGAAATTTTAACTGCCATAAAAAAAAACAGAAACACCAAAACCCAGGCATTAAAATTTATTCGTATGTATTCAATTAAGACGAAAAGAACCTGTTGAAAAAGGATCTCTATAACCGATATGGCCCTTTTATTTACCTTTCCCCTCTTTCTTTTTTGTTTCCATTTTTTTTTGTGAATGGTTTCTTCCAATCTTTTCCAATTTTGAATGCACCAGGATCTCTATACCCAAGATGGCCCTTTTATTTACCTTTCCCCTCTTTCTTTTTTGTTTCCATTTTTTCTTCCAATCTTTTCCAATTTTGAATGCACCAATACGAGCATTATTATATGGTACAAGAAAAGAAAAACAACAAAGATAACTGGATTGTGAACCTCTAATAGCATGGGTTATGACAGACTCAAGAAATTAAATATTATTGATAGGAGTTATACCAGGAGAATGTACACGTACCTTGCAGGAAAACCCTAAAAATCCCTAAAAAGCCCTAACAACCCTAAAATTAACATTTACAGGAAAATCAATAGGTCGACACTTTACCATTTTCACGCCCTTCACCTAAAAAAGGTTTAAAGACATATATGCTAAGTGATGAATTTTTTGGAAATGTTTTTGTTTCGACCCTCGACTACTCTATAATTTCCTAACGTATTTCTAACGTGTTACCTTTTTTTGGACTGTATTATTAGCCATAAAATATTTTGAACCAGCATGCCATGCCTCAAATCAGTATTGAAGACAGAACAACACCGCCCATCGCTTTTTGGGTTGTTTTTGCCTTGTTTTTTTGTGTTGTTGTGTGTTTGTGTTTTTTTGTGTTGTGTTGTTTAGTGTTGTTTTTTGTTGTTTTGTTTATAGTGTTGTGTTGTGTTGTTCCATTTTGTGTTGTGATTTTTTTTGAGTTTGTTTTGTGTTTTATGTTGTGTTTTTTTAAACTTCCAACTAGATGGAAGGAAGTCAACAAGCATCACTTACATCATGTGATTTCAGTGCATACCAAGGAGGACTCTTATATGTTTATCACAATAGGTTTTCACAAATTGCGGAACACGGTTTAATAGAGGGCTCGTCAGTTGTAAAATAGGGGACAATCAGAAATGATTCAACAGTCTGGATTCCTTCTGGAGTCTATCATTTTGAACTCAGGCTAATGATTGCAAAACTGCAGTTGAAAATCAGTCCAAGAGAGGACGAATCATTCTTAAATAGCAGGTCATCTATACGGGCCACTCGAGTGAAATAACTAGCTGAAAGGCGGGTGAGAGAGGAGAAGAGAGGCTAGGAGGAAGATGCATTGACTGAAAGACAGACCCCGACCTATTGCTGTAAGCTGGAAGAAAAGATTGCTTATGAACTGAAATGAAAACTGTTTTTCTATCCTTTCTAAAATGTTAATTTTCAAACGGACCACAGTTGAAATGATTACGAGAAGTAACAACAGCAAAAACAAACTTTGCGAGAAGGCATGATGGACGACAATCCTTAGGAACGCCATAAGTGTAGAAAGGTTACAAATAGAAAAGGCAAACTGACCTGCTGGAAAAGTTCTGTGATAAGGAGAGTGTGGCTCAGAACTTTTCTTGTCTTCATAATGCGAACAATGGCTGCATCAATCTGCTCCCAGTAGAAAACAAAAACCACAAAACTTGAAAACAACATTATATCCAGAGAGCCAAAAACAACGCAAAAAAGAGGAAAGGAAAGAAAATGACGGAGCAAAACAAACTCAGGAAGAATACAAATTTCTTCTGCTGATTACTAAAGTTACTCTGGACTTTGTTGGCAAGTTTGTTTTACATAATGTCAATTCCATTTCCTGGAACTTGATATGTGTTAATTTTATGTGTTCAATTGTTCAACTGAACTTTTGTCTTGATTTCACCTAAGATAACATAAGAGAAAGTAAACATCCAACATAAACATTTCTTTTTCTCAGTCACATAAAGAAAAGAAAAACAACGGGACTAGGACAGCCATGGGAACCTGATATTGCCGATCCTGGAAAACTCTTTCGGTTGTGCTATTGTTTTCCTCTACTGTCTCCTTGAGTTGAATCGCATTGACCTGTATCCCAAACAAAATGTGACCAGCAACTTGCAGAAGTCAAATTCCACAAACTCGGAAAACCCTAATTCTACAGCAAATGCGACATTCGTAAAAAGAACTAAAAGTAATAGAGCAGAAAATAACGCCAACAAAATATCCTCCAGAGATCTGTCCCTCCCACTGTTACTCACTTTGATGCGGAATAATGGACCGGCAAAATCTGTATTGAATTCAAACACGTCATCGTCCTCTACTTCACGCCCCTTAGGAATCTGCAAAACTCACGACAAAAACACATCTTGCTGAAACACACTCTGATAGCATGGCTATTCCTATTCATAACATAAAAAACCCATTGGCGAAGTATGATTCCTTGGTATAAATTAAACATGAGAGAAATAGCATATATTTCATACAGCAGGTCTATGTGACGCATAGTTAAGCGTCATGCATAGCATCATTTTCTTTCAACAAACTTGATCATAAAAAAAATCGATAGTTCAAACCAGAAGAAAAATACAGAATTAAAGTGAAAATTTGTATCAAAGTAAAGCGGAAGATTCCTTGCGCTAAAATGTGCAATGCTGTGCAGTGAACAGAATTGTGTAACAACCATTTACTGATAATTGATATGCACTTTTTTTGGTACTCCAGTTTCAATACATTGGTGAGAAACTTATTCCGATGTCGTGATTGGGGCTTCATCGGCTAAGTTTACAAATATTAACAGGTCTGATTAGTGTAGCGTTACTGCTTAAGACTACGTACAATTAGGAATGCTTACAATACAAATTTGATTCCTGATTTCTTGGCAATAAATTACAGAATAGTGTTATAACACAGATTGAAGGAATGGCCGTAAATGCCACAAGCCATAAAACATATGTAATATTATTATTAGACATTAAATTCGCATTTACACATAATTTACTGACTCTAATAAGGATGATCCAATGCCCTTTCTAGGACTAAACAGAATACCACACTTCCACTACACTGCCATCGCTATTAGTATAAAAAGCACTAATTTGTCCGCAACTTTTTTTATAACCAAAAAACACAAAACAGTGTTAAAAATACTATTTAAAAGAGTTCAACTAGAAGTCGCCACGTCGCCCCACACTAAAATTGTATTACACATTCTAATACCTTATTTTCACTAATAATTAATGCACACTAATAGCAATGAACAGTGTAGTTTATATAGTGTTCTACAGATTACACTAGTGTGCACTTCCCCTCGTTATCAGTGCAAAGAAACCATATGCATAAAAGAGAAATGAGTATCACTGACACTAATTTCGGGTAGGGTGACACAACAAATTACAGTCCACTCCCTTAATTAAGATGTAACACTATTCTATATTTCTTATCAAACAAACTAATGACTGAAATTTTTTTATTAAGGTTAATCAAGATGATAACACCTATTTTCAGTGCTGTGCAACACACAGTATGCAGTAGATGCTCAATACGCCCATAACCATAATTACGCCCATAACCAGTTAATTACGCACATAACCAGTTAATTACGCCCATAACCAGTTGATCACCGCCCGATAGGTTGAGCCCATTTAATCGCGATCCATGGAAGTCCGATACACAACACTAGATTTAAGACTAGACCAATCTGTCTAGAAGTCTCGAGAGTGGAAGAAGAACTTATCCAAAAAACTCCAAGAAACATAAATAGTGCGGCTGGGAAATTGCTTTCTCAAAGAGCAACTGACCTTGTGGAGCACCCTTGATTTCCCGCAGGCCAAAGACTGAAGAGTTCTCCTGAGTTCCTTGTCCTCTATTGCAGTGGCGTCTCTCATTTCCGCAAGACTAAGAGACTCGGCATTGTTGAACAGCATGAGAATCACCGTCTGTGAACCCTCCCCAAGAGCCTTCATCAATCTAAATCACACCAAAAATTACAATCAAAATCAAAATCACAATCATTTTCTTTTCCAGGCTAAAAAACACATATTCATCCATATCCAAAAAATGTCCCTGATAGGGTTGCCACACCTGTGAAGCTAAAAATTAGCGTCTGCTAACATCATCAGTTATGACGTCATTTCCCTACTATGACCGTATATGTACCAGACGACAATCCAAAACGTAACAGATAATTGCCACACCTACGAAGAACGTTTGTCTCCGTCACAGCTTCTCCCACAATGTGTCCAATCAGATGGGTGCCAAAACATTTTGCCCAGTTAGGCGCCAAACGTCATCATCTATCTTGAAAACATTTATAAGAGTTGATTCACAATGGTTGACCGTTGACCGCCGGAGCCCGTAAACAGAGTGAAATTCATTTGGATTTGCATGTGCGAGGTCAGAATCCCCCTTTCAAAACGTCTAACAAAAACGAAAAAAATCCGTCTTCGGTAACAGATGGAAAGGCACGACCGCGCCGGCATCTTGTTAAAGACAGACCTCCATTCCAATTAAGCATGTCAGCGAATCTAAAAATATGGCAGAATTTTATAGAAGTTTCGACGGTAGAATAACGTGCAGGTGTGACAACCCTATGAACGACAAATACTCAGTCAAAATTGTTAGGCTAAAGTGTTTGATTGTTTCCAACTCCAAAAAGAAACCCTAGGATCCATATCCAGCGACTTTGACCTAATTATAAGTTGTTATGCCAGATTTACAAAACAAATGCAGGTCAAGCTTTTCACAATATTCTACAATGTTGAACATTGATTTGATTCCCCATACAAGATCAAAAGCATCAAATCCAAAAAGTTGCCAGGGTCACTTAACCATATCCTAAAAACTGCAACTTTCAATAAAACTTAGCGTAGGTTGCGTACCAAGTTCATATCACTGCCATCTCACACCAATTTTAGTACATCTTACACAGATTCATGCTTTGCGACATTAAGACTTTAGCTAATATAGTCTAGAAAACCAATAAATAGTGTGAACCGCACTACTAATTGTGGAGCTTGTCGCTACAAAAGAACGGAAGCAACTTACTTGAAACAACGAGACAGAAAGCTCTTTTCGACCACGAGGAAAATTAGCCTTCAAAACACAATGGCCAAGGGAGTTTTGCCACATGAGACGCCTTCCACTGTGCTTGCTCAGATAAAATTCTTTGAATATATCCTGCAAGAGAAGAAAAAAAAGGGAGACAGTCAAAAAGAAGAAAATTGTTAAACACCTGTGTGCATAAGATGCCACTAACATGTATTCATCACATACACTGATATTAGAACCGAAACCGATGCGATTCTGAAAACAGTGAAAAAAATAGAGTCGGACATCTTCACTGAACTCCAGGAAAATAGCATGGATCAATTGTTGGGTAGTTAAAAGCCGCCTCTAGAAAAGACCTGTGCCCTTGTACCAAAATACTACTTCTACATGTCAATTTGAGATCTTCCAGAAAAATTAAACGGGGAATATATCAATCTCGAAGAATGATACATCATGTCTAAGTGGCACCACCACTAGATAGAGCCATTAGCTATGCAACAATGTTTTACGAATACGTCCACCTGATTTTTTTCAAAATGGACTATTTGGATGTTTCTCCGTTTCACATATTTGAACCAATTCCAATTCCTTGTTAACTGATGGACGCCAATCAAAAAAGAGGCCAGAATAGGCATACACACTGTCGTATTTCTACTTCGCTCAAGCTCCTTGTTATGTAACGGTCACACATCCAATGGCTGTCCACTGAGGATTCTTAGACCATAAATGGGCTGGTTGAAAGTGTTTGGATAGGCTCATTACAAGGTGCCAACAACCATATACTTCTGTGCATGGGGCTTTACAGAATATGATATTTGATAAGAAATAACCAGCAATTCTAATATGGCTTGTGGCATAAAACTCTAATAATCCAGAATGTTTTAAATATTGCAAAATGCATTACTCCAAAAATATCAACAAACTGTACGTCCCATCAGTAATAAACAACCAAAACAAGTCTATGATTGCCGGAAACTGCTTAACATGCATGAACACCTATAGGTAACTAAACAAGAAATAGACAAAAGGGAGCCCTAAAATGTTCTTTTTCTACCCTGCTTTTCCATTAATTCTTAGGAAGCGTTTCAAACTTATTGAAACTTCTTCATGCAAACCATGGCAAAGACTGAAATACCTGATATGCACTCAACTCCAGAGGTAATCGGACGTCCATAGGTGGATAAGAAGGCCAATAACTGCAAAACCCCATGGTAAAGATCAGGACCATAGCGCAGGAGTGGTACATCGTAAATCGTCATTGGAGGAAAAAAGTTATTAGCGTGAGGTTTCGGTTTAAATTAGTGTTAGTACTCTAATTCAGTTCCAAATGGCGTGGCTGCTTTTGACTGTTCAGAGAAAAAGCGTTAAAGTACAAAAACAAATAAACATAATTACCGCTATTTTGTGATCAGAGGACCAAAAAGGGCAGCACCAAATTAGTGTTATTGGCGCTAATAGCGGTTCATTGGTGTAGAAAACTGTTAACACAAAATAATCGAATTGCATTCTTCTACAATAGTAGGGTAATTACACACGAGTGATTACAGGCTTTACTTGCCAGTAATTGCAGTAATCGTACAGGAAAGTGTACAGATCACACAATTTTCTGTACAATAACCGCGATTACTGGCCAAATGCCAGTAAAAGGTTACTTGTAATAATTATTCTTGTAATAATTAAGTTTCGAGTAGAAAAAGTGGGAGCCCTTGCAGCTTACCCTGTCGTGAGGACGTGAACATTCATCTCTATACCCTGTGGCAACTTAAGGCGAGCCTGCGCTGACTGCCGGAAAGATTCATTGATTTCTCGGGAAAGTTCAATGTCCTGTCAAGCCAAAAAAAAAAAAAAACAACCTCGTTTCAGGAAATTTTAGAAAGACTTTATTATTCTAGTTTTTCTCTAAACCAAAACCACAAAGTTCTTCTAAACATCATACGATCAACCTGTGATACAACATGCCAGAAGCTTTTCTTTCTTCACCTTACGCACTTTGCTTCCTTGCCAGAGCTACAGAAACAGAGAAGATATAAAGGACATAAAATGATACCAGAACTCACCTTGAACATGCCTTCCAGTTTGTTGGTGAACTGACTCCCACATTCTGTTTTGAGCTGTCAAAACACGAACATAAAAAGGAAAAAAAAACAAGAAAACTTAGAAGCAATGCCAACAAACAAATGTAAAGCTGAATGAACAATTTAATGCAGATGTAAATGCAGCGAGAAGGGTCTTACCTTGGAGATAAGGGCCTTTTCAGCATCTGTTGAAGCACTTTTTCCAAGAAGCAACCGCTTAGCGAGGTCTTTTTTATAGAAAGCTTCGAAAACATCCTTGCCCTGTATCCAAGCCACACGAGTTCATCTTGTTAAGAAAACCGCAGACTGGAACTACAAGCAAAAACAAAAAGAAAACTTGGTATACATTTTTACAGCAGTCATTAAGAAATTGCAAAAATAAAATAAACTCAAAAGATTACAATTTACCTGTATAAATCGGAAGAGCACCAGAACTCGATCAAGAATGTTTTCCAACTCTTCTTCGGAACTTCCTTTGCTGCCTTCTCTAAGCTTTGCATCAATGAATTTTGCTATCAGTTCTGCGGGTCGATTCTGAGGACATTCATCAAACAATTCCCACCAAACAAACTGACAATTTAGTAAATTTGAGGTCACATAATAAACAGGACAAGGAGGATCCTCTACTTGAAATAAGTCATCTTTCTCTCTCTCTCTTGCCAAACACATGGTTTACCTGTCGCATGTTGATGAGATGCTCAAACGCTTCCTTGATTGCATTTGCAAAAGATTCGTTCCTTGCGAAGCTTGCCTCCCAAAGCGCGTCCAGACGGGCTTTTAGCTCAAGCAGAGAGGACACGAGAGTACTGTCTTTCTCTTCATCCATCACAATAGCCTGACCGGTGCTTCTAATGTAGGCACCTAAAGCTACTCTAAGAGTATCTAATGCTTGGACTCGAGCCAACAACGAATACATTCGCTGCAAATCTGACGCTCGGTTAGCGTCCATCAGCATGTTGAAGCCCTGCCACAAAGTCAACATTAAATGCAACTGTTAAACTTGCCAAGCATGTTTGTCTTATGTTAAAAATCTCCCAGAAGAGCTACCAAACATGGAACATTCGAGTAACAATGACATTATTTTTTGTCAGTTACAATGTATTCAAGATACAGGGCATCGAGATGAAGACAGATCATTTACAACTGTCACATATCACATAATCACCTTTTCCAAGATTGCTGCCGCATGTCGTTCCAAAAGCTGTTTCTCCACAGTTGCAACCAAAGGCTTACGAGTCGCCGCATCAAGATAGTGAAGACATCGCTCATTCTCTTCCTGCAATCGAACCTGTGGTCAACAACACCCAGCCCAGTCCCAAAAACTTTTTGTCACTTCAAAATATCTGCATCATTCCTGACCAATGACCACAAGTTACACAGGACTTCACCACAACCTCGTCGCATTTCATACTCATAAACAAGGTTACATTTTAGTGCCGTCAATTCCCACACTTAAGGAAGGGAACTATCATGCTATTCCTGCAATACCCTATCTAAGCATTCACTCAAGAAATTAAGGTGAGAGCCAGGGAGGCGAGTAGCCCACCTCACAATGCTTCAAGTAATCCGGCACATCCGCCTGTTGCATGAAACGAGCTCCTTCTGCCACATAAAATTCAGCAGTTGCTTCCAAAAACAGGCGTTCAAAGCTTTCTGCGTAAATTCCCAGGGCACTGAAACAGCGCAGGAGATGTTTCAAGAGAGTACGATCAATAGCTTCCCCAGACCTGCACAAAAAAAGCCGCCATCAGAAACAACTCTAATATAGAACCTTCAGAAAAGCACACGGGAGAAACACAACGCTTTTGCCACAGCTGGATAGGCGAAAAAGGTTGGAAAGTTCATACCTTTCCTGTTCAATAAGCCTCAGAAGGCCAGCAACTGCCTTATTTTCCACTTCATTTAAACGTCCCAAATGGCGGCGAAACAGCTGTAGGCCCATGTCCCATAAGGACCGCACAGATGATGTCTGAATGACATATGTCCGGTCTAAATAAAGAGCGATACTTCGAATCATGAGCATCTGATCACAATGCTCTTGCCAGCATGTCTCCACACTCGAAAGAAAAACTACAGGATCTGGGCTCTGTCCCACAAGCGATTGTAACCTGCTCGCTATATGCTCCTCACACACAGTTTGTAAGTTTCCATAAAGTCCTGCCGCAAGTTTGTGCAAACATAAGTCCTCCACTGCCTGTACCATCCAACAGCACCAATTAAACTTTTACCGAATAGGAAGGGGTGGCAATGACATAATAAGAGGCCATTGGAGTATGTTACCAGAAAATGTAGTCCAGTAATTCAAACAGTGCAGACAGAGAATCTGTAAGCTAACATGCACTGATCTGTCCTTGAAAGTTTGATGAGCAGATAAGGATGACTAAAATATAATAACCCATCATTTAATTTGCAGGCAAACAAAACAACGCACATAGTACACTTCTGTTAATGACCTGTCTGTAGAATCAGAACAGCATAAAAGAACAGATCTATACCTGGTTAAATGAACTACCAAAATAAAGAAAGATAAGAAATAAAGACTGCGGTTACATTCAAAAACCAACACCTTCAACCCGACAGCTTTAACAGCAATGCCTAATGAAATAACTCGGTGGAAACATTGGGTCCTAGATAAAGGAAGACAACCATAAAAAGAAGAAAACAAACTTCACTCAACTAATCCACACCAATTGCAGGGAAAAAAGGCAAACTCAGCATGGGTATCTTATTCACACAGTAGACACGTGGAAGTCAGACCTGAAGAAGGTCACGTTCAGAACCTACAAAAACACCACAAACAAATCCAGTCTAGTGCGGTCAAATGACGCTAAACTCACCCGATAAAGCTCTTCGAGACTGCGCGCAACAGCCTTCTTCTGCTGAATGGCCTGTACGGCTTCCTTAATTTTGCCCCAGGTCACTTCCTCAAATCGGTCCGGCAATTTCGGTCTCTCTGTACCCCCAAAAACACATATGGTTCGCAGCTGTTAACCCTAACATGTCAAGTATTTCCATGCCTCTTTTCCTGCAATGACCTTGTAAGCCTTATCTAGGTCTATCTTACTTCCACACAATGTCAACTCTGGTGTCAGACAATCCACTCTCATTTATACCCATCCAGCTCCATACAAAATCGACCCCGATTCTTCACTAAAAAGACACTTATATCACACCATTGAGGGAAATCCATTCAAGTATTTCTCAACAATCTCAGCATTCCTTTGAAACCAGCCCAACTACAGCAACTTTTGAACATGCCAAAAGCTTCCACTACTGGTTATGACCACACTAATTTCCCTCACCTTTGAAAGGTTTGATGACCAGCTTCTTGGACGGCTGAGGAGGAACAGTTATCCTTCTAGACAAATTGGCGGCCATTCCTGTAGTGCTACCGCCTCCCTCCATATGCTCTACCCCTTCCCCTCCGATTTGTCTCGGTTTCAAGTCAAGACACATGGCAGAAGTTCCATCTAAATGACCGGTGGTACCTAACAATCCCCCTACCCCTCCCACCCCTTTATTTTCCAGAACGTCTCCCCCTCCCCCAGGCCCCCCTCCCTTGGCCTTTTTCCCCCCTGCGACAAACATGTTGGTCGCAGCGTCACAGTTTGGCCGCTTCTTCCGGTTGCCCTGAGACATGAACGGTGAATAGTGTGGATGATGCCCTCAGCGCCGCCTCGCGCCCCGCATGGCCCTCCCACCGCCCAGCATGCCCTGCCAAGCCCCACAGCACCGCGCTCCTATTGGTCGATTGCTGCCGTCCTGCGATCCTACACTCTGATTGGCTGATTGCTACCGCCTTGGGGTCCGGCGCTCGGCGATCTTCTAGGGTTTGTGCGCGACTGCAAGAGGCGCTCCGAGACTGAGAAGGAACACTCCATACAGGAGATCAATATGATTCGACATCTGATGCTCGTTGAAGAATTTCTTTCTTCTCTCTGACTCCCTGCCTATTTGCTTGTCTGTTACCTTGCCCTCTCTACCGCTTGCAGTGAGAAGGAAGCGGTGCCTCGAGAGGAGAAGAGACACGTGGCAAGAAATTAGGGTTCAAACCTGGCGGTAAAAGAGAAATGGCAGTCCCTTCGGTTGGTGGACGCCGACCGCTCCCCGTCACCACGTGGCGACAAATTATATGACTTGGGAGAAAGTTGCAGTACGGCTTAAGCCCGTACGGCCATCCATGAGCGCAAGTTGAAAAGAATCAAAGAAATGAGATGGTGAGAGAGAGTCCTCGATGGACAGTGAATGGTGGTGGTCAATGATGCGCCAACATGTGCGCTCAGCAGCCGTCGGATGTTCATCTGGATGGTGCGTTCAATCGCAACAGGAAGGGGAGCATAGAGAAGAAGAAGATTGGGTTCTACAAGAAGATTGGGCTATATCACGTAACCCATAAGTTAACAGACAGCCATGCATGGGACTGCTAGAAAAACTGAAATTGCTAACGACAACTCATGTTGCGGCAGTCTAGAGAACGGTAGACTCTAGGGTGTACCTGGTTGCTCTTACAGAGTTACAGACTTACAGTGGATTAGAGTACAGTAACCCATAGTACATTACAGTACTTTTAGTACAGTACAGTACAGTTTTGAAAGAACAAACCTGTACAGCACAGCGCTGTACTGTACTGCATTACGCTGCCCGTGCTGTTAGATGAACATTTTGCGGGCAGTCCAAGGCGTTTAGCTTTATGTTCAACCGTTGGATTTTCTAGTTGAGGCAAGCAATCGGGAGGTGACGGTCGTACCTTTAGAACGTGATGTCATGGTGAGAAAAGGTACAGTACTCTTAAGTCTTGACTGCCACAAAAAAATGTTTAACAGTACAGTACAGTAATAGCGATGGGGCAGTGCATTGTAGTATTCTTTGTACTCTCTCGGTCAGCTACGTTGCCGCCACTGCACTGGCTTCTGTGTTTCACCCACTAAATTGGCCTGCTTCATTTCGGTCAGAGTCATATTTTTGAATGGCTGACAGACCTAGTGACGTGACATGTGATGTTTCTTGCTTTTATCTGAATCCCAAGCCATGAATGGCCCCTTAGAGTCTGCAACTGGAGCCACTAACGGTGAAGCTTCTGGAAAGCTTAGAGATATGGATGGAGCCATGGATTCAACCACTGTTCCTTCCAAACATGAAGTGGATCGTGCTGAGGAGCTGAAAAAATCAGCAAATAAAGCGTTTCAGGGTAAGAGTGATGATAGATTGAGAAGGGTAGAGTATCCTCAGCTAGAAACAACGTAAAAATGGGAATTGCGATGAAATAGACACAAAAAACATGTTTTCTTATCAGGCTGTACGGGTAAGGCTTTGCTATTATCTATTGGTTATTATCAATTCCCCTTGTCGTCAATTCGCCAAGTAATTAATGTGCCTTGTGCAACTCGACGGATAATTCAGGCAATGAACTTCGTGTTTTTACAACCATGGGGATTATCAGTGACGAAATATAATTCAAATGGAATTATGGTGAAGGATTAGGCATGTCCTAAGCTGCACTTTGAACTACACCGTGTATCGTTGTTAGCGTCAATGAATCTATATTGGTGCCTCTAAATTTTACCCCTCGAACTACACTAATTGTTTCTTTCTTAACACTAAACAGTTCGAAACCAGCCACGTCTGTTGGAACTGAATTAGAATCAGTAACACTAAATATAAACCCCACGGTAATAATTTCTTGAGGCTTATAAAGATATTCAGTGTATTGTTTTTGCACAAAGCAGCTTTGTTTCGTTGAAAGTTTAATTTTTCCATTTGAAATGTAATTACGACCCGAATTTTTGTAGAACCGTGGACACATGTGATAAGGAAGTAATGTGACGTCTCAATAGACCTGTGAATTGCATTCATATGGGTTGAAGAGTCTCTTGAACACAATTGAAAGGCTTATACTTCGCTCTACAGGATTATGGGTTTTTTGCCGCTCTCTCAAGTTGCTGTAATTTTAAACACGCTTCTTTGCTGGTTTTTTGCCGTCAAATTGAAGGAGATGGAGCTACATCCATGAAAGAATTTAAGGGATTGAGGGTATAGGTAGAGGGAGATGGAGACTCAATTTTCTCAAAGCGCTCCGAGTTTTGTAGTTTTTCTGTATTTTTTGTGGATAAATTGCCTCATTACACCGCGTATCACCAGCTGTCGCAAAACAACTGGTTATGGGCCCGCCCTCAAGGATACCTGTCTTCGAGTACATCTATTGGGCAGATATGGTGGATATTTACTTCATCAATATCGGCCTCATGGATGTGGTGGCACTATATGGATGCCCATAAATTTACCCCTCAAAACCTCAAAAGTGTCAATGACACTAATTGCTTTCTTCTTAATGCTAATTCTTTAGACGGTTCTGAACCAGTCACGTCATTTTGAACTGGATTAGAATTAATAACACTAATATAAACCCCACGCTAATGATTTCTTGACACTAATAACGATACATGGTGTACCTCCCATTTGCAGCCGGATAGGAGGTGTGGTGTCATTAGAAGTGCACAAGTCTGAGTGAAAGGCCGTCTATTTTGAGTTGATGTTGCGATTATGAAATTTGGGGCTAAGATTTCAGTGAAACACGATGGTTTTCCGGATTATTTGACCTTTTCCGAATGCACTTGCGGGTACTCTGACAGTCGACATTTATTCACGACGATGTCCAGTTGCTGATTCTGGTCCTGATTGAACCTTAATGCATTTCAGAACTGAGCTCAGCTGATGAAGCCTCCTGGCAATATTTCAATCAGAGTTGTACAGAACATACTTCATTTTAAACATTTCCTATTCCTTTTTTTTGCCCTCTATAACCTCTCTTGTGTCTAGCATGTTCCCATCACATGTTTATTGTTTATGTTTAATCTTGTAATTTGCGGTGAAATTAGGCAATGTGGACATAAAGCTGTGGTTTTGAGTCCTTGGAAGGTTTTGGCGAACTATCTTTGACAATTTTGTCCAGGTCATTATTCTGTTCAACAGAAAATATGTCAAAATGTATATATCTGCATTTTGTACAGATCTTAGATTTACAACGCGATTTAATTGGCTGTTCCGTGAATAGGTGAATTCAATATATTTGTTTCTGAGTGTCAAACGGAGGAAGGTCCGTCAGGCTATTTGCATGGCGGACCAATATCATGGATGGAAAAATAGGATATCCAGTGTCTAAACCGCAGATGCAAAATCTTGTCAACAGGAAAATTAAGTGGTTCGGACTTTTATGATGCATGGTGTTGTCTCGGAAAGGGAGAGCAAGAGCAACGGATTTCCAATAGGCTGTTGATAGAGCTTGATTAACCAGTGCATTTCAGTTAAGACGGGCCAATTGCAGTTTTTTCTGAGCTGAGATTGGGCGTTAGATCTATCTGAATTGAAGCAGATGGGGGCTTATGGAGAGCTCCAATCCACTTCATTGCAGAATATTTGTGAATTATTTATGCTTTTCTTGTGAAGCAGAAGTGCTCACATCATTGACTTGAAATTTAGTCCCGGTGACTTAATTGTTTATCACTTGTGTCATTTCAGAAGTGGGTTTTTTTAAGTCAGTACAAGAGTAGTTGTATTTCCCTAGCGATTTGCATGGCTAATTCAACATGGAGATATACCAGACATAAGGCCCCGAATTCTCTCTTGAGATTCTTTAAGGATGATGTTGAATGTAGGAGTGTGTTGTGTTTGTGCGTACTACTAATTGTCTCTTAACACAGCTGATTTTCCTGTAGCCATCAGGACTTGGTAATATTAGAGGAGCCCTACAAATGATCTTTTACAGCTGGATCTTCTGTTACATTCTGTATTTTCCGGTCTTTAGTTTCTAGTCAGGACTGGGTTACCTCTCGATAATACCATAATAGGCGCTTCAACTCAAAATCAGTTCAATGTTTATTTTTTTCCATTCTGAATATTGAATTTTTACGACTAGTTTTTAAGAGATTTGAGCTTCGCTTGGTATTGTTTTCAAAAAGTACAGTTTCGAAGCTTTCCATTGGCAGAAAGTATGTTGTACTCGTATGGCAAATTGACGTGTATTTTTCAAATTTTTGAACTTGACAGGAACCAATATAAAAAATCTCAACATGAGTATACTATTTTTAATTAAAGTTTATAGATGTGGCTGTTTCGGTAATCATTTCTGGGATTGTTCTGAGATCGTTTCCGAGATCGTTCCTTAAATTGTTTCTGAGATCACTCCTGAGATCGTTCCTGAGATCGTTTCTGAGATCGTTTCTGAGATCGTTCCTGAGATGGTCACCGAGATCGTTTCTGAGGTGGTTTTTGAGATCGTTTGTGAGAGGGTTTCTGAGCCCGTTTCTTTTTTGCAGAGCACCATTTTGCACAGGCTGTGGAGCTCTACAGCGAAGCCATCGAGGTCACCCCCGGCAATGCCATATTGTGGGCCAATCGGGCGTTTGCCCACACCAAGCTGGAAGAGTATGCCTTGGCAGTCACAGATGCGAGCAAGGCTGTAGAATTGGATCCGTCGTATATAAAGGTGTGTGTTTGTTACGGAAGGCTATATGGAGTTCTTGTGAGTCTGTAATTTTGTCAACGACCACTGCTTCAGTTGCACCGTTTTTTCAAGGGATGCAGAAGTGTCTGCTGTGCAGAAATCGAGGTCTTTTGTTTGCCTTACTTTGTGAAGTTTTGGGTCGTTTTGATAAAAAATGATGTCTTTTCTGATGGTTTGGAGAGAGGAAAACGTTCTGTTAACAATGCAAGTGGAGTCTGTGAGTTATGTCATGTCGGGAAAATTTGTTTGCTGTGTATTGTATCATTGAAAGGGAGGGTACTAGTGCAGGGATACTACAGGCGAGGAACGGCACATTTGGCCATGGGAAAGGTGCAGGAAGCGCTGAAGGATTTTAAACAGGTGCCTGCTTACCTTTCTTTCACCTTCGACATTCCCAACTTTTTGCTCGGCCAGTTTTTGAGACTTTGTCCTTCGGGTGAACTATTCCTTTGAATTGGAAACTCATTTCAAGTTGTGGCACCAAAATATTGCTCTTGCTCTGATAGGTTTCCGGTTTTCAGGCTTAATCGGTGACCTTCTTAGGAACATCCTGCTTGGGCTGCTCTTATATTTGCCACGGCTGGTTTGTTGATATGGTCCACAGTTATCCTTAAAAAAAAAAAACTTTTTAATGTAGCCTAATGTGAAGTGGGCAGTTGTCTGCCGTGCAATTGACATATAAATACTGATTGGGTGTTGCAGGCAGCCAAAGCCGCCCCTCGAGATGCAGATGCGAGGAGAAGGCTGAAGGAGTGTGAAAAGGCGGTAAAGGACCAAAAGTTCAGAGACGCCATTTCACATCCAGATATAGGCGTCACAGCAGGACCAGAACTCACAATTGATTACACAGAAATAGGTTAGTATTTTCATAGCCCAGCCATTTTTGTCAGGAACTTTGGCATCAATGCGCTGTTTGTACTAGCTTGCTGTTGAGAGTTTCAACCAGCTCATTTTTGAATCAGTTCTTTTTAGGGTTTGTTTGCATTGGTCGTTAAAGCCCGATTTGCTTTGAGTGTTGTCATTTGGTTGAGATGGCGCAGAAGTGGAGGCCTCTTACTCTGGCCCCAGGATAGAAGATAAGTTGACGTTGGAGTTTGTGAAAAAAATGATGGCTGAATTCAAGGACCAGAAATCCATCCACAAGCGGTATGTTGCAAAACCTCAAGGCTCTCCTGCTTTTTTCAAGTTGCTTGATTAACGTTTCTGAGAAAGATGCCTCACTCCGGCTGTCAAATATCGCCTTTTAACGAGCTTATTTTGTGATGATGCCATGGGTGGCGGCAGATATGCCTTCCAAATTCTTCTCCAGGTTCGAGATTTGCTGCGGGCCACACCGAGTCTTGTGGAAATCTCGGTTCCCAATAGTTCCCACTTCACAGTTTGTGGCGACATCCACGGGCAGTATTATGATCTACTAAATATTTTTGATATAAACGGGCTACCATCGGATGAAAATCCGTACCTGTTCAATGGCGATTTTGTGGATCGGGGATCCTTCTCTGTCGAATGCATCTTTACTCTTCTCGCCTTTAAGTGTCTTTATCCTACAGGCAAGTGAGCCACCGGAATGTTTGAGCATTCATCCTGCAGACTCTAAGGTGTGATTTTTTTGAAACAACTGAAGAACATAGTCCTTTTCTTTACTTGTATTTCACTTTTGCTGATTTCTTTTTTTTTGGATTCCGTCTAGCAGGGCTCTATTTGGCGCGGGGCAATCACGAAAGCAAAAGTATGAACAAAATATACGGTTTCGATGGTGAAGTCAAGAGCAAATATCCTCTCACAAGCGCTGTACTAGTTAGGTCATGTCAGAACTTTCGTGTCATAAATCTTGCGTGAATCCCACAGTGTTTTTAAAAGTTCCTTTAACTCTCAACACATTTAATGATACTATGGTAGAACTTTTCGCGGACGTTTTCTGCTGCTTACCATTGGCACATGTCTTAAACGGCCGCGTCTTTGTGGTCCATGGGGGCCTCTTTAGTCGTGACGGTGTCACTCTCAGCGAGGTGGCGGCCATTGATCGCTTTAGAGAACCTCCTGATGAAGGTGATCCTTTCAACAGCCTCGATTCCTCGTGCAAAGTCTTCTAAATAAAAGCTGCAAATAAGAAGTGGAAATAAATAAGAGCATGAAATAGAAGCTGGAAATAAAACCGTGTTGAACAAACCATTTGGCTTATAGCTTGGAGTGTTCAACAGTACCGTTAGTCTCCGAAAGATGCACTTGGTTGTTAGTTTTTTTGAGCTTGTAGTTTGGATTTCTGTGGATTGTTAAAAAAAAAGAGTTTGGGAGGGTGTAGGGCTTATGTGTGAACTTCTTTGGAGTGACCCTCAGCCAGCTCTTGGCCGGGCTCCGAGCAAACGGGGTGTGGGAGTTGCCTTTGGACCGGATGTGACGTCACGCTTCTTGAAAGACAACGGATTAGGTGGGCCGTTCAGCCTCCTTGAACCACAGTGGGAGAGGAAGAGAGACTGGGAGAGTGGGAGGCGGGAGTGTTGGAGAATGGGAGTGCGAGAGAGTGGGAGAGTGGGTGGGAGTGGTGGAGAGTGGGAGAGTAAGAGGATGGGATAGTGGGAGAGTCTGGGAGGGTGGTCTGAATGTGGAAAGTGGCGGTGTTGGGCAGATCTGGTGGTGAGATCTCATGAGGTGAAGGATGAAGGATATGATGAGGAACATGATGGACAGTTGATCACTGTCTTTTCGGCACCCAATTACTGCGATCAGGTAGACCTTCCGGAAGTATATGGGAAACTAACCTGTCGTGATGCTGTTGTATTTGATTTGCTGCCTTGCATGGATGCGACCCTTGTGTTGAGGATATCGCAGCGTCATAAAAGCAAGATGGGGTCGGATGGTTGGCGGTACAGATGGGTAACAAGGGCGCTTTTCTTCGATTTGAGGCGCCCGACATGCGGCCAAAATTCACAAAATTCAACGCTGTGGTGAGTTGTTTTGTTAGGACGTTTTTCATGTATAGCGGTTAAGGGCTTTCTACAAGGTTTCTGTCTTAGTTTCTGTCTTTAGTTGCTGCCTTTGGTCTCCTGCAGGTTTATCGTCCGTATT
Source organism: Zygnema cylindricum (assembly GCA_037447655.1). Lineage (NCBI taxonomy): Eukaryota > Viridiplantae > Streptophyta > Zygnematophyceae > Zygnematales > Zygnemataceae > Zygnema > Zygnema cylindricum. The sequence continues at coordinate 125,100 of JBBHKE010002951.1, forward strand.
TCGACTCTGTCTGACTTGTTTGCTCCCTTGGTGGGCTTTTGCAGCCCCATCCGAGTGTTCGGCCCATGGCTTATGCTAAGCTGTTGAGTTTCCTCCAGTGATCACTGTTTTCTCGTGATCGCCATTTTCTGGTGTTCGTTGTTTCTCATGATCATTGTCTTGTCGCGGTCGCTGTTATCTTGAGATTGTTGTTTTCTCGTAATCGTTGTCTTCTTGTGACGCATACATCTGCTGCCGTCATTGCAGACTGCATGCAGTAGAATCGTGCGTGGCAGCAGTAACAGTCTTCTGATTGGATCTAGGAAAGTGCCTGAGCAATGGATAGGTTAGCTGTTTCACAAGGGAGGGTGGCACGCATAATGAAGTGGCAGCAATCCCTTTTCAGCCGTCTTGTAGCGCGAAGAAATTTGTTGCCAAGAGTCTCCCAGTTATATCTTCTACATTGCACGCTGTTTAGGAAAGGGTAAAAGTCGTTCGAGAATGAAAAGAAGTCTTTGTATTAGTTTCCAAAAAAAATAAATCTTTTACCAAGTTATTTTCAGTACTCAACCGGTACTCTCTGTAGACATGTCCATGTTTGTGCATGATGATATATCAACCAGATTGTGTCAAACAACATATGAAATCTAAGTGCTGTAGAAACTCTCACAGGGTTGCTGTATTCCGCCTCTTTTATTTAACACTTGTATTCTCATTTCTCACCTGACTTGAAAGCATTTCTCACCTTAAATTAATGGCATGTAAGCCTATTGTGACAGGCTTGATTTTTACACTGCAGTAATGTTTACTGCTCTGTTGAGTGCTTCTTTGTGTACTTCGTCCGTTTACAGTTCTTTCACCTAGCCTTGGTACAGTCGTTCACAAGAAGTACTGTTCTTTCACAGTAAAACGGATGCAATATGATTTGAAATAATAAGTATCCAATGTTCTAGTGTCTCGATACAGACATGCCAATTATGAAAAAGTGTCAGGGCTCTTCCAGCCTTGCAACTTTTATTGTAACATGTCTTTTTTCATTAAAAAGTGGATGTTGCTAACCCGCCACACTCTATTTATGCCTGGAGTCATTAGTATTAGGCTACTGCAGCTTTTACTCTAAAAAAACACAATCTGCAAGTCAAAGGGGGGCATGATTGGCTTTGGACAGCCACACATTTGCAGGCTGAAAATACAAACGGGTGAGAAAGTTATCTTATGTCCCCAACTTCTTTGAGGCGATTTCAGTATTCAGTTTGACCGTGCTACCACTCTGTAGCAGAATAGAATAGCCTTTGACACCATTTATTAGAAATTCTCGCATATCTCCAAACTTAGAATAGACAAATGTATCACTACATTCGTTCATCCGCAACAGGGACTGCCTAGAATAACTGGAGCATTTCAATAGCTCCTGACAAAAGTCCAGGCCAACAAAACACCATATCTTCTTCTTAGGTGCATGGACTATTTGTTCCATAAAAAGTGGACAACAACTTTGAGGTTAGCTTTTAGAGCTCATATATATAGGCTCTCAGTTTCGATGGTCTCAAAGCTGTAGCGATGCATCAAACAAAAGGGAGCGTGTGCAGCGATTTTACAACTTTCTCCTTCTACCACTTCAGCACTGATCGTAAATACTCTGGATTCCTAAAATTGTTCGCTATTTTGCGATCAACTAGCAAGGTTGCATGAAAAACATTGACGGTGCACACCAAGATCTCAAACTGAGGAGCATTTTCTGGCCACAATTATATACAAATGACATTTTGCACAGAGCTTAATTGTACTGATCAACACTTGAAATGCAACTGCAGTCTGATGCCACAGTTGAGTCAAAAAATATGATAAATGTAGGAAATGTCCTAAAAAAAGTGTGCATGTCAACTCCTCTCCCAGACAACAATCGAGTCAGTGGTTCTTTTGTAGTCCTGTGAACATTCATGCGGTCGATTAAACCCTAAAAAAATCTAAAAGCCAATGCCACCTCCAACACTGGACAATGTCAGTGTTAGACATAATTACAACTCACTGCCTCAAGTTTGTATTACCAAGGCTACAAAATGTCACCTTCTAAAGAAGGCCTAAGAGACCAAAGAGACAAAGAGATAAAAAAGACGAAGAGATAAGAAAGACGAAGAGATAAAAAAGACGAAGAGATAAAAAAGACGAAGAGATAAAAAAGACGAAGAGACCAAAGAGAACTACGGGGTCAAAGAAGCCAAAGAGACTAAAGAAACTAAAGAAACTAAACATGGAGGGATCACGGCCTTGAAGACAAATGTGGAGTCACTCGTCTGTCGTGATTTCACCCATCCCCAAAATACCGCCTGGCATTCCATTCCATAAAGTCTCCTCTCAAAATTGGGCTTGAAAAATCGCCTTATGCAAAAAACATGGAAATCGTGACCAGGAACAACCGGGTTGGGAACAACCTGAAACACACGACCATTCTCCTCTTCGGGGCTTAACTTAGAAGAGATTTTCAGTCATTGACGAGTCTACTCAATGACTCGATGAGCTGACGCAAGTTGTGCCTCGTACTCGGGTCACCAGTAAGCCCACTCAAGTCAGAGCTGATACTCTGCAAAAAAAATCAGTAACAGTCAAACGGATAATCGGGAAGTACACCGTGAATCGTTATTAGAGTCAAAAACATTATTAGCATGGTGTTTATATTATGGGTGTTATGAACTCTAATCAATTCCAAATTACATGGCTGTTTTTGAACAGGTTCAAGAAGAAGCGTTAAGAAAACCACTAGTATTATTAACCATATATTGGGGACAGAGGGCGAAAAATAACCACACTGAATTAGTGTTATTAATGCTAATAGTGATTGATGGACGAATGGATCTGGGACGGAGAGGGGGGAGGGAGGGAGAAAGGAGGGGAGGGGGGAGGGTGGAGGTGGGGAAGAGGGGGGAGGAGGGGAGGGAGGAGGGGGAGGAAGGAGGGGGAGGGAGGAGGGGGGGGGGGGAAAGGGGGGGGGGAGGGGGGGAGGGAGGAAGGAGGGAGGGAGGGAGGAAGGAGAGAGAGAGAGAGTCCATGGCACTTACGTGGAAGTGACCAATGGAATAGATCCCCACTCAACACAGAACTATTCAACGTTCTGCATTCCTCCAAATGAAACACTCTCCCTGTGGTTAAGCACACATCTAAAAAGCGATAAAAAACAAACAACCGTGTCAAACAACAAACCTTTCCAGCCCACCCACCTCAAGTCGTTGGCTGCCTCCGTGGCAACTTTTGTTAGGCTTTCAATATTTCTGAGAAGCTCGCCGTCACGAATGTCTTTCATCAAGGGTTGCAAGTCATGACTCATTTGTGTTACCTGCACTCCACCAGACAAAACTGTTTCTTGTCAAGAAAATTGCCGGGAACTTCTGCATTCACGACCATTTTTCAACAAACAGCACCAACAAAAATTGAAAAGGAATCGGCTTCGAACAGAAGCTCAACAGGGAGATCTTTGAAAAGCTTCCAGAATAGAGTCGTCATAAGAAGAACGAATTTAAAAACAAGCTTACTTGTGGTCGATTCAAGCTAAAAAACAAGCACAGTCACAAGATGTTCCTGTTACAGCTTGCTATTTTGCTACAGCTTTCAACTTGTTATGCAGATTGATCCCAATAATGTTTAAAATGAGGCATTGACTTATCTGCCGTTACAATTACAATGTGGACACATGCTATAGACATAATTTTGTGATGTTCTTCTCACTATTTAGTGTACAGACGAAATAAAAAGTGTGCCAAAATAGTGTGATACACACAAATAACAATGCATCATGCAATACAACGTGCTTTGAGGAGTTTCTGCTGTGCGTTTTTATAAAAAAACAACAGCCATGACATATTCCAAAAAGCTGAGACCACAAGCATTCACTGAACAGGTGCGACCTATAAAGCAGCTTACAGTTATAATAGGAACCGACATTAAGTTCTAATGTGAGAGCAGAAGCACACTAGCACTGGACATGATCACTAGCATGTCACGCTCTTCTCCTCGTCAAGCATAAACATATTTTCAGGTCAACTACAAAGGTGATGCCAAATGCTGCACCCGGAAACTTTGATTTTTATTAAGTTTAAGAACTGGACAGACTGGCAGTCCCTTCAAGTCATTGAAGGCTTTACCGTTCTATAACAGCGTCTCAAGAGTGTTACACAGCTGTAGAAATTAAACGAATTGCTTAACAGCATGCAGCAAAAATTAGGCTTGCCCTGGGAATCAGTAGGAAGGAATTATTGACTTCCTTATATAGCTTTCCAGAGATAAACATTGATCATGGACAAGACATTAAACGTAGTCTTGACAACATTAGCAATCAAAAACATCCTTGCTGACATGAAAGAAAGGCTCTAGATTTTAATGCGCAAAAGGAACACAATGCTGACGAGGAGAAACATTACAACCAAAGGAATTATGGCTCTATCATGTCGACATGTTGGTCTGCCCAGACGCTAACAACTACTTTCTACTTTGCCATTTGCCAATGGTATCATCCTCCAGCACACATTCGGGTACAAATTTAAGGCCATCATCTCTAGAGGCTTGTTTACAAGGTTGATACCATGGATTTGGAAAAGCAAAAAATAGGTCAGCTCAGAGTTACTAAAATGAAAAGTGACAACTCTATAGTTTTTCCGTCTTTCGCGCCTATTTCAGACTAGCTGGCAACCTTGGTAAATGCCAAAAAAACGGTGGACATCAAAATTGTCGTTCTCTTGGCAAAAACTTGACTAAAAACAATGGAATGTCCCAAAACCACAAATGAAACACCATATTCTCAGCAATACAGACCTTTTGAACATCGACATTTCAGTGGCATTAGGTCCAGCGATACCCAGCATTGAAAACGATAAAGAATGCACTCCCTTGGCTCATGTCTATGGTGACTAAAGCAAAACAATGTGAGGAAAAGTATAGGTACAAGAACGTTCGACATATTTATAGGAACTGCTGGAAACTGCTGTGTGTTCACCAACAGACAAAAGAGTATATACACCCAAAATTCCTGAGCTATCTTGAGAACTTGTTAGGGTCTGCGGTAGGGGGGTGACAACCTGTTGTGAGACATTTGGTACAAACCAATTGGAATTTCAAAGAAACTTTCACATGCTCTGCATGCATTGCTCAAAAAATACATTGTTCCTCAGAATGCGTCAAAGTCAGTCCAAACAAAAATAATAACCCGAAGGAGAAAGAACTGCCAGCTGTCATACCTTGTCTAGAAGAGGCCGAGCATCCTCCACAACATTGCTCACACGATTGATGGCTTCAAACATATTGTCCATTCCCCCGGTGTCCATCTGACGAGCGAGCTTAGTACAAATCCCGACGAGCTCGTCTAAACTAACTCCTTGTTTCCCTACAATTCGCTCGCGATCGCAAACAATCAAACCTTCGTCTTTACAATTTGGACTCAATGGACCAACTGTCGGTTTAGGCAGTGGAAGCTGTGGTGTAATATCAATAAGTGTCTCACTAATAAGCCCTGATTGATTAACTTCCACTAATGAATTCCTGGGAATCACAACTGTTGCATCGCTTAACTCCACATCTACATCAATTTTTTGCAGAGACGGTTGCACTCCGACCACAGTGCCAACACTCACTCCTCTTATCCGTACAGGAGTCCCAACAGTAATGCCACATGCTTGAGAAAACTCTACTGTGGCTCTGTAGGGGTCCGTACGAGCTTTCAACTGAAAACCTCGGATCCAGCCCAGCAGAACTGCAAGCATACAGACGCCTGTGACGAGAAAGAGACCAACACCGCCTTCCCATACACTTCGTTTCCCAAAACCAAAGTTCCCAAGGGGATGAACCAGCTGTTTCCAAACGGAAGCCAGAGCTGATAGAAGTTTCTGAAAAGGATTTTGTTGAGGTTTCTTTTCACGAGCCATGGCGGCCGCGTCGCTACTGCTCGCTCTAATTGTCCATGGCTGAACGGTTCCTGAAAGACGGAGAGGAGGCCAAGACACGCCTTTGACAGTACGGGATACAGCCAGAAGGTGTGGTTGCGAAGATATTGCAGAACGCTGCCATGTGGCACCCAGTTGACGGCTGCTGCTTACTAAATGGCAGGAATCACCGGAACAGAGGCGGCGGCAGAGGTCCATGGCACCCCCTTCCCCCGCCTCGTTTGTCTTGGACCTCAGGCGGGCAACTCGTGTCAACTCAAAAAAAAACAGATACGGGGGAGACAGTAGCAGCTCTAACGTTCAAATTACAATGGCAGTCTGGTACTGTACTGAACCAAAATGTAAGAAACCTAGTCTGTACTGTACTGTAGGTACAGCTCCCAAATTTTAGTGATGCGAAGCGTATCGGAAGAGCTTCGATATTTTTCCGCAAAGTCAAAGCTTTGAAGCTCTTTTTTATGATGCACAAAACGTAGCGCGTGACGCTACGATACTTACTATTATGCATACCGGATATGGGGTACGGAAACAGGATGCCATGTCTTGAGGCTATGAGTGCAAGCCTAGCGCAGAGTGACCTTCAGAAAGTCATGGGTGGAAAGATATTTTTACCTTTTTTTATCACAAACTATTAGATTTCATTCCTGAAGAGAAACTGTACTGATGTAGACCCCAAATTTTATTGCTACTTTACCTCTTGCCAACTTTCAGATATGTTCTCATGAATGGACTTTTTATAAACTTTGATTCTTCATTTGATTGAGCAGTCTTTCTTGCAATGGCGTCCGTGACGGATGTCACAACTGGTTCAGGATCTTCAGTGGAAGACGATCTGAGGGCGGAGAATGCCCGATTGGTCGCTGAAATGGCTTCCATGAAGAAGAAGATCATGGTGGCTTTTAAGAAGCAGCAGGCAGAACTTCAGAACAAACTGCAAGCTGCTGAAAAGCTTCGTGAGGAAGCAGAACAAAGAGCCGCTGCTGCTGAAGTAGCTGCTGCCACAGTTGCCGTAACCAACGGTGATGTATCTAGCGGGCAGTTCACTGTGTCAGATCTAACTAAAAAATTGGAGAAGCTGGAAGCAGACCTCGCCGCTGCTCGTCGTTCGGAACAATGTTTGGTAGAGGATCACACATCTCGTCATGAAGAAACTTTAAAGAGGGCTCTTCGAGCTGAAGAGTCTCTCCTTCAAGGTCGCTGAATCTTAAACTCTCTCAACTGTACTTGTGTGTTTGTATTCTTTCTCTCTTATCTGCTTTTGCCGCTGAATTCGGAGTTTAGTGAAATTTCAAATCTGTGATTAATTAGCAGCACCTGATTTAGCGAAGAGTTTCCTCCGGGTGAGGGGAGGGGAGAGAGCAGTCGAAAAGGAGCTCGATAGGCTGCAGAGAGAAAAGCAATCTGAAGGAGATGCACGGCAGGTATGAGTCGTGGATTCAAATTTATCAGGTGGTGGAATCCCCAGTGAAACCTTTATTAGTTGGCTTTTTAGATCCAACGTGGCAAGTAACAATGCAGCTTCTTGCAATGTTTGTCTTTGTGGCTGCATGCCATTTATCCTCTAAATTTTGGTGTTCAGTAATTTTAACTGCATATCTCCAGTTTGTGTGGAGTCTGGTGTTTCTTCTCATCATATTGGATTAATTTTCCTTGTATCGCAGCGGATGCTGTATACATTTGAGTGCTTTAATGGAAATACACGATGTTTCATGATTGCAGACTATTCAGGGGCTGGAGAAGCAATTAATGTCAGCTGCTACACAAGTGGCCGACGCCTTTGCGCGTGCTGCTGAAACAGAAGAAGAGAATAATCGCTTGCAGCGCAAGATTATTGCCTCCAATGAAAAAGCTGAGCTTACTGAAAAGAACTTCAAGGCTGCTAATGAAAAGTGTGTCATTTTTACCTCGGTCGACTGTCTATTTTGTTGGGATTCCTGCCCCCTAGCAGCACTAATGCTTGATCATGCATATTGCTTCATGTTATCCTTTCAACTACACATGGACCTGAACGCAATGATTGTCTTTGCAGATTGGGAGCACTGCAGTGTTCCCAGGCAGAGCTTGCAAAAGTGCAGGAGGAAGCAGCATCAAAGATTAAGGTCTGTCAAGAACCTTTCACCTGCCGCAACTTCTGGCAAGTCTGTTTGTGCTGGGTTGCAATGTGACTAGGGGGCGCACTTCTTTGTGTGGGTAAAGTACTTTAACGATTTTTCAGAGATTAGCCAGGAAAATCTGCTGTTGTTTGTCTAGTTTGAGGTCGGCACAGTGAACGGGATTTCTGTTCTTCAGTTAGATTTTGAGTCATAATTTTTCTATGGTTGCAGGCAGCTGAGGACAATGCAAGGCGATTGGCGGAGGATCTGGAAAAAAGTCGGGCTCAAATTGCCAGACTCCATGCTGAGAAGGATGAAGCTGGAGAAGCCAGTGCTGAGAGGTTGCAGAGAGAGCTGGAAGCCGTGCAGCAGCGCGCTGTTGATGAGGTGATTACGCTGCAAAGACAGCTGGAGGAACACATATCTCTTGGCCGTAGTGTTGAGGCTGAGAATGCAGCTTTGCGTGAAAGACTCTCTAAAGCTGAACAGCAGGCTGAGGTGACAATGGCTCGCTTAACAGAGATGGAACAATCTGAGGCCAAAATGCAAGAACTCAAGTTACCAGTGGATGGTGCACAAGAGGTACATGCTGAAGAGATGAGGCAACTGCAGGCTGAGGTAATGCAACTCCGAGATGATCTAGCAACAGCGCAGAAGGCAGTGGCAAAGAGTGAAGATCAAATGGGGCAAGAGAAAACTAGCATAGCTGGAATCAACAATGAGCTGCAGGAGGAGCTTACAGTCTTGAGGCAGAAAGCAGAGAAGGTTGAAGAATTGCGAAATTCCTTGGAGACTGCATTACCAAAAGCTTCCCTTGTAGACAGCCTCCAGCTAGAAGTGCAGCGACTTCAACGGGAAATAGACAGCAAAGGAGAAATTTCACATGGGGCTCAAGAAGCAGGCATGCGCGAGAAAGAGGAGGCAAGTCCTTTAGAAACTGAGTTGCGACAAGCTGAGCAGAGGATAGCTGTGCAGGCTGCTGAGCTCGCCCGTTTAGAAGGGGAGATGCAAACCTGTCGAGCATGCCAGACTGCGGCGGAAGAATCTGCATCACGAGTGGCAGCAGCTGCAGCTGCTACAGAGCAGAAGTTGCAGGACCTAGAGACACAGTTAAGAGAAGGTAAGCTCACAATTGAACCATTGTTGTGAACATTCCAGAATGTGTGAAATAGATTGAAAGTTTGGATTCTTCCTATTAAAGCCTGTGGAGCGGAAGCTCTAAGCTTCGAATTGGTTATTATTTGTAACAATATATCTGGTTGGAAAGATTTTGTTTGGTGGGATATTCTTCCAGAGACACTAAGCTAGCAGACTTCGATGCTGACCAGCAGGTTACATAAATTCGAAATAATATTGTTGACGTCTTCCCTCCAATACAAACAATTTTCGAAGGCTGAAGCTAAAGTACGGGCCAGCATGCCAACTGAATTCGGCTGCTGGGCTTAGAGACAGAGCTGTCCACATTCAACAAGAAGCAGTGCTTCTTTAAACTGGTCATATATGACAAGCTTTTCAGCATCTCAGCTTCAGCAATCTGAGCGTTTAGTTTGGTTTAGGCTAAGCACAGATGAGTCAGATGCAATGTGCATTGTTGTTGCAAGGAAATGCGTCGATATGGTGGAGTTGAAGAAAGTGCTCCCTGCTTTAACTTCAAAACATGATGATGCTTTCGTCATTGTTCTTTCACCTTCTCCAGTAGTGATGGATTATTTCTCTACTTTCAGCTTATGATTCAAACAAGATGATGCAAGAGGATGGAGAATTCTGTTAATTGATGATACTTGTACTTAACCTTATAACTTTGTTTTGCTGGCGGTCCTGTGCATGATTGATGCATGTGAACTGTTCTGTTCAGAAGCACATAGTTAATTTTACAATTTTTCATTTGTCCACAAGCGTAAGACCCAGCCAAATATAATTATTACATAATAATAATTGTATATATATATATATATATATATATATGTGTATGCATATATATATATGTATATGTCTATATATATATTATATATATATATATGTATATATATATATATTATATATATATATATATATATATGTATATATACACACATATACATATATATATATAGCATATATATAATACATATATATTATATATATAATATATTACAATATATATAATTATATGATTATTAGATAGGGGAGGATGGGAGATACATACTCAGTGAAGTTGATCAGACGCTTGTAGCATCATTTTTTTGCCTAAATGTGTTTGGGTATGACAGCCTAATGGATAAGTTCAAGGTCGTCTTTGAATGACCAGTTCAGCAGAACCAAATCTTAAATGAGAAAAATTGTTGTGATCATTTAAAATCATTTTCTGCGTGGTGGTGCAATAGTCCTGATCAAGCCTTCTGGCCAAAATGACCTGCTTTAAATGAATGTTGGTTTGATTCGTCCTCTGGTACAGTTGCATTTATTCTTGTCATGGTAGTTGATACCTTGATTTGTTGGGCCAACAACAGTTCGTTCAAAGGGAGAGGAAGAGCTCAAATCCCGGGATGAAAAGGTTGGACGTCTTCAGAAGCATGCTAAAAAGCGAATTCAAGAACTCACAAAGGTACGATTATGCAACTCTTCAGGGAAGCTACAGATGTCGGGTTGTCTGCATGCTGGATTTTTCACTACGACAGTCAATTCAGTAAACATAAGCACTAAAACTTGGAACAAACAGCCTTGCTTCTTTTTCATTTCAATTTAAAAATTAGCTCTTTGTTCCCCAAGAAATTTCGAGAGCCCGTTAGTAAATTGTGATGTCAGGTCACATTTTATTTTTTTGCCACTTTTGCTTTTAAATGCATATCTGCTCGATTAGCGAGAGTCAGCTACAAGGTTGTTTATTGGATCTGACAGGTTTGATGAATCTCAGGTTTGTGTCATTGCATTGTGAGTTTAAAATACTCTGATCCATTTCATGTTTGCTTTCCAATGTTTATGCGTACAATGTTGGAGTTGTATGCACATTCTGTTAGTGATTTACAGGGCATAGTGAGGTTTAGTGGCTACATTGTGTCATTTTTGAAAAGAGTCTTGTACGTTGTACAATGCAGTTCAGTAGTTGTATTAGGGCATGTTTGTTAGGAATGCAGTGTTTGTAGTTTAATGTAGTTTTCCTTGAAAGAATTAGTATTTGATAACCTTTGCTTTAGAAAGTAATGCACCTTTACACAGAAATTAGTGTACTTTTGCACAGAAATGAATGTTGGTTAGCCAGTGCAGTGACTAGAAGATGTGACTGGTGAGGGGTAAAGTGCCATATGGACAGCGTTTCATGTTTCCAACAAATGTGCTGGTTAGTGTTGAGGACCATTTTGCGATACAGTAAGAGTTACTCTTGAAACTATTGATGTTTCATGTATTTATCTGATAAATTGTTGGGGTCACAATAGTGAGTAATTGACGGTATCGCAAATATCGTCAATAAGTATGGGAGCATGGTCTAAAAGATACCTTAGAATTGAAGATTTTCAGAAAATTGACGTTAGCACGTGTAGGTAGCACAGACAAATTGCCTTCTTGTATGTTGCATGTGTCTGGCGAGAAGCACATAGGTCCGTGAAAATTGTACATCTTGTACGTGCAACGGCAAATATATGAGTACGGACCCCGTACAACATATGTACTGAACTGTTGGTTCTTTACATATGTTGACAATAATCGCGATATCAATATTTATCAGCAGAAGCAGCTGGATTTTTGCAACTTGATAATCTGATGTACTGACAGCTCCATTGACAGGGCGTTAATTTGTTTGGTAAGCAGCACAAATATTAATAAACATATCATGATAAGGATGAGTGAAACTTGGGCCTATTGGTGTTCTCAAACCATAAGATTAAATTGCATTTCTGTTTTAGCACTGAGCACTGCAGTTAAGTGTACTTCAAGGCTTAAGTCCCCTAGGTACTTCCCAATTGAAATTAATCGTTCAATTTGGCTGAATCCTGATGGCATTTTCTGGGTGTATGTGATGCGTCTATCAATTAAGATCCACTTTTGTGCGTCACGGCTTTCTATTTTTCCATGTGTATGTAATTTTCTTTACTTCTTTAAGAAAGGGATTGTTGGATTCAGGAAAAAGAAGATGCCGAAGCCCAAGTTGTGGCGGCTGGTGAAAGGACAGCACAAGCTTTATCACAGCAGGCGGCGTTAGAGGAGGAGCTTGGTCGCATACGACAGCACTCTAATGAAGCCATTTCAGCGGCAGAGAGTGAGAAGGAGAAGCTTCGAGCATCAAATGCAAGGTAGAACAATGTGTTTTCTTTTTGCATTGATTTGGTGACTTTAATGGGACAATCAGTATAATGCAGCGGTACTTATGTATATTATTGGGAGGCTGGTCTGGCAGCCTTTTAGAGGAAATAGAGGATTTGCGGCGGATTTTGGAGGTTAAAGAGATCACTCTAAACGAGTCAAGGCGCCTGGCTGCTGCCAAAGAACAGGCAAGGCATTCTGACGTGGGTCACACATGCAATGAGGGGTCACTTGCCTATAATTTGAAAAGAGGCATCGCCAAGGGTTGCAGGGCATGAATGTTCACTTTCTATAGGCATCTCCACTGATTTATAATAGGTCCTATCTTTTATGGGACATGTTGTTGTGAAAGACCTCGGATGTACAATAACCTGTGTTGCAATGTAGTGTGTGCTGGGAGTTCTTTTAACGGAACCTACCCTTGACGGCTGATGGTCACCGGTGGCACAGTAAATACTTTTGATAAATTTCAATGTTGTATTGATTTCCAAATCTTCTAGAACAGATGGCCAAATATAGTCGTGCTAAGGCAAAATCCTTTGCACCTTTTTTCCGTGTCAATTTTATTTGTTTTACTGTGTTTGTTGAAACCTGCACAGATGTGAGTAGATATTAAATATCCATACAAAAAAACAGGCATTTTGGTGTATTGCAAATAATAAAATCATCTCCAATTTTGACACTTAACTTCTTGCTTTTTTGCTTCTGGCTGGGATGACAATCTTTTTCGAATTGGCAGTACAATGCTGAAGTACGTCTGTGCAGTATTTTATGCTGGGCCTTGACAGTTCTGGCACATTGCTTTTTGCTCACTCTAGGTCTAGTAAAATTGTAGATTTTTTCTGGACAAACTGTGGCTCGGGGCTGGTTTTGAACCATGTTCTTAATTTGACATAATGATCTGAATTGATCCAGAAGGTTGTGGTTGTTTGCAGAGCCTCCTGGAAATAAGCTCTGCTGCCCAGGAGGAGAAGGAGCAACAAGCTGTGGCTGTGCAGGAGCTCACAGAGCGTATTCAGAAGGTGAAACTTTGTTTTTGATTCAGCCCTTCTGTTGTTAACAATGCCAACTCATAGTTTGACCCCACGGACATAAGCTTTTTTGCTTTTTTGTTTTTTGCTTTTTTTGCTTTTTTGCTTTTTTGTTTTTTTGCTTTTTTGTTTTTTTGCTTTTTTGTTTTTTTGCTTTTTTGCTTATGAGGGTCTATGCGGAACTTTGTTGTCTGACAGATAACAGAGGATTATGAAACCAGACTGAAAGAGGCTCAAACTGACTTGGTGCAGTCCAATCACAATTTGAATGAGCTTAAGGTTTGGAAATCTTTAATCCTTATCCAATGTCTATAAACATTCTGCTACACCGCCCGTCGCTGTTAGAGTAAAAGAATTTTTAGTGTAAATGTGAACTTTGAATGTATAGTACTAGTTTTCAATGCAGGGAGACGTGGCGGCTTGTTTTCTTCTCTCTTAAAAAATGCCTAAAGATTTTCGGCCAAATAAAATCGCCACAGAATGTGTGTTATTTGCACGAGTCTTAAAAGGAGTCTGGAGGACTGGTCCGTGCAGGCACATCTGGGTGCGAAAGAGCAACAACTGGCAGAGCTGGAGACGGCTACAAGTGGAGAAATTGCTCGACTGACGGCAAACCTTGAAGAAGCCAGAGGAGAGACTCTGAGGCTGGAGGAGCAGCAGGTACCGACTGGTCTATGTCATACCTTTATCTTTATGTTTCTTTTGGGACTGGAACCGGATGAGGCTTCAAAGCTGTTGCTATTCTGAAACGAGAATCAGCTTTATGGACTTCTGCCCTTCTGGTTCTTTTTTTCTTGCTTCTCAAGTTTTTCAGGTATTGATTGGTATGTACTGTCAGAGGTTGAAGACAAGTCTGGTGCATCAAGGGTGCCAGTCCGATACCGGACTTCCCCTTTGCTTCTAGAGGTTATAGATTATTTCAGTGAAGCTAGTGTGTCAGATATTGGTCCTAATATCAACGTTCGATTGCAGCGTGCAGAGATTGAAGGATGGGAAGTCAACATGCACAAGCTGAAGAAAAAGCTGGAAGCCACAGAAAGGGCTCGAAAGATGGGGGAGTCAGCAGCAGCAGAAGCTAAAAGTGAGTGCTGACTATTAGTGTAGCAGGTAAGAGGCGCTGTATGCGGTAGGTGGTTGGGGCTGGCCCGTTTGGACTTCTAGGTATTGGTGATATGTGGGTGCATATCTATTTTTTTTGAAGTAGCCGTTGGTTGGTATCTAAAATGTATGCTGGCTACAACGGGACATGGGCACACTGCTTTTAGGGGAATCAAACAGGTTGGTGATTGTTCCAAGTAGCCTTGTCTGAACGGTTGGTTTAGAAATCTCTGACCTCCAAATATCTTAGTCAATCATACGGTAGGCTTATGTTGCATGCAAGCATCATCATTTTCATCTGTCACAATACAACTTGCCCGTCGGCGCTAAGACAACATTTTGGAAACCATGGGTGGGACAGGTAAGCTAGAGTCAGACCTCGAAGGTCTGCGCCAGGCGTTTAGTTCCACTCACAACCGGCTTGCTGCAACTCGTGAAGAGGTGCAGTCCCTTGAGCTCCTTTTTTTGGAGCGTTAATAAAAATGCTCAGGGGAAATTTATTGCTCAAAAGTGAAACTTTTGCTTCCCTTCTCAGATGTTATAGCCGACATTGACGTTCTTTGTTGAAGCAAGCTTTGTTGGTGTCACTTAGCTTTCTCTTCTTGCTTCACTTTGTGCAGGCGGACCGTCTTACTTTAGATTTGGCAGCATACAAAGTCCGCGCAGCTGCTCTGTTACAGAAAAAAAATGCTGAGTTGGAGGCTGCGAAAGATGTGGAGTATGCTGCAGCACAAGCTGCAGCGATAGAGGTGAGTCAATCTGTTGTTGTGCCATGCTTGGTTTTGGGTAATTCAACTGTATTGGCATAGACACATGCCGTCGTATGAGAGAGTCCTTGACTCAGTCTTGATGTGAGATTAACAAGAACCTGTTTTTTTCAGGCTGCAAAACTGGAGGCGAAAAATGCAATGCTGGAACGTGATAACGCAGTGCGTGAACTTGATATTGCATTGGTAAAGCATGAAAGAGAGCTAGCAGCAAGGTGAGAGCGAAAACATTCTGCATCCCCCTCCTCCCCCTCCTTGTCCCTGCTAGTTTTGGAGTTGCTTTCTTCACGTTTCAGACGAAGGTTGAAAATAGAAAGAATCTTGGTAGCTCCTCTGAGGTAGATATGTAAAGAGGGTATATCGGAGTTATTTTCTTGGGCTTTTCAGAGCTGGAATGCTCATGGAAGCACAACAACGTGTAAGAGAGTTGGCCACACGACAGGAGGCTGTGCGGGGACAAATGGATGCACACCAGGTCGAGTGGCAGGCCAAGCTTAGTGAGGTCGAATCAGCTTGGAAAGGTGAGCTTGTTTCTGCAATTCTGCGCCTCTCTTTGTCTATGACATGGAAACAGATGTTGCCATATCCATGTGCTGAACTTTAAACCTGAGCTGAGCTTACTGTCCTGATGGCCATGCAGTCAAATACACGGCTTTAGAAGAGAGAGTGGACAAGAGTGTGGAAGCACACCTGAATAATCAGCTGGCTGCTCTTCAATCTGAAAACCAAAAGAAACAGGTGAGCTAGTGACCTGGAGATGTCTGATATCCATACATCGGCTACATGGTGTAATTAAGTTTTTTTGTGGGACACTTTTCATTGCCTGGTGGAGAGGTTTAAAAGCATGTTTCTTGGTCTAAAAAAAAGAACCTGTATTGATGAAACTGTTTTAAGTATCTGTCTCATTGCCACGATGAGGCATTGTTAAATGTGTTTTATGCAGCTGAAGGGTGCAACATGCTGTCCTGTCATGAAAGCGACTGAAAGTAGAGGAATTGCTGTGTTAATGATTTGCTACAGTTTTCCACAGGTCATGGAAACATCTAGTTAAAAAAATCCAGCTCGTTTCTGGAAAGTTAATAATAATTTATCAGATGGAACAGAAAAAAACCAGCTGGTTTGTGGAAAGTTAATAACGAGTTGTCAAATGGATACCAGAATGTGATATCAAAAGGTGATATCAGAAGGTGAAAAAACACGAGAGGTAGAATGGTAAAAAGGGTGGAAATAGTGTTCGAGGAATGATACTCGTTTTAAGTATATAGAGCAGCTGTTGTATGTTTCCACTTGTATTCTTGTTGCAAAAGCAGCTGTGACAACTGCAGTAGTGGTTTGTTTTGCAGGCAGAATATGATAGTTGGAAGGAGATGGCCAATCAGATGTTAGAAGAGAAAGAGGCTGAGATTCGACGCCTCCTTAACGAAACTGCTAACCTGCAGTCATCTTTAAGCTCTTTGCGGCAGCATGTAGCTGTAAGTTTGATCTTACCACTCTCGAGTTCAATGCCACTTTGTTCTCCATGAAATTTCTCTGTTTTTGTAACAGGCTTTCTTACAATTTTCCTGTGTTTACTATTTTGCAGTCCTTTCCACGCGACTCAGCTGCTGCAATTGCTGGTGGGTTCTTAACCTTGCTTTTCTTTTTGAAAACCGTAAGCCATAGAGCAGGCAAATGAGAAGTAGCTTCACGTTATTCTGTCTGCGATTTATTTTTATTTTTATTTTTTGCTCTTATTTATCACCAACAAGATTGTTTTTCATATCATCTAATTGTAAAAGTTATCTGTTGTAAGCTGGGGCTTTTATCACTCCAGCAAGAGAACCAAGGGAACCCGCTTTGGATTTAAAAGCAATTGCAACCCGTTAAGAAGCAAAAGAGTAGAAATCTGAAAACAGAAATGGGTGGTTGTTGTATTCAGGAGGCTTTTTGATGCCAGAGATGCCTTTTGAAAAGCCTGAGTCAGCTGCAGCAGCAACGGCAGCTGAGCAACAAATTCTTGTACTTTTTCTGTACTTCGACTTCGCTTTGCTTGTGTCCTTTCGTCTCAACTGTGTCATTGTTATTTCTGATTTTTCAGTTTGCTCTTAGAGACTTCACAATTGTGGTGTTGTGCAACAGCAGTAGAGCAATAAATTCTTGTATTTTTTCTGTACTTCGCCTTTTGTTTTTTGTTATCTGTGTCTCTGTGGTTTCTGATTTTTATATGCACTGTTAGAGAGTTGACAGTCTTGAGGTGTTGTTGTTTGGTGTCCTGTCAGCTGCTGGCCAGGCAGCAGGCACAAAGGGAAGAGGAGGTTGCCCAATGCCGACGTCATATCCAGGCCCTCCAGGTATGGTGGCTAAAGTTTAATAAGAAAATAGTCTACTAATATGCTTTTTTGCGATGTTGTTCCAAACTGTATGCCTTCCAGGGTGACGTAGATCCCGAGAATGAATAGGCAAATTTAGCAAATAAAAACCAGACTTTTCTGACTTGGTTCAGCAGTTGAACGGGTCTAGGGCCCTAGTGACAGGCTCCTCTTGTTTGGAACACTGTTGGAATCAAGGCTCTACTGGCTGTGTTCAAAACACTTTGAAAAACCTTGAATAAACGACATTCCCTCGTTTTGCTAAAACAAAAGTGAGGTTCTGGATGGACAGGATGAGCTGGCAGACATGGAAAGAGAGAATCGGCTTCATGCTCAGCAGGTGCATTGCTCTTTTTTTCTAATTGTGAAGTTAGAATTAATATCTAATATTATGCTTCCGGTTAAATGGCTGGAAAGTTGTTAACGAGCATTTGGTGCTCTCTAAAACCAACTCAACGCCTAAGTTGGGTGCAAATGATCTTGATGAACTTGAAGATGTGGTTGTTTGCCTGGAAATTTTGCTGTATTCTAATGTTTGGATGTTTCACAAGGTTCTCTTAAGCTTGCATGGTTACGTACATTCTTATCTTTAAGGAGTTAAGGAGTGTATTTAAAGTGTGTTTTCTTTACGGCAATGTGGGAATGCAGGAGGCATTGCTGAAAGACGAGCTTCGTAACATGGAGAGATCTCAAAACCGTCAAGGAGTGGACATGACCTATCTTAAGAACGTGATACTTAAATTGCTGCAGACAGGTGTGCACCGCAGCACTCCATTTTTTTCCTCTCAGTGCAGTGCCCATCACTGTAAGAATAAAGAAGTAATTAGCGTAAATGCAGTTAGAATGCCTAATGTGAATCTAGTGTAGGGAGTCCTGGCGAATTAGTTCACTCTCTTGTTTTAAGTGTTATTAATTTATGATTTTCGACCAAAAAAAGTTGCGATCGAATAACTGTTATTAACACTAATAGCGATGGGCAGTGCACTGTTGGATACCAGTTTTCCAGGGACCTGTTTTGACTTTTATGCATTTGTGGGATTTGCAGGCGAAGTTATGGCTCTACTTCCAGTCATAGCAATGTTGTTACAGTTTAGCCCTGAAGAGGTTTGTACTTTCTTACCAGTAGATATGTGATTGCATCAAGGTGTTGTGACCTCCCTTGTCTTTGTTTGTACCTACGCACTTTTTTTCTTCTTGTTTTATTGTGTTTATCCCTTCGAACTATGTGAGGCAATTGGCACCAATTCATATGAGTTATGTTTTTCCTGTGTTGTTCTTTTAGGGCATAAACTGCCAAAATGAGGATCGTGTTGTTGTTTCCAGCCTCCAAACCAATATGAATGGCATATGCACTTTTTCTCATCACAAAGCTTCACTTGGAGATGGATAAAACTCGTTTTTTCTCACTTTCTTTGCTTAATCTTTTTTGTCTTCCTTTATTTTCTCTTGATCCTTCAGTTTTTCTTACTTTCTTACTTAATTTCTTTCTTACTTGCTTTCTTTCTTTCTTTCTTACTTTTTTTCTTTCTTTCTTCCTTTCTTTCTTTCTTTCCTTTTTCTGTTGGATGCCACAGTTGAAGAAGTGCAACGAGGTGTACCAAAATGCCCCTCCATAGGTGCAACCTGATGCAGCTTTAGAAGCTAAATATGTGGCTTTGGCTCCTCTATTCCCCATTTATTTTACTTACGTTTTTAAATTTGCAGTTAGGAAAGCTGATTTTTTTTTTACTTTGGATCCTGTTTGTAGTTCTTACCTCATCATACAATGGTGTGCACTTTATCAGTGTGGGCAAAATCGTGGTCGGAGTTTATGGGATGAGAACTGTGCACTGGAGTCAGTTTTGTACAAGATGTCAGTAGCTCCTTCAAAATAGGGGAGGAAGGATAGTAACCTCCAGGGTAGCAGATATTTATGGTACAAAGATGTATGACCAGGTTGCTAAAACACTATTTCTATTCGTTGACAAAAGGACACTTTTTTCCGTAGTGCATTGGTGACATCCGTCCATTTGCTTGTTTATTCTGCCAGTTGTAGGTTTGTTCCGAGTTCTTGTCTCTATTTAGAGTTGCAAGCTTTTATGCTTAATTTGGTAGCATGGGTTTAAAATGTTATTCACTGTCATTTGGAAATAACCGCCAACTAACCTGTATTAAATGTGAATATATCCCTATACTGAACACTCCAGTGGGATCGTTAGAAGGTATAACAATTTCCCCTAGAAAATGGGACAAATCGCCCCATTTGGCTTGGTGACAACCACGAGACGAGATGTTGCGAGGAGATCAGAAATCTTGATAGGAATATTTTCACTACCATTAAAAGAACCAAAGTTAAAGCACATCAAAAACCCCTAGCGACAGTTTCAATCAGCAAGACAACGGGGAAAAAGCTTGTAAACCGTGGCTACTTGCCAAGAGATTGGGCAAGTTGCAACTGCCATAATGAAAGTGCGTGGATTAAGAGTGGGAGTCTCTGGAGACTCGAAGGAGCAGATAATGCGGCCAAAGAGGTTAGGGCTGGTGGATGAAGCGCTTGAAGGACATCGATTGTGACAAAAGACGAAGGAGCGCAAAAGACAAAGGAGCAGAAAAGACGAAGGAGCACCAAAGTCGGAGGATCACAAAAGACGAAGGATCAGTGGTGGGATGGAGTGTCCAGACTGCCGGACAAAGCTCACATGGTCCCTCACAGCCCCTCTAGCGCCACTACGAAAGAGAGACAAGGACCCACAGAAAAGACAAGAGAAGATGCCAGGGAGCTCCAGCCATCGGACAAAATGGAAATATGGGATGAAGGAGCGAAATGGGTCTTGTACCAAAATTTTGCACATGGAGAGGGATGACTGCGTGTAAACTAGGACAAGGGGATACTAGATCCCAAGCTCCCGAGATATCAAGGTTGTGAGCTCAGCTGGTTGTGGACCCTGATACTTGAAGGCAGGAGAACGAGGATACTTGGCAAAAGTGTCTCGAGGGTGATGTAACTGCGACGATACTTGATGTGACAGGTGTGACCTATCCAGTCCTAGCCTAAAAAAAAAAACAATGTTGCTCAGAAAATGTTGATTAAGAATCTTTAAAGCAAAATAGAGAAGAATAGTGAGCTGTAGATTGAACATGCAATAGTATACCATCAAGAGTGCATGGAAACGAAAGAAAGGAGAAGACTACCAAACAGACGAGCGCACATTGAAGAGGAGAACAGTCACTCTAATTAGCGGGGAAGGTGGCAGAGAGCATTTCAACAGTGGAATTGTACACCATTCATTTAGCCTTATAAAGCTTTGCTCTCGCTGGCATGGAAAAGTGTGGAACACATTGTGTGAGGAACAAGTAATGAAGATTTTGAGGCTAGGGTGTCCTTACTGTTGTAAATAAGACGAAAGAGACAAGAAGTGGCAATGTTACTTTAAGGTCCAGATTACATCGACTGATTCCAGGCACTTAAACAGGTTGTCTTGACAATGTTATTGGTTAGTGTCAAAGACAGTCTTTTCGAGTCAAGAACCCCAACCATGAGACCATGCTGAGTTACTATCTCCAATAGCAGCTCGTCGTGTTATTCACTTGTTGACACTGAATGTAAAAATAGATCCAGGATAAGATTAGTTAACTATTTACTAATCCATTTGCTAATTATTACTTCTCTACCTCGACAAGAGTGCACCATAAAGTTCATACACATGATTGCAAACAAGACATGCACTAAGGGGTCTCTTTACAAAACTGGTGAAGGGGATATAAAACATGACAAAAAACAAAAATCACAAACAGTAGCAAGAAAGCAACACAGAACGACGAATGAAAAAATAACATCTCATCACGTTGAAGATGGCCAACATCTTATTACAACCTTGCCGTTCGTAGCAAACTGCTCTATCAAACCAGAGAAGAGTGACGGAAACATCTTCATTATCATTAGTCTTATACACAAGAACTGATCATTGGTCTTATACACAAACTCGTATAATATGAGATCAGTAATGCCCAACTAGAGCCCCAAAAGTGTCATATATCTGCGTGAAAAACGCGCTATCCATCTCCACAGGTACAAAAAACAATTCTTTGTCCAACCCGCACAAAATTGCAACGGAAAGACAAAAACACAAATGACGACAGGTTTGCTTACGCTGCCTGGTAGTACACAACATTAGGCTCCTCCTTGTTATGAACGCTGTAGGTCACAAAAAAAGACAAAACAAAGTGAGAATAGACCAGATATGGAAAAATCATGATGCCTTTCAGAGGTTACAATACAGCCAAGAAATTGGCAAAAGTAGCGGTGTCTAAAAATACATGCAAAAAAAATTATGATCAAAGCCTCGACTGAGAAACCAAAGACCAGAACCTATACGCAAACACATTTTCTCACTTTATTCAGCGAATAAAAGAGGGCACATCAGAATGGCAAGGCATAAAGGAAAAACAAAATTCTTGATTTAGACAAAAATGGGACATAGGCATCGAAATGGGGCACTTACTCCTTAACCACCACATACACGGCGAATAGCAAGCCAGGTACATAACCTAAAATGGTTAACAAAATAGAAATCTGCAGAACACAAGAAGTTATCAAAATCACAAAGGATTATAATTTTCAAAACCACAGATGTCTCCAAACTTCACCAAAAAATCCTGCAAGATTACGCAGACCTTTACTTAAGAAAAAGTCCAAAAGAAGATCTTTAAAGTTAACTAATATGGAACTTTGAAGGGGAAAAGTCAACCGACTACCTTGCAATTTTTTTTTTTAAATGTACTATGTCAAGAGAAATGCAAATCAACAAATAAGAGCATTCGCACTGGCCTCACTACAACAGCAAACCTAGAGTACACAAGAAAACAACAAAAAATTAGGATTCAAATAAGGATTGGATTTGTATCAAACACAGTGTCAGTCGACAGAACGGCTCGCAACCGATGATTTGCAAACTGACGAGAACACCTCTTTCACACCTATAATAAAAACTGAAAAACTAAGAAAACTAAAAACAATCTGAAAGAGAATCTTCCAATCAGGTAACCATACGCATCCTGCTGCGTAGCAGCAGTGTATGGAGGGTCTGGACTCACCCAGAAGTCACATCTGAGACCTCTTTGCATAAACACTCCGACAGGCGGCAAAATAATGGCTCCGATGATAGACAGACAGTCCCAGGAACACATACTGACAGCTTCTTGATATTCTCACCTGCAATATTTTCTATTTACTACTTTTAGATATAGGTGTTGCGAAGACGGAGAAGGAAATAAAAAAAAAAAGACAAAACAAAACAAGGACTTATAATTGGTTGCCACTAAACCTGCTTCCAAAGATAAAGCACAAAATAAACCATAGTCAGGGCAAGAAAGGTAAACAAATACAGGAGAAAGAGGAGTGGTCAAAGAGAGACATGTGTACCTAAAAGAACAATTTTATTGAGAAAATAACAACAGCAGACATATAAACAGGGGGTAATGGAAGATATCCACCTGTTAAGAAAAGTTAAAGGTTGCAAGAAATCTCACGTAAGACAGTTCGAAGGAAAATGAAATCACTGCTTCGAGCGAGGACGAAAAACAACAGACCGATACACACCTCCCTACTAAACAAGAATATATATTGTAGCAAGAAAATCTGCGTCACATTGCAACGCTACAGTACAGTGTGTAACAGTACAGTAGTGTGTAACAGTACAGTACAGTGTGTAACAGTACAGTACAATACAGGACAGAGGAGCACTAAAGTACTGTACCGTATAGTTAGCTACAGCCCACAAGATCCACTGGTTCCACGGATGTCCACCGTGAATCACTAATACAAGACACCGTGAATCGCTATTAGCCTATTAGTGTAAAGAAATTATAAGAGTAAATTCTATTTTGGGTTCAAAGGCCAAACGCCAACAAATATTAACGCTAATTTTTGCCTGTAACATCAATTTGGATACATATTCCCCATATTGTAGCCGATATAGCCCGTGTTCACATAGTCGACGTTTGAACATGTGAGAACAGGTGGACACGATTTTTCCCCGTCGTTATTACTAAGAACCAATTCTGAGAGAGTGAGAGCGCCCGTGTTGACGCACTGAGTTTCCCGTGTCGACGCCATTATCCTATACTTTTTCTGTACGTTTGCACGAAATAACGAGCAGTTCAAGTACGGACTGACACATTTCGTAGACGACACTATTTAAAAATATTCCAAATTAGAGTTATTGACTCTATTTAAACCATGCCTATACTACATAGCGTATAGTAGCGTAGAGTAAAAAATAGAAATATTAATCGTATTTTAAGTTCGAGGCTCAATGATCCAAGCCTTCAAGGTGTACTATATATATTGTACTGTAGCGTTATGTATAGCGCAAGTTTCACCATGAATCAATATGTACTTTTTTGAGGGGTCTCACTGCAATATATCGCATGGCCATGAATCGCATCCAACAAGAATGGTATTGCGATATTTTTAATATCCGTAACACGACACCGCAAATCGCTATTAGCGTTAACAAATATTTAGTGTTAAAGAACAATTAGTGTGATTAACGCTGATTGGGAATTTGGGGATTTTCAAGGAAATCAATCACTCTAATTTGGTTTTTAGGGTTTTTTTAATCACTCTATTTAAGAACTAGGGTTAAAATTTTGGGGCGCCCCATTAGCTTGATTAACGCTAATAGCGATTCGCGGTGTACAGTACACCGTGAATCGTTATTAGCGTACAAGTTTTTTTAGCGTATACGAACAGTCACCGTTATTTACACTAATTGAGAATTTGGATTTTTTCCAAAAAAACATACATTCTAATTTTTTAATTATACTAATTTGGTTTTTTGAATAATGAAATACGCGCCCCAAACATTTTTGCACCAATTTATGTAATTGTCCGATTTTGCTGAAAACGTACGTCGTCACGTAATGTATCCATTCTTACGTGTCAAACTATTGTACTGCAATTAAGCGTCAGCGCTACGCCGTAAAGCGAACATTTATTGTTCAATTGTAGGATTTGTAGGTTATACAGTTTGAACGATAACGCAACAATTTGAAATAAAAAGTTGGTCTCTTGTCTATTGTTCCTCGATACTGTACGTTAATAAGGGTTCTTAAAGCTAATAATCGCGATATGATTTGTTTCATTAGAGTAAGTTGATGCTAATATGTGTCTTAACTCTAAAAAGGTTGCACTCCTATATGTACTATCGACTTGTGAACGGTATTAACGTTAATGTTATCATGTATTATATAAAATATTTTTTCTAAATTGGTCCAAAATGTAGAGACTTAACAACAAACTCATCCTACGCGTAATGTGATTGGTCGCCTATTATTATACGTGGCCAAATCCATATCCACGCAAACATTACGGCTCCAACAAGACGTTACGCAAACCGCCTATCATTCCCGCTGCCATTCCAAAATCGAATCATACATTAAATCTGCAACGGCATTTACCATGGCCCTTTCATGCAAATTGTCCACGTGCATACTCCTTCATCCAAAACATGCGCAAATTATGAAACTTTCCCGCTTGTACTCTGTCATTCTAAAAATTTGGATAATTCATTATCATTCAAAACATTAAAATTCGTATTTCGAACACTAAAAGGGTGTGGAAATGTTTCCCGTTTTTTTGTCCCAAGACTTTCTTTTTACTTCGTATAATTATCAGGCGTTCAGGCTAGCAATGACGCTGTTTTTCCACATTCTCCATTTAACTTGGCTTTTGCATCCTTAAATTTTTCTTTATATCCTTTCTTGTCCAAAACGCTTGCTCATTTACTGCAAATATGTGGCCCATTACTTCCCACATTACCACCTTTTTTGTGGCAAAAAACATAGCTACGGCTGAAGTTTTGCCATCTCCGATTGAAACGAAAATGGATTAGAGAGAAACCCAAAACCTTGACCTGCCGAGTAAAGAAATGGGATCACCCATCGTAGACCCCTTCGCGGAAGGCGTTGCTATCGAAGAATTATACTCACCGCGTGGGTCGTACGGTAACGTTTTGTTTGCGAACCGAAAAACTCATCAAGTTTCAACGAAGACTACTCGACTTCGAGTAATCAATTGGATGATTGCTGATTTCCATGAGAATGGAAAGGCAAGGCTCATTATGAGGACCTTCAAATAGTTTCAACAATAATTTAACGGGGAGTATGGCACGAGTAAGAGGGATTACCATTCCTCCTTACCTTCATATAACTAACCCCAAATGCCTAATTTCTGTGTCGCTAGCTTATACCGTTTGTAATTTAATATGCGATATTGCATATTTCATATTTATTATTTCACCCTCGTATTGATAATTTGTCTATGTAATAGGATTTCCTACCTCTCATAAAATCCCATTACTACAACCAATTTCAACCACACATTCCATACATTGGAAATTACACATTCACATTGAAATTACTCACATAAAAAACAACTTTTAATTATAAGAAGCTTCAGTCTACATAACATTCAGCTTGGTCTGTAGCCCTCTTAGCTAAACCCTTCCTTTAAAGTATTTTCCACTGCCCTCCACTCTTAAATAATTATATCTCTTAACTACTAAATCACAACTTAGTTAGTAAGAAGTTTCCGTGCAAAAATGTCATTGCTCCAATTTGGTATTATTGGCTTTAGACCAAGACCAGTCTAAATTTCCACAAAATTTTCCAAAGGAAAAGATGCATACTCTTCTCTTAGACTTCACTATTTATCCAACATCACCTTGGACTCGCCAGGCTAGAGTCAACGCTCTGTTAAACAGGTTTTACCTAGGCGAATCATTGATCAGCAAGGACTCAAACTGTCCAATGCAAAAACATACTAAATCTTTTACTAACTACGTAGCATTTCTAGTTAATCAAAAATTACTTTTCACTATATAACATTTACTTGCAAAAGGTGCGCGCGAATTCAAACACGACTTTGCTCGTTCGCGCATCACAAATTTTACACTTGAAACTACCTACGTAATTTACAAAATTTAACTTATGACGTTTCGTACTCAAAATTGTACGAAACGAACCATCATATGTACTAAACAACTATTAGTACTTTACAGACGTACACCTGAAATTTTGCGGCTACTTTTGACCCTTAACCTGTTTCAATGATACTTACTTGTTAGTTGACCCCACACTGTCACCTAAATACACCCATCGCTATATTTTTTTATAATATAGCTCCAAATCGCGTGATTCATTTGTAAACGTCTACCAAATTCATAACTTTATATTTCTAATCCTTAAATACATATTTACCACCAAGTTCGATCCACTATTAATGTTAGATCATCCTCTCTTTATTTTTAACTGACCTTAGTTACAACACAATTTATTCTCAAGACGTGACTTTTTTATCCCGCGAATACCTTTGCAAAAACTTAGATTTTTTATCTTCTAAAGTCAACTCATCTTCTAACCTTCCTGGATAATGCACTTGCTAAAATATATTATTGCCGAATTGAACCGTTGACCATCCCAATCTATTACCCATCAGTGGACTCCAGGTTCTATAATAATTGAGGGATCTAATTCCAATTCTCCTTTAGTTCGTCGAAGATTTGCTCGTTTTAACTAACTGATCTGTATCACTAGATGAATTTTTGTCGAAGGCCGAAAGTCCTGTTTGGCAACAACTGACGATATCATCTCGATTACAGTAAATGGTCCAATGTACTTAGGAGCAAATTTCCTCGTAGAATCCGATTGTCCCTCGATCTTGCACCTGTAATGAGTTGTAAACAGCAAAACCTTGTTACATGTACTTACTGTTGTTTTGAAATGTTAGTTTCGTGCGTACGCGACATTTTGTTCGCACGCGACGTTTCGTGCGTATGTTATTACCGAAATTAATGTGGTTATACAAATGGAGGTTCGAATGGATTTGTGGATAGGGGGAGTAAATGTATGAATAAAATTAAAGGGACGTGATGGAGTAATTGAGTGGCGCGGAATGCGTTAAGAAATGGACGGCCGATTGCGACGCGATCCGACGTAAAATATTCGAAGAGATTGAAATGGTACGTCACACGTACGAAACACAATGCGACAGGTGGCATTTATGGAAAAGGATGCGACGGTACAAAAAATCCTATTTTACAGGAGTACTTAAAATTGGTAAGCGTAATTTATGGCGAAGTACGTAATTGCGGTACGGACAAATTTGGATGGTTTGACGTGGCTTCGTCAAGTGGAATTTGGGATTACGTGGCGCGACATTGAGGGTGCCGAACAAGAGCGACGGACGGCAGACAAAGGCCGCCGGTATTTTTTCAAGTAGTGGTGACGCGAAATCGCGTCAATCACACAATATCTATTTTTGGACGGCTCGGATTGTTTTACGAGATTCGTGGAGTCATGTTGACTTACACGCAATGACTCAGCATACGATTTTGTTGTCGGTGTAAATATTTGGTTAAACATTGTTGTCTTTTTGTGAATTAGTTATTAGTGTACTTTTACTCATTTTGACATACCTTGAAGTATTCGAGTATATTAACATTAATTGAGGTAGCTGGTAGATAGCGTACGGCTGGTATGCCTCCGTACGTTTAGTAGTGAGCTCTAGTTTATATTTGTAGGACTTAGTCATTTTAAGACATAGGAACTTTCTGTACCAAAAACTATTTATGGTCATTTTTGGTAATTTTGTCTGAGTATTGCTCTCAGATCTGTTGGCAAAATTATATGAAATTTTGCATGTATATTCCTCCTTGTATTTTTTACATTAATACAGATTTTCAGGCCTATTGTAAGCCTGGTGTTTGTTTTACTTCATTGTGAAGCTAGCCGGTTTTATCAAAGTTTTGGCAGACTGTTTTTCTGCAACTTTGACCAGATGATGTGATCACTCTGTTCATTTTTTTTATCTGAAACTTTGTGAGGTTATTTTTCAGCCTAGAAAATATCTGTGTTTGCAGTTTCAGCTTGTTTTGATATTTCTGTAGAATTCTGTGTTGATTCAAAGTAGGCTGTTTTTGGGTAGTCTGTGGTGCTTCCGAGGGTAAATCCATGGCTGAAAATGGCTATGGACAACACTTACCACCTAATCACCCCGTTTGCGATCTGCATTTAATTCTTGCCTCCTTTGTGCCTCCACTAATGCATCCCGGAATGTTTTCTAAACTGTTTGAATGTATTCCAAACACCCCGTTCCGGAACCCCTATTCTCTTGAGTGACCCTTGTTATTTAATCTAATGCTTCTCTAGGTTCGTATCTGTATGCAATTTCAAACGGTGAGAATCATGTACTAGCATGTTTCATGAGATGTATGCAAATTCCATTAATGGCAATTTATATTCCTATGTGTTCTGAACTCCACTGCAAACAATCCTAAGCATTTCCTCCAAGGTACGGATCATCTTTTTTGTCTGTCCATCTGTATGACAGTGATAAGAGGTACTCATTTTTAATTTAGTGCCTAAATTTTGATGCAATTTTTTCCAAAATGCAAACGTAAATTTATAATCCCTATCACTGACTATAGATAAAGGAACTCCATCATGTCTAACTACGTTGTCAAAACAGAACTTTGCAATATCTACAACTGAATGCGTAGTTTTACAAGAAATAAAGCTTGCCATTTTACTAAACTTATGGACTACGACCATAAATTGTTATAACTTGTATATATTGTTGGCAACGTGACAATAAAATCCATACTCAAAGATTCGCACTGTCTTTCAAAGATATCCAAAGGTTTTAAGAGACCTCTAGGTTTTTGGTTACGAAGTTTACTCTGTTGGCAATGGACACAACTTTCCACATGTTTCGACACCTCCTTTGCCATTTTTGGCCAAAACAATCAACACTGCAACAAACTAAGAGTTTGATCTCGACCTACATGTCCTAAATGCTCACGAGCTTCTTGTAAAAGTTGTTTTCTTAAGTCCCCCACTTCAAGAACGCATAATCTATCCCCTATTTACAAATACAGTAAACCATAGTATTGTCTAAATTTTTTTATATGCCTCTCATTCAAAGGGTTTGAATTCCCTCCCGAAATATTCTTGCAAATCACAACAAATAAGGATCTTTATCATAACTATTTCTAAGTATCTAAAAACAAGTCATCCGAACCATCAAACTTATTTCTAAACATCTATTTAAAGGATACACCACCACATTTGTGTTTCTATGAATATGTTTGACATTAAATTTGAAATATGCTAATTTCTGCATCCACTTAGCTTGACTATCATAATTTGTGCATCACATAATTTTTGTAGATAAGAAAGTGCGTCATTATCAAAATGAGTTGTGAAGTCTTTATTATGCAAATAACAAAGCCATTTTACTAATGCATGAACAATTGCTAGTAATTATTTTTCTTGTGCTGGATTATTCTTTTAAGCATCATTGAATTTCCTAGACTAAAAAGCAATAGGATGAAAATGTTTGCTAACTTTTTGACTTAGGACTGCATCTAGACCTTTATCAGATGCTTTTGTGGTGATCAAAACTTTCATCTCTCCAGTAGGATGAGGATACACCAGTGTAGGAGCAGAGGTCAACTTCCCTTTTAAATCGTCGCAAGCTCTCTAATTCGAGGAGTTCTAGTGAGTGACTCAGCATGACTGAGCATACGATTTTGTAAGATTGTGTGTACTTTGTAAATATGTACAACAATGGTTTGTCTTTATGTGTATTAGTTATTAGTGTAGATTTTCTCTTTTTGACATACCTCGAAGTATTCGGGTTTATTAACAGTAATAGAGGTAGCTAGTAGATTGCGTACGGCTGGTATGCCTCCGTACACTCAGTAATGAGCTCGTGTATATTTGTAGGACTTAGTCACTTTTAGTCATAGGAACTTTTGGACCAAAAACTGTTTATGGTGTTTTTGGTAATATTTATCTGAGGATTACTCTCAGATCTGCTGGCAGAATTATCTGAAATTCTGCATGTGTGTTCATCTTTATATTTTTATTATTGTCGCATATTTGCAGGATTATTGTGTGCCTAGTCTGTGTTTTAATTCATTGTGAAGTTAGTCTGTTTTATCAAAGTTCTGGCAGACTGTTTTTCTGCAACTTTGACTAGATTATGTTCTCGCTCTCTTTGTTATATTTATCTGAAACTTTGTGAGGTTATTCCAAATCCCAGATAGTATCTGTTGATGTAGTTTCAGCTTGTTTTCTTATTTTTGTAGAATTCTGTGTTGATTCAAATTAGGCTGTTCTTCGGTAGTCTGTGGTGCTTCCGAGGGTGAATCCATGGCTAGAAATGGCTATGGACAACACAAAGTTCCTCGGCATAAATCGTCGCTAACGTGGCACATAACTTCCGGTCCGGCGCTAAGAATACCACAACTGATCTCGGTGTTCAGCCGCCTGCAAATTTCCCATGGCCAGAGGAATCTCTTGGTGAAATATCTTGGCTCTATCGACGATCAGTTTTTTGACCGTTCCTTTATCATCCATCTTCGGAGGACCACCGCTTGGGCTGATGCAGCCCCGGGAAGGATGGGATGTCATTCAAATAAAATAAAGTAGGGACTATAGAAAGGGAGAGAAGCTTGCCTGCTGAATCTTTAACCCATAGCAATCCACGGCACCCTTCTGTCCCACTCCCCCAAATCTTCTTCAACTGCATATTTTTGTAGTGACCGCTTCACTGTCTGTACGCACCTTTTGGCAAACTATCGGCTTGCGGGTGGTCACGCCTGGTCAGCCGATGGTCGACAAGGCATTTTTCGAAGAGGTTGGAAAATTCTCCGGCAAATTTGGAGCCTTGGTTTGTTAGAACTTCTACAGGCGCCCTGAATTGGGCTAAAACCACTTGCAAAAAGGCATATGCAATTGCCTTTGACTCCTTCCGTGGCAAAACCACCAATTCGATCCACTTGGAAAAATGTTCTATCATGATCAGCAGGAAGTGTTTCCCCCGCCTGCTGGTATAAAGTGGTCCCAAAAGATCTAAAGACCACAAAAAAAAACATCCTTTGGATAGGAAGCGAATGAAGCTCAGTTTCGCCTTTCTTGTGAAACGCTGCCTTTGCTCGATCGCAGAAAGAGCAAGTCTGTAAAATCCGGTTGACTTGGGTCCTTAACCCGTGCTACGAATAAGAGCCCGTAACGAAGAAAGTGGTCCGCTTTTGCCCGAACTGTCCACATTGCTGACAGAGATTGGAAATCAAAGTTTCTTGGTCTGACGGGGGAGGAACCACTTTCCTCGTGCAGTCTGACCACTTCCGGAGGAGAACGCCTCTGTCCCAATCATAGGCAGCCATTCGGGTCTACACTCAAGATAGGAGGAGAACGCCTCTGTCCCAATCATAGGCAGCCATTCGGGTCTACACTCAAGATAATTGAATTCCAGTCAAGTGGGGAAGAGGCGAGCCCTGCTGGATAGATTGAAGTGCATCGGGGTCGTTCTTGATATCGTTGCATCCGGCCCCTATTGGCGCCTGCCCCTCCACGTCCACCGAGAAAGTTAATAGTCACCCCCTAGATTGGGGAAGCCAGATGAGGGCAAGGATGCTCGAATGAGTCCCAGACTAATTTTTTAGTCCTCATCATGGCGGGCCTCCATAGAATCCATGGTAGAGGGATCGGGATTCGAGCTAAGTCCGTCGGCATTCCCATGCATTTCCCCTGCCATGTGAACTTTGTCGAAATCATATTCCTATAGGATAAGAACCCATCTAGCGAGTTTGCCGATTAGCTTACTATTCTCCATGATCCATTTCAGGGGTTGGTGATCAGTTACGAGGGTGAAATGGACATCGTACAAATAAGGTTGGAAATGCTGGATTGCCCAAGCCGCTGCCAGTAGCTCTCTGTGGTAACTGCTATAATTCCCCTCTACTCTGTCGTGCATGAGAGACTAGAAAGAGCGAACATGCATCCCAACTAACAAAGTCATGCTCCAAACATATATACAAACGAATATGAAGTAGATGGTCAAAATGTATATACAACATGCAAAAGAATAAAGGTGAAGATGGCGAAAGAATAAAAAGGGAAGAATACTCCCTTAGCAATAAGTGAATCCTATAATTTATACAAGGTAGCCACTAGGCTCTTGGGTCTTCAACGTATTCTTTACAAGAGTTATCTCGTACGAAAGCAACGAAGCAAAATAAATAATTCCAACCAAAAACAAGGAAAACTCAAAATTCAGCCAAAATTCACCCTTCCATTCCCAACCGAAAATACAAACAACACAAAACAAACACCCAAACCGTCTAGCTGTCCGTTGGAAGGGCAGCCGGATCCGGATGCTTCTCCACACGAACTCCAATCCACCACTTCCCAAAAATGACACAAGTTGGAGGGAAACCTTCCGGACTTGGCTTTGAGCCGCGTGGATTAAAAGCGTGGGCAGAATTACAAAGGAGAATGTACGTAAACTATCTAGCCTCTACAGCTAGCTAGCAAAAGAAAG